>CM057451.1:496097500-496442500 GCA_016271365.2 Neoceratodus forsteri
CTTCCTTATTAGTTTTTTTAGCTTGGTTTGTTCATTTTTATATGCTAATTTTAACTACGAGTGGAATGTTTTTTAAACCGTTTAAAGGCCTTATGTTTTTTCTTATCTGTTTTTTGATGGCTTTATTGCATCACAATGGAATAACACCTTTCTTGTTATATTTACTATGCATAAGTACATGTTGTTCTACTGCTTCAAAAAGAGTATTAGTGAAGGTAGTCTACATTTGTTCCACACCATGCCCAATAAGTAAATTATCCCATTGTATTTTATCCATTACATTTGATAGCTTGGTCCAATCAATATTTTTATAGTTGGAGGTTTTAGTAGCATCATGTATTTTTGTTTTACAGGCAATTAAGGTGCACGGGGTCATGTTGTGATCACTAGTTCCTAATGGGGCAATAACCAAAGCATTCATGATTCAGTCAATACAATTAGTTATTATTAAATCAAGAACATTTGCTTCTCTAGTAGGTTCTATAATTAATTGTTCACAGCCACATGTTGTAATAGTATCAAGAAGATCTTTTTTGAATTCTGTTTGACCAGACATCCCATTCCAGTTTATACCCAGGGCATTAAAGTCCCTTACCACTAGTACATCACATAACTCTGAAGTCAGCTCAATTTTGTGTAATAATCCATTATTATAGATGTTATCATTATTTGGAGGCCTGTAGCGGATAGCTAGAGCAACTTTTGGTGAATGAACTGGATTCAGGGTAATCCATAAAGTTTCAGTAGTAATGCTGTGTTTCATGTTCAGTTGTAATTCAGAGCAATATAGGCCTGTTGTTACATAACAACGGACACCACTACCCCATTTAGTTCTCCTATTTTTATAAAACAGCTGAAATCTAGGTATATTATTACACCAAGTCATGGGATCATCCCACCATGTTTCTGTAACACATACAATGTCCACCTTATTTTCTTTCAGGATTATCTCTAGCTCAGCTAATTTTGTTTGGTTCAAGCTTCTTGCATTTAAGTTTAAGACTGTGTAGTTTTTGGATGTTTTATTATTATCACTGATTTTTATTTTGCCCTTGTCTCCCTTTTCCTTCAGTTTAAAGTGCGAACAATGATTTCTTCAAAGGTTTTTCCTAGCTTGTATGCACCTCTTTTGCTGACATGCAATCCATCCCAGCAAAAGAAAGAGTTATTATTATTAAACATTTTCCAATGTGCAACTGTATAAAATCCCTTCTGAACAGTCCAATTTTGAAGCCATTCATTGAAAGTTTTTATCTGTTTTTCTTTTGGGTAATTTGCTCTTGGGACAGATAGGATCACAGAAAAGTAGACTGCACCATCTAAACTCTCCAGTGTGTTACCCAGGAGGATGAACGCTTCCTTCATTTCATCAAACGACACTGTATGTCTGTCATTAGTCCCCATGTGGACTATGGCCAGTGGGTTGGGAGCAGCAATACATATTATTTTTCTGGTTTCTTTGTGTTCTTTTCTTAACCCTAACTGGTCCTGTCTGCTACTGAGTTTTTTCTCCCTCTATCTCCTCCTACTTTTCCCTCCTTATCTTTCCTTAAATGCCTCTGAGTTTCTTTCTTTCTTGTAAATGAATTATTACTGATTATTGCAGCCTTTGTAAATTGCTGACCATTTGTTATAACATGTCTTGTTGTTATATACTTTTATGACGCGGAACCTTTGTAAAAGAGCCTTGGCTCAAAGGTATTAATTCCTAGAACAATAAACTAAACTAAACTAAACTAAACCCAACACCCCTGAATGACAAACAGGTTATATTCTGTTTATCTGACCTGCAAATGAGTTTGTCATTTTTATAATTGAATCTCCTAGGATGAAATACTGTCTAGATTGGGTTATAGCTTCGTCTGTGTTCATTTCAACATGATTTTCTTCAGAAATATCTCTATGTTGTGATTGGTTCCTATCTATAGAATGTATATGTGGGTTTCAGTTGGAATAATTTCATTATTGGAGGCAGATGTATTCCCTTGTTTATTGCATTTTATAGCTGTTGTATCTTTAGGTGGTATTTTAGGTACATTAGTAGATGTACTCGGTTTTTGAGATGCTGAAGTAACCTTAATAGTTTGTGGTGTGGGAGAAGAGACTGTGGGAAGGGTAACAGTGGTTTGGTTACCATCACTAGAGGAATTTGATTATACTGACTCATCAGGGTATCATCATTTATAGTAATTAAGGACTGAAATCTATTAAGTGGTTTCAAATGACTTACCTATTGCTCTCCATCTTGTTTTTGATTTTCTATCATAATTAACCTCAATCCATTCACCAGTGTCAGTATCTAAGCATCACCAGATGAACCTTTCCTTTCCTCTGATGAAACAGTAATACCACTTACTGAGGGATTTGCAATTGTAGTTTCAGTGCTATTACTTGCTTCTCTTACTTGTTATGGAATGTTATTCAGTTGTTGGAGGTTATTGAACATTGGTGTCTTGTTGTTTTTCTATTTGTGTTTCTACCTGATACACACTCCAGGTACAGGATAGACTAAAACTATATAGCTACAATACAGTCCAAATTGGCTATTAATAAGTCATTACACTTATTTCTGCCACAACACAACCCTTTAGTCAACGCTAAAGAAATCTAAATATCAAAGGCAAACTTAGGTTACTGACAAACATATATGGTTCCCTTTCCCTTTTCCACGATGCTGCACCTCGCCCTGCTCGCTACAGGGCGATTTAAATTACTATCCATGACACAAACATCCCCGGTAGGTCACCGGACTGCTAAACTCCATAAACTGTCTCAAATTAACAGTAAAGGTTGGTGAAATCCACTCATACATGGACCTGGTGCACAGTGTAAATGTAACAATTGCCAGAATATAAAATCTCAGTCTAAATACTGAGCTGTAGTTCCATGTGGTGCTGTGGAACTACAACCCACTTTTCCTGCTTCCTGCTAGGAGGCAGGGTTCCAACCTCCTCACAGAAAGTGCATTTAGTGCTTTTAAAAATAAAATATTTCAAGTTCCACACACACAGCCAGCAGTAGAGCATCAGCACTGCTCACAGACTGCTGACAGAATTAATAGCCAGAGTGGAGCATTGATGCACAGTTTCAACCTACATTCCAAAAACTAACATTTGCAGAAGTTCTTCCTCCAGGGCTCGACTGTCAGCCAAGATGACTGCATATAGTGTATACATTTAAAGAGTTGCTGACACAAACAGAGGTACACTGCAGGAGTCTATCACTGTTTACACAATCAGTGCAGTAGTAATAAGCTTTTTGCCAACCTTTCTGTCATTTTTATGCTTTTTCACCATTTTCCTTTGTTCGTAGTACTTCCACATTCCTGCACTTGCTCTGCACCTGCTGAGTACTCAGTCCTGCCCACCATGCTTGATGACATCATGTGAGGAACATTGGTCAGCAAGCAGGAGTGTACCACAATGTATTTCAATGGATAATTGGCTTAACACAGTTCTGAGTTATCAAATCTGTCTTCTTTGACTGGAGGGTGAGTCGAGTAGGCCTGTGACCGTCAGGACTGTGCATCATGCCAGCAAATGAACACTAAGACCGATCCATGGTTCAGAAGGAAGGCACTGGCTTGAAGCCAACCCAGAAGTCAAACATGAATGCTTGGATTGAAATTCAGCTTCAGACTTGTTTTAAAATTGTCCAAAACTGAAGCTTATGTTGTTTTTTGTGAAATTCCACATTTTTGTAATATCTGCGTCATACTGTGTCACTATTGTTGTCAGTGCAATATTTATAATATTTGCAGACAACTGAGCATCACACCAAATACTCATTCTGTACTGTGTTTGTCTCTCCTACCCTGTGGATTCCCTTCTACTATTGTTACCGAACACTACTTGTTTGTAAATTGTTCTATTTGTTTCTCATTGCCTGTCTATACCTGTAAGTTGTACACTTGACGTGGAGCCTCTGTAAATGAGTCTCTGATGCAAAAATTTGTAATTCTGAGACTTAAATAAATAAATTAATATGTTATGAATTTCTGCTTTGAAGTCTTGGTGGACAATGTGGAATATCTCCTCCATGTAGGACTATTACCTCCATGTGGGAAAAGGGTTTCTGAGAGAGAAAAATTATGGTGTTCCTCATAGTGTAGGTTGGAAATGGGCAAAATTCACAGGGAGAACCCAACACTTTCGATATATAATGAAACCTAAGTGATAATGGTCTGTGAACATGTTTTCTCATTATGTGTTACATTTTTAAAACTGTATTTAAGACCATTTTGCGTAGGATGACAACATAACTAATAAGGGAAGTGGTAGGTTCCCCCAGTAAATTTTGTCCATTTCCAACACACATTATGAAGAATGCTGTCATTTCCCTCTGAAACCATTTGTCCCACACGGCGGAGATATTCCACATTGTCCACTGAGACTTCAGAGTAGAAATTCATAACATATGATGCTCACTTGTCTACAAATATTATAGATATTACATAGGTAACCATAGTGTTCTGAGCTTGCAATGTCATATTTTGATGACATCCATGTTTTGTTTATGTTTCACACGTCCATTCAGGAAAGGTAAGTCATAGGACTTGATCGGCAGACTTTATGGGAGACTCAATCAATCCATCAAATCAATCAATTAATCAATCAAAATGTTTAACCAGGTGAAACACCACTGAGTAAATAACTCATTTAAAAAATGGGCCTGGTCAGCCATACAGAGCTGTTTTTGACATACACAGTCATACAGGGTCAAAAAGGACGGAATAACATACCACAAAATGAGACATTGCAAGTACATGAATAGAAAGTGAACAATATACATGTATGTTCAAACAACAGAATGACATGAAGGCAGTATATCTGCAGAAATTTTGACCATGCCCTTGACAAGTGTGCCCTAAATGCATTTAAGTACAGCATAGCTTTGTAATGTTGCAGGTGCTAAGGACAATTTATCATCCTCTTGATATGCGGTGACTGAAAAGGTGAGTTGAGGGAGGTAAGTAGGTGTAGACCTGAAGAGAGCATGGTAAAGGGTGGAGACTAAGGGAGTAGATAGCAGAGAAGGAGGAAGGTTGAATGTTTTTGCTTAGGGGGAGGTGAAAGAGTCAAGGCGTGCAACCCCAAGCTGCTTGCTTACTAATAGGAGTAGTCATTAGGAGTAACAGTTGCAGGAGTCACTGATGTGTTTTTTTAGTAGAGTTTTAAAGGTTGCTATATTAACAAGGGAGGAAAACTTCAGTGATTTCTGTAAAGAATTCCAAAGGGATGGCAGGGCATGGCTAAGGGCCGAGGAACTAAAGTGAGCTCTATATCTAGGGATGTCGAGTAAGTGATAAAAATGACTCCTAAGTGAATAGATTCCGGTAGTATTGATTAGGAAGTTGGGTATATATTACGGCAGTTTGCCAGTTAGGGCTCAGTAGGTCCAAGTCATCATGTTTAAGATCCTCCCGGTTTTCAAGGATTGCCAGCCTAACATGGTGTGTAAGGAGCAGTGGTAGGTCCTAAGAGGGGCACCAGTAATGAACCTTATGGCCCTATTGTACAGTGTGTCAAGTTTGGCCCACACAGGAAATATAAGAAAACTTAAAATCTGCAGTTACGACTAGCAATGAGCATCCAAGACACAGATATTACGAAAATGTAGACTTTCACTAAAAAAAAAATCAACATAAGCTTCGGTTCAGGACAAATTAATTTCAGGCAGTTGCGCTCAAAGATTTCTCACTTTATGTCACTGAGATACGCTGCATCAGACATACGGCTTCTGGAAGAAACGGGAATACATGTTCATGAGCGTTCCAGTTTTTATCAAATAAAACATTACCCTGCCTTCAAAAACTTTGGGTTAAGTTGTGATTCTGCTTGTTGGGGTACTGGGATGCTACAGCCATGAGGAAAACAAGGTAGTACATAAGTGTCAGCAGCTCTTTAAGCGAGGGATTCCTGGGGTTAGAAATACAGAAATATTATGTCCATTGTATAAGTGTATAAGTGTATAATTACAACAGTATGTCATGTGGTATATTATATTATATTAATTACATTACTGTAAATTACATTACAATATACTATATTATATTATATTATATTATATTATATTATATTATATTATATTATATTATATTATATTATTATACACCAGGTAGATGCAGCACCTATACAGAGATTAATAGTGTTGCACCACCAGTAGGTACTTTGCCTCTCTTCCCACCTACAACCACTGATTGGGTACACACAGGAACCTTTAGAATTACATCCCCAATCATGTAGCTGCAGAACCTGTGTACAGTAGGAGAGAGAGGGACTGCACTGCAATATCCCAAGAGACCACAGAAAATGTGAGACTCAGACAAACTTAAGCTCGGCTCTGACACAGTTTCAAAGTGAAAAATGAAGGTAAATTTTATTGAACTGTTGTGCAATGTACAGACACAGTTTTGCATGAAAAACATTAGCATACAACATGACATACACGTTTGTTAATAACTGAGCTTTGCATAAACTATTACACATTAACACCTTCTGTCTTATTCTCCCACAGGTCTGTACCTGAAAATCCCTGGAGACTGTAGGCTATTTCACCACCCATCAGCCCCCCAGTAAACCCAAACTTAACCCAGCACAAGGCCACACCTCGGACTTCAGTTGCTGCACATTCAAAATCACTCGCCTAAAGGGCATGCAGTGGCTACTAGCCCTTTACCCATCTTAGTCAGCCCATTCACCACTTATTATCAGATACCATTCCCTGGTATTTAACACTAACTTTACCTAAAAAATTCTTAAACACTCTAATCACTTAAAAACCTAGACATGCACATTAACAGTTACTTTGCATTACATATCATTACACATTAGCATTCAGAGTACACCCCCCCCCCCACACACACACACAGTCTTTGGAAAATCCATCCTTCAGTAGTTGGAAAGTAGTCCTTGAAGCTAGAAGGATTCCAAATTCAAAATGCAGAAGAGTGTCCCTCTTGAACTAGTCCAAAGCTGAAAATAAAATGTTACTGTACCACTTCCCTTTACTACTGGAGGAGATGATGTCCTGGACCTTGCAGAGTTGGTAGCAGATCTGGTGGTTTTGATCTTTGAGATGACCTGGATACTAGCAGTTGCAATCTTCTTGGCTGAAGCTGAAAACACTTGTGGGAAAACAGGTACTTGAAGCAGCAGGCTAATCTACACTGGCCTTGCTCTCACTATTGTCTACCGTCCCTAACACTGGGATCAGGTGACCCCCTATAGTCTATTAACTTAATTGAAGGCTAGTCCTCCTGGCCCTATCAAACTGGTAGGTCTGTAGATGCTGGACTCCCTTTGGACAGGTCAGGTCCCTTCAGGTCATTCTCCCTGCTCAAACTCCCCTAAAATGAGCTGTGAAGCTCCTTTTATACTTTTTTAACATTACATTTCACAAAATCCCTGGTCACTGAGTGGACAAAACCCTGTTCCAGCCCTCAGTACCAATCAGATTAAATCCCAGCTTGGAATTCTGCAGCAGCATAAGCCACAATGGAATCCTACCTTTTGAATTTCAACTGCCTTCCCTGAAAATTCTGAGGCTGCCTTGCCCTGTCATCCTGTTCTTAATGTAATTTAATACATAGCTTTCAACTCACAGAAATTCCTGTAACACAAAGTCTAAGCACTTTCACAGTTTTCCCATAGAAAAGCTCTCTTTCCTGGCTTTCTCCAGTGTATTTTTTCTACAAAATGTGGTCATGGGATCCCAGAGCCGCTAAGTCTTAAAGTTTCCCCACTTTAAGAAAAAAACTAGCTTGCAGTGACTTCCCACACTAACAAACCAAATTCCCATACAAATATGCCATTTCTCCTTTAAATGACTTTTGCCGCGTAGGTCTGGAGTCCTCCTCAGTGATCCCCAGCTTAACCCCCTTCCCCCCAGCCAGTATTCTACATCCAGTAAGTCTCAAATCCATAGTGTGCAAATTCATGGAAATGATAGTAATGGAAAGACTGGTGACGTACCTGGAGGACAATGGCCTCCAGGATGTGAGGCAGCATGGGTTTGTTTCAGGGAAGTCTTGCCAAACCAACCTCATACAATATTATGACTGGGTGACAGGTGAGCTAGATAAGGGTCATGTAGTGGATGTTCATTACTCGGACATAGAAACATAGACTTTGTCGGCAGATAAGGACCACTTGGCCCACCCAGTCTGCCCATTTCCCTACCTACTGGATAAGCTGCAGATTCTAGTTAACCAACAGCCTACTTCCTGTAACCCCCCACTATAATTGCCTTGTGTCTGTCCCATGCATGTTTGAATTCCCCCACTGTTTTAGACCATACGACCTCCTCAGGAAGGCTGTTCCATGTATCCACCATTCTCTCCGTGAAAAATTCTCCACATTACCCCGAGCCGTCCCCTCTATCTTTAAATTGTGACCCCTTGTTCTTACAATCTCTTTTCTGAAAGATGCTACCCTCCTAGACTTTGTTGATTCCCTTGAGATACTTGAACATTTCTATCGTGTCCCCCCGTCCCTCCTTTCATCAAGAGTATACATATTAAGTTCTCTCAGTCTCTCTTCATATGGTTTCTGCTGCAGACTCTGCACCATTTTAGTTGCCCTCCTCTGGACTGCTTCCATTCTGTCTATGTCCTTGAATAGATGAGGTCTCCAAAACTGCACACAGTACTCCAGATGGGGTCTCATCAACTGTCTGTATAGAGGGATAACTACTTCCCTTTTTCTGACTTGATGCCCTTCCTATGCATCCCAGTATCCCCTAGCTCTCCTTACGACTTTTCACATTGCTTACCCACCTTTAGGTCATCTGATATGACTCCCCCATGTCCCTTTCCATTTTGTTGTTGTTAGTACCTCCCTGCTATTGTGTACTCTTCTCCTGGGTTTTTGTTTCCCAGGTGCATCACTTTGCACTTCTTTGCATTGAATCTAAGTTGCCATATGTCTGACCATTCCTCCAACCTTGCCAAGTCCCTTCTCATCTTTTCTACCCCCTCTTATGTATCAACTCTGTTACACATCTTTGTGTCATCTGCAAAGAGGCATACCTTTCCTTCCAGACCCTCTGCAATGTTACCTATGAAGATGTTAAAGAGGACTGGACCCAGTACTGAGCCCTGAGGTACTCCACTAGTAACCCTCCTTTCTACGGAATGTGTTCCATTCACTATTACCTTCTGTGTCCTGTTGTGCAGCCAGTTTGCTACCCAGGCTACCACCCTGGGACCCACTCCCAGGCTGGCTAACTTGATTATTAATCTTTTGTGTGGGACTGTGTCAAATGCATTGCTAAAGTCTAGGTAGGCCATATCCACAGCCCCTCCCTGGTCTATTACTTTGGTCACCCAGTCAAAGAAATCAATTAGATTCATCTGACATGACCTTCCTGCTGTAAATCCATGCTGCTTTGGGTCCTGTGCCCCGCTGACCTCTATGTACTCAACAGTTCTTTCTTTCAGAAGTGATTCCATCATTTTCCCTACCACTGAGGTCAAACTTACAGGTCTGTAGTTTCCTGCTTCTGCCTTGCTCCCACTTTTGTGAAGGGGAATCACATCTGCCCTCCTCCAGTCCTCAGGTACCACCCATCCTGCCATGATTTGTTAAAAAGCGTGGTCAGTGGTGTCACTAGGTCCTCCCTTAGTTCTTTTAGGATTCTGGGGTGAATCCCGTCAGGCCCCATTGCTTTGTCCACCTTGAGTTTTAGGAGTTCTTTCAGGACTCTTTCTTCTGTGAATGGACTGGTGTCAACCCCCCTACCCAGAGTGTTTCTATTGTCTGGTTTAGGTAACTCCTCCTCATCTTCTTTTGTGAATACTGAGCAAAAGTATTCATTCAGTATCTCTGCCTTTTCACTGTCTCCCTCTGCCCACCTCCCCTCTCCTTTATTAATCTTCACTATCCCTCCCTTAACCTTTCTATGCTCCCTAATGTACCTATAAAAGGTTTTATCCCCCTTCTTAACTGAGTTGGCTATCTTTTCATCGGTTTGGGCCTTTGCAAGTCTGACTGCCTTCCCCACTTCTTTCTGCTTTAATTGATACAGTTCCCTGTCGTGCTCCTTCTGTGATTCCTTATACTTTTTGAATGCAGCCTTTTTCTTCTTAACCTTCCCTGCCACCTCTTTTGAGAACCATAGTGGTTTTTTACTCTGCTTTGTTTTCTTTATTTGTTTCACACAAAGGCTTGTTGCCTCTATGATGGCAGTTTGATTTTCTCCATTGTTCTTCCACCCTCCTTTTGGTCATTTGCTAGTGCATTCTTCAGGTATTCACCCATTTTGCCAAAGTCAGCCCTTCTAAAGTCCAGTATCCTTGTTTTTGTATGGCTTATCTCCATGGTTGTGCTCAATGTGAAGCACACTGTGCAGTGGTCGCTTGTTCCCAGATGTCTACCGACTTCTAAATTTGTGATCCTCTCTCCATTTGAGAGTACCAGGTCTAGTATTGCTCCCTCCTGAGTGGGTTCCAACACTAGCTGTCTAAGGCCTGTTCCCTGCAGGGCATCGAGAATGACCCTGCTCTTGGATGTGGCTGCAGTACATGTTATACAGTTAACATCTGGCATATTCAGGTCCTCCATCAATAGTATCTCCCCTTTTTCAGCCATTTTGAGAATGTCCTCTATCATTTTGTTGTCCATTTCCTCCCCTTGAGACAGGGGTCTGTATACAACCCCTGTGCGGATTGTGATGCCATTCCCTGTCTCCAAGGTGACCCAGAGTGCCTCTTATCCTCCCCCTTTACTTTTTAGTTCTGTAGCTTTGATCCCTTCCCTTATGTATAGAGCTACTCCACCTCCTCTTTTACCTTCCCTGTCCCTTCTGTAGATTGTGTACCCGGGTATGTTTACATCCCAGTCATGGCTCTCGGTGTACCATGTTTCTGTGACTGCCACAATATCCAATTGTTCATCTTCCATCAGGGCTACTAGCTCAGGAAGCTTGTTTCCCAGACTATTGCATTGGTTCTCATTGCCCTCCATTTAATGTTGGCTTTATCCTTTTTTCCCCCATCCCTGCTCTTATTGCCCTTGTCTATTTTTCCATTTACCCCTGTCCTGCCCTGTGTTGAGCTCTGTACCTCAGTGTTTACCTTTCTACTTGCCATGTTTTGTGGGGGTAGGCTTGAAATTTCCTGCCTTTTATCAGCACCTTCCCCCTTGGCTAGTTTAAAAGCTTGCCAAGGAAGCATTTAAACCTGTCACCTAGGAGCTTGGTTCAGCAAGGCCTTCGATTCAGTCCCTCATGGGCAGCTTGTGGGGAAGCTAATTGGTGTAGGAGTAGGAGCAAAAATGATGAACTAGATTACAAGTTGGCTGAGTGGCAGGCTGCAATGGGTGGTGGTGAGAGGGGGAGCTCTCAACTCCAAGACCAGTGATGAGTGGGGTGCCACATGGCTCTGAGCTGGGGCCAGTATTGTTTGGGCTCTACATATCAGACATTGCACACGGGGTGGTGAGCAAGGTAAGTCTGTTCGCTGATGATACCAAAATCGAAGCATTGGTGGATGGAAAGGAGAGATGAAAGCAGTTGCAGGGGGGCCTACGCAAGCTAGAGGAGTGGTCAGAGAGGTGGCAGCTGGGGTTCAATGCAAAGAAGTGTAAGATTATGCACTTTGGGGTGAAGAACCCAAGGAGAGAATACTGGCTGGGGTGGGGTTAAGCTGGAGATCAATGAGGAGGAGAAGCACTTAGGGATAATGATAACAGGGACCATGAACAACACTGCTCAGTGCAGGAGAGCAGCTGCAAAAGCAAACAAAATGCTGGGGTACACAGCGAGGATTTTTTTGTCCAGGTGAAGAGTGGTGATCTTGCCCCTGTACAGGTCACTGGTAAGGCCACACTTAGAGTACTGTGTGCAGTTTTGGAGGACATACCTAAAGCATGATATCAGGCTACTGGAGGGAGTGCAGAGGAGGGCAGCAAAAATGATATGTGGAATGGAGGGGAGATACTATGACAGCTGGCTGGGAGACCTGAATATGTACACCCTGGAGGATAGAAGGGACAGGGGGGGCATGATAGAGACATTCAAGTTTCTGAGGGGAATCAATAAGGATGGAGCAGATGGGGTCTTTAAGTTAAGGCGCTGGTGTTGATGTCGCCTACCTTGACTTCAGCAAAGCTTTCGACACTGTTCCACACAGAAGATTGATAAAAAAGCTGGGTAGGCTCGGGGTGGGTCAGAAGTTGGTCAACTGCATGGCAAACTGGTTGACGGGCAGAAAACAAAGAGTGGTGGTAAATGGTATGCAGTCAGAAGAGATGCAAGTCACAAGTGGGGTACCTCAGGGATCAATCCTGGGGCCTGTCCTCTTCAATATCTTCATCAGTGACATTGCAGATGGACTAGAGGGTAAGGCTTGTGTGTTTGCAGATGACACCAAGATCTGCAACAGAGTAGATGATCCAGATGGGGTGGGCAGAATGAGAAGAGATCTGGATAAACTAGCAAAATGGTTGGAAGAGTGGCAGCTGGGATTTAATGCAAAGAAGTGCAAGATCATGCACATAGGGAAGAGAAACCCTGAAGCCACCTATAGGCTGGGAGGGGAGTTGCTGACAGTCACAAAGGAAGAAAGAGACTTGGGCATCATCATCACCGATGACCTGAAATCATCCAAGCAGACCTCTAAAGCAGTAGGTAAGGCTAGGGGGATGTTAGGGTGTATTAGTAGGGGTATCACAAGTCGTAAGAGGGAGGTAATAATCAATCTTTACAAGACACTGGTTAGGCCCCATCTGGAGTACTGCGTGCAGTACTGGAGGCCACACCTTCACAAGGACATTAACCAAATTGAGGCAGTCTAGAGAAGGGCAACCAAAATGGTGCAGGGACTGCATGAGAAGACATATGAGAACAGATTAACAAAGCTCAATATGTATACTCTAGAGCAAAGGAGAGAGAGAGGTGATATGATCGAAACATTCAAACACCTTAAGGGTATTAACAAGGTGAAAGAGTCTAACATGTTTCAATATAAGAAAAATAGCAGGACAAGAGGACACAGCATGAGATTAGAGGGAGGCTGATTAAGGGTAATGTGAGGAAGTTCTTTTTCTCAGAAAGGGTGGTGGATGCATGGAACGGCCTACCTCAAGAAGTGGCTGCTATGAATACAGTGCAGGGCTTCAAACAGGCATGGGATAGGCATAAGGGAGCAATACAGATGAGTATGAATAGATAGACCACTGACTGCAAAGGACGATGGCACATTTATAAGGTAGAAAAAGAAATGGGCAGACTGGATGGGCCTTGCGGTCCTTATATGCCATCAACTTCTATGTTTCTTTGTTTCTATATAAGGAGGGAGAGAGTCACCGGGGTATGGGCTAAGAATAGAGGGGGGAAGATTTAGGAAGGAAATGGGGAGACACTATTTCACAGAGAAGGTGGTAACAAAATGGAATGCCCTACCAGAATGGGTGGTATCATGTAAATCTGTGAACAGCTTCAAAAGGGCAATGGACAGGGAACAGGGGAGAGTGTGGGTGGGGGAGGTGGAGGTTGGCAGTGGGATGATAAAGGGGAGGGGGGTGGGGCAGCTGCAAACTAGGGGTGTTGGCTGCACACTCGAGCAGACTTAGATAGACCGGGTGGTCTGTTTCTGCTGGCACAGTCGTATGTTTGTATAGAGCCCAGTCCATTTAAATATTTATTTTTGTTGTGTTAACTCCTCCCTGGGGCTGTCCCATGGGCGTCTGTAATATTTCCTGCCTGAGAGCACACACTGTCTCTTGGCTCCACCTCCACCCTGCAGCATGGATTCTAAACTACAGTCACTCCACCTTTCCAGGTTAGCGATCCCTATTTCCTACACTTTTATTCATTTAAAACTATTTTCCCTGGTTGAGCACAACCTACTCTATTTTCCTGCCAAGTTTGGTGCAAATCAGAATTTTAATGTTTTTTTAAAGCAGGGGATGTCCTTATTTCAGATAATTATAGGCCAATCTCCCTGCTGCCTCATCTGAGCATGCTCCAACAGAAGATCTTTCACTACCAAGTGTCTGACCACGTCTGGAAATACAACCTGCTGTGTAGCCAGCAACATGGTTTCCACAAGTTCCATAGCACCACATCTGCTCTGGCCCAGTTTACTAACCATGTCCTTAGAAACATGGACATGGGCAAAGCAATGGATGCTGTATTTGTAGACCTGACCAAAGCCTTTGACCTGGTCAACCCCCACATCATTCTCCTTCAATTTGGATGCTCCACAGAGACCTCACAATGATTCAAGAGCTACCTATCTGGCCAATCCCAGTCTGTGTGGATTGGAGCTGCCACCTTTCCTGACCTGCCTGTCTCAACGGGTGTCCCTCAGGGCTCCATCCTTGGTCCATTATTGTTTTCCATCTTTGTTAACTCCTTCCCCACTAACTGCCTTACCTGCAAAGCCCTTCTATATGCTGATGATCTTGTCCTCTTCTGCAGTGATAAGTCCCTAACTAACATATCTTCTAACCTGTCTCAGAACTATGACTCTGCCCAAAACTGGTTCCTGTCACCCAGTCTCCTGATTAATGTAACAAAAAAAACAAAAGCGATTCTTTTTGGATCCAAACCATACTTGGCCAGCATACCTAAGTCTGGATCCTCCCTCTCAGTACTCACACCTGACGAACCCTTGCTTGGAAACATCTCTAATTTTAAACACTTGGGTGTAACCTTCCACCCCTCCCTCTCTTTTACAGAGCACGTCAACTCCATTGTTCAATGGGTGAACCAGAAGCTTGGGCTGCCTATCAGCTAAAACAGTTCCTGATCAGTGAGGCCTGCTTGGCAATGGCCGAAGGTAACCTACTCCCTATCCTAGATTACTGCTCCCCCATTTACTTCCACATGTCCTCTGCCCTGCACTCACATCTAACCTCAGTCTATAACAACATATGTTGTTTCGCACTCTCGGCACCCTACCCTACGCACCACTGCAACCTTTACCAGGCTCTTGGCTGACTCCCACTCTCCAGCTGTCATGACTATGCACTAGGCTATATAGTTGATAACACCCTAAGAGATGGCAGTGCGTCTCCATAAGTATCCCTCCTAAGAAGAAGAACAACCCCCAGATGCCTATGTGTGTCATCAGTCCCCCCCCCATGGAAATACCAAAAATCTCCTCTGTTATGGGTGGTGAAGTACTGTCAGTTACTGCTTCTTCTCAATGGAACAGTCTCCCTGCATCTCTCCGTTCTGCTGACACCCACTGGTGCAGCTTCAAACACAGGTTCAAAGCCTGGTTCCTGAAAAAACGTCAAATGTCTATGCCCCCCAGGATAATCTACATCAACCTGCCATTTTATTTCCTGAGCACCCTAGCTGCCAATCTTTTGCTGTTATAGCTGTCCGACCACTTATAGCACTTTGTTCCTGTTTTCTGTAAACTGTGATCTGTCTCCTCCTGTAGTTATGACCTACTACCTTTAGCCTTTTTTTGAATCAGTATGCCATGTTATCTTTAATTTGCTTATTTGCACTGTTTTCTTCCCCTCTGTGTGGTGTGCCTCCCACCCCGTTCACCAGTGTTCACCAATGTATATTTGTAATGTATCCCTGTTTTCCCCAACACATTTCTGAAATTATAGTGTATCCACTGATTTCCTCCAACTCCACTGTAAATTCTACTGTATCAGTCTGTTTTGCCTGTACATTGATTACAACTGTTTGTATATATTTATGAACATATGTTTTTGCCTGTACATTGGTTGCACCTGTATGTTTAATTTAATTTATTTATTTATTAAATTTTGGTGACCGGGTAAGCCTGCTGGGCCCTGGAGGTCCCTTTTTCAGGGGCGACCCGGGATTACATGGCAAAGGTAAAAGACACTGTAAGAATGACAATTGTACAATATGATACAAATTATACAGTAACGTACAGACAACTGGTTACAAATTCTGAGATCTGCCTGTTAACACAGTAGAGATGACAAAATTATACAGTATGATACAGACTTCATAGTAAGATTCAGACAACTGGTTAAATATGCTGAGAACGGCCTGAGTTTGTGTTGGGTAAAGGTGTTGGCAAGTGGGTGGCTAGACACGTATAAGTTTGTCTGTACCACTTTTGTTGGCCTGGGTTGTGCCTGAAAACGGTCCCTTGGATCAATGCACCTGTCTGGTAATCGAAGACTTAAAAAAATGAATGGCTTGGCTATGCAGTTTAGAAAAAAGTAGCAATTGTCTGCAGTTCAAACTAGGCAGATTTCTTTCACCTGCACAGTGTGCTTCAAATAGCTCCATTTTTACTGCTATACATTTTTGTAGCATATAACGCTGGATTGTTATCTAGCACCCTGTAATTTTTATCTACAGCATTAGCCAACTGTGATGTGTATTTCCTTGAGTGATTAACAATTGCGTGTTTCTTTCACTGAGCAGTCTTCCTGCTGCTATAAAATAGCACCTCGAATACACCTTGGTGTGGGAGCCAATCCCCATTTCATAAAATGTGCCCCCTTACTTTTACATAGAAACATAGAAACATAGATTTTGACGGCAGATAAGGACCGCTTGGCCCACCCAGTCTGCCCATTTCCCTACCTAATGGATAAGCTGCAGATCCTAGTTACCCAGCAGCCTACTTCTTCCTACCCCAACCCCCTAGAATTGCCTTATGACTGTCCCATGCATGCTTGAATTCCACCACTGTTTTTGACAATAAATTTTAATAGTAGCCAGTCCCTACATTTATTTTCCTGGTCCTTGCCGCCTGCCAACTACTTACATTAATTTAAAAGAAAATATCTGGTCTCCTGCCAGCGAGAGGTGCACACATTATTGCAACTCCCTCTCAAGTGAAACTAGCTTCGGTAGGCCTTAGCCTGCTATGCAACCGCTGTCACAGTTTAGCTCAGCAGCTGCTTGGCGGCTGAAAGGGGATTCCCCTCAGCACACTAGCACTAAGCTGTGGAGCCGATGCTCGGCTCTCCCATTTGCTCTATCTCTCCTTGGTGCCCCAGCCTTGCAGCTGCCTCTCTGCATTGCCTTAACTGCAGCAGACTAACAACATTATTTTTAATGCAGGCACAAACTTATTTTCATAAAATAAATAAATAGTTGCTGATTTCTTTGACACAGGCTGGCCCTAGAAACACTAGACCACCAAGGTTATGCTTATTAGCCAGGGCAACCAGTTACTAGCCCTAGGCTACCAGATACTGCACTGATTACTGCCAGTACCATAGGGTGGCAGGCAATTTATTTACAGTGTTTGCTTCTAAAATGTAGGAACTAGGGGTGCAGGCAATCACTACTGCACCCCCCCCGTTCTTCGCTCTACTCCTCCAGTACTAATAATATACTCACAACTATTCTTTCACTTATCAGGATCTACCCATTCTCCTGGCCAATTCCAGTTCCGAACTTCCTACCCGGGTTACCTCCTGGCAATTAAGGTACCCAGATTAGTTACTTGTGGAACAGTCATTCCACGACTGTTACAACTGAGTAAGATCTGAAATGCATTTTATAGGAATAATTTAGATGAGCACAAGAGCAGTAATTATTATGAATTGCACTAAAAAGGCAGTGGCTATAAAGCCTATCCAATTAAGGTGCAGCTTTGGGCAGAAGTTATCCAAGGTATACTTGATATCTTAAGAATTTGAGAATAAGGACCACCTGGTGAGGAGTGTAACTAGGAATGGTACTTATTCTATGAGTATCTAATAACAAGAATAATCTGGCCATCCAGATAGGGTGTACCTAGAGGTATGTAAGAACTTGAATATATGGGTCACCCAGATAGGAAGTAATTAAGGGCAGAAAAACATCCTAGTCATACAACCTAACTGGAATATGGTGGTCACCCAGGTAGAAGGTAGAATGAAATACACAGTCAGGCTAACCTCAGACATTTTGTACTGCTTATCCAGAGAGGCAACCATAATTATGTTGCATATAGAGTACTTGCAAAGGATATCGGCAAGCTAAGGGCAAACAGTGCATTCACATCTATCAAATGCACATGAATGAGGTCAACAGAAATACACTACTGGTTTCAGGCAACAGGGCAGCACTTAACCTGGTACTATATGCTATAATGCAGTTATAAACAGTTAATTGTACCTTAGCCACAGTTACTTGAGAGTCATCTGTCAGTTGTGCAGCATCCCTGACTGCCAGCCGCCTTCATGGCTGCACCCACGGTAGATGCTAGCATATGTTGCTGGATTCTACTAGGGGTCGTGGAGGGTTGTATTTTTATTATTATCTACCACAGCACACTGTGTATATAAAGTAATTTATGTCAATTAAAACCTGGACCGACGAGAAGAGGAGGCATTGTACTCTATACGAAAAATAAACTGACCTTCTCTATGTCTACATCACATACGAAGCCTGCAGAACATGCGTACATATTAGTCACTAATACCATTATCTAAGGTTGAAAGGAAATGTATAAGATACTGTTTGGGTTTGTTTTACTAACGTATCTCATTACTTGATGCTAGTGAAAGTCATTGGAGGTACAATCCAGAATTTTTGTATGTTTCGGGTTCAGGAGGGAAGGGATTGTAAGTAAGGCTCAACCATCAGACACCAGCTCCTTTCCACTGTCCAGTCTGCCAGTCACCCCCCACCCACCCCACTCAGACATTTTGTGACATCTAACCAGGGACAGTACAGGGTGCACCCCCCATTAAAGTCTCTGGGGGACATTCTTAATGTGGTCTTGTACATGTTTAAACAATCTTTGACTTCCGTGAAAGCTACCACTCAACTAAAAGGGCCCTCATTCATTGAGTGGTGGCTTTCATGTATGTCAAAGCTTGTTTAAACATATATAAAACTGCTTTGAAAACATCCCCCATAGACTTCAATAGGGGCATGCCCCAGTGCTCACCCAGGTTAATTACAAAATGTCAAATAAAATCTCTGGAATTATAGGACCCGGAGGAAAAGCCAATGTGGCTCGAAGCTGATGGGTTGATGGTGGGATTTTTCATGAGGAGTACCTAGTGAGTCTGTTGTTTTTTTCTACACTTTAAATTGTGAAGGTTGCTACAATAAATGGGAGGTGATATGCCTTTGAATAGAGGTTGGCTGACCATCCACAGCAATGTTGTATTTCCATCCAGGGAAGTGATGATATCATAGAGATCTCGAGAGCAAAGCTAACATATGAACATATGGATAAGCCAGCAGAAGAAGGCTATTTGATCTATCTAGTCTGCTTATACTGCAGAGCCCATAGCTTGAGCTAATGACCCTGTCCTCCTTCCCCACTCCTCCCATCCTCCCTACCCATGACCCTTACCCTCCCCATACCTGTCCCAGCCTCTCTTAAAGCTGCCCATTGTCTTCAACAAGATTACCTCTTCTGGCAGTGCATTCCAAGTGTCCACCACCCTCTCTGTGAAGAAGTGCTTTCTGACCTCCTTCCTAAACCTCCCACCTTCCGGCTTAAGACTGTGTCCCCTAGTGTTATGGTTGCCACTCACCTTAAAGAGACTCTCCTTATCAATCTTATTTATCCCTTTCAATTACTTGAAGGTCCCAATCATGTTCTCTTTCTCTCTCTCTCCTGTCTTCCAGGGAGTACATGTTCAGTGCCCTGAACTTCTCAAATGCCTTACCCTGCTGACCGGCTATCATCTTTGTAGCCCTCCTCTGGACCTTCTCCAGCAGGTTATTGTTCTTTTGGAGGTGTGGGCACCAGTACTGAGCTCCATACTCTGGATGCGGCCTTACCAGTGACCTGTACAAGGCAGTATAATCTCCTCTCTCCTACTACTGATCCCCCTAGATATGCATCCTAGCATCTTGTTTGCCTTTGCTGCTGCTTTCTTGCACTGTGTAGAGTGCTTCAGGTCACTAGTGATCATCACTCCCAGGTCCTTCTCCTCCTCTGATGCAGATACTCTGACTCCATCCAGGATTCTTTACTCTAATATGCATAACTTTGCATTTCTCGGCATTGAAGCCAAGCTGCCATATCCTGGACCACCTCCCTAGCTTTTCCAGATCTTCCTGTAGGCCCTGTATCCCTTCAGCTGTGTCCACTCTCCAACAGAGTTTGGTGTCATCTGTGAATAGGCACATTTTGCCCTTAATGCCATCTCCAATGTCATTGATGAAGACATTGAACAACACCAGCTCCAGCACCAGGCCCTGCAGAATCCCACTGTTTACCTGTCTGGTGCTAGATAATTCTCCCCCCCCCCCCCACAACCACCCTCTGAGTTCTGTCCTTCAGCCAGTTTTCCACCCATTTGGCCATCTTTTCCCCAACTCTGAGATCCACCAACTTCCTGATCAACCTTTTGTGGGACACAGAGTCAAAGGCCTTGCTGAAATCAAGATAGAGGATGTCTACCGGTTGGCTTCTGTCTACTGTCTTAGTGACACAGTCAAAGAAGTCAATCAGATTTGTTTGACAAGATCTCCCTCCTCCCATGAACCCATGCTGCCTTGCATCCTGGAGACCATGCTCCTCTAGATATTCCACCAACTTCTCCTTTAGTATGGTCTCCATGAGCTTGCCCACAATGGAGGTCAGACTGACTGGTCTGTAATTCCCTGGGTCATCCTTGGGACCACTTTTGTGAAGTGGCACTACATGTGCTGTTTTCCAGTCCTGTGGTACTATGCCTGTCTCTAGTGAACTATTAAATAGGTTTGCCAGTGGCCCTGCCAGCTCCTCAACCAGTTCCTTTATTACCCTTGGATGTACTCCATCTGGGCCTGGTGATTTGTCCACCTTCAATGCCAGCAGCCCCTCCCATACGCTATCCTCCTCTATCACTACATCTGTGTTCCTCTTCCTCCCTGCTCCTCTTTTCCCTCCTGATGGCACTGGTCCATCCTTCTCCCTGGTGAAGACAGAACAGAAGTATTCATTTAGTATCTCTGCTTTTCCCCCATTATCTTCCACCCACTCCACCCCTTTCCTAAATCTAAAAATTCCTTCCTTCTTGTTCCTTTTCTCACTTACATAGCGAAAGAAAGCCTTCTCCCCCTTTTTAATTCCTTCAGCTATCTGCAGCTCCTTCTGTGCCTTTGCTTGTCTGACTTTCTTACTTGCCTCACTAGCCAACCTTAGGTGATTTTCCTATCCACCTCTCTCTTGGTCTTCCTGAATTTTCTATAGGCCAACCTCTTATCCCTTACTTACTGGGCAACCCCAGAACTGAACCAGCTGGGCTCTTTGGCCCTTGTGTTCTTCCTCCTGAGCCTAACGCACTCATCTGTGGCAACCAGTATTTCTTCTATAATGATGAACCATCTTTGTTCCACCCCCATATCTGCGCTGATGCCTGCCAAATGGCTCCTTAGCACTTCGCCCATTTTTCTGAAGTCTGCCCTCCTGAAATCCAAGATTTTGGTCTTAGTCAGGATGCTTTTCCTGCCCATATCCAACTGGACCCACACTGTGCAATGATCACTTCCTCCCAGTGACTCCTTGACCATTATTTCCTGTACATGCTCCCCATTAGTGAGCACCTGATCAAGAATTGCCTCAGCTCTTGTTGGTTCAGTGATGCCCTGAGTCAGGAACCCACTCTGAAGTCCTTCCAGGATCACCTGACTCCTAGCACATGTTGTGGATAGTATGCTCCAGTCCACCTTGGGCAGGTTGAAGTCCCTCACAATTACCACCTCTCCTTTCCCCGCAGCTTCCAATATTTGCAAGCTCAGTTCCCTGTCCCTCTTCTCATCCTGAATGGGTGGTCTGTAAACCATTCCTAACTGCACCTTTCTCCCTCTGTTGGACCTTAACTGAACCCATAATGCCTCCACCTTCCCTTCCTCTGACTCCTCCCTCATGCAAGTTATTCCCTCCCTGATATGAACTGCCACCCCTCCCCCCTTCCTGACTACCCTGTCCCACCTGTACAGTTTATATCCAGGGATCACAAGGCCCCAGCCGTGGTGTGATGTTGCCCCAGTCTCAGTTACTGTAGCTATGTTCACCCTCCTGCCAGCTAACAGTGCCTGCAGGTCATCCATCTTGCTTCCAAGACTCCGTGCATTCAGAGACACCACCCTCCATCTAGAATTTGACCTTCCTTCTCTTCCCTCTGTTCACATTTATCTCCTCTGTGTGCACCCCTCTATGTCCCCTTGTTATGTGTTCTTCACCCCCTCCACCCTTTGCTAACTATGCTCTTGCCCCTTCGCCTCCTCCCTTCCATCACTGCGGGGGGGAGGTTCACTGACATCCTCTTCTCGGAGTCTGTGGGCTTGCATGCCCACTGTCCCCACCCTAATAGTTTAAATTAAGTGTAGTGGTTATGTATTCCCTCAGTTTGTCTCCTGAGTACCCTCAAACCCTCCCTATTGAGGTGTAGCCTGTCTGGTGAAAAGAGTGCTTTGTTTGACCAGGTTTCCTCCCATTCCCCAATACAGATGAACATCTCCTCCCTGCACCATTTCCTCAGCCAGTTATTGAAATCCTCTATTTTTCTTTTTCTGGCTGTGCTGGGCGTTGGTACTGGTATCACATCTGAGAAGGCCAGTGAATTTCCTTCCTCCCTGCAGATCTTCCCTAATTCTCTGAACCTACTTTGAACTACCTCCACCTCCTCCCCAGCTAGGTCGTTGGTTCCCAAATGTATAACTAAATTAGGTTTTCCTCCTATCTCCCTTACTATTTCCCTTATTCTTGGGCCCATCTTCCCAGCTGTCATCCCTGGCATACAAACCACCTTTCTGCTTGCATTTGGGTCCCCCTTTTCTTTCCCAGTGAATACTCCTAATCATGGAGTCCCCTATTATTGCCACCCTTCCATCCCCGCATCCATGCTTCCCGTCCTTCCTTTCTTACCTTCAGTACTAGCTGCTTCCCCACCTAACTGCTCCCTCTGCACCCTGGTGAACTTATCTCCACATCCACAATTTATCCCCTTAACTCTTTTTCCATCTCCCAATCTGCCACTCCCCTTTTGACCATCTGTATCTACTTTCAGTTTTCCCTCTCCTCTTCCTTTCCTTTTCTCTCCCTCCCCCCTTCCTCCACTCCATTTTGCCTGCCTCCTCTTCCCTGCCCACCCTGATTAGTTTCCTCCCCCCCCCTGTACTCCTACTCTCAACCCTTGCTCAGCCTGACCTCCTACCTCACCTCCTGCTGCCCCCTCCCTCCTTCCAGACAGTGGTGTAAATCTGTTCAATAAAAGCACCCTTTTAGAATTTCCCACCCCTGATGCTACACTCACATTCCCACCCCTTCCCCTTAGCACTTGCCATTGCTTCACCCTGGGCTTCCTATTCCTCTGAGAAACAGATACCTCTATATACTAGGTGTTCCTCCCCACTCCCATTCCCTGCCTGATGCCATCACTCCCCTGGGCATCATCCCTCTGCCTTTCCCTCAACTGCTCTACTCCTCTGACTTCCCACACCATCCTCCCCAGCTCCCATCTGAGCAGCCTTATTTCAGCCCTTAGCAGCTCCAAGATCTTATACATAGGACATCCCCCTTTACTCCACAGCATCCCCAGAAAGACTGCTGCTCCACAGCTATTGCAGTTTACCACTCTCCTGCTTCCCATACATGTACCTATTCCCCCACTTCCTCCAAGCCCGGCTTCTCCTAGCCTCCAGTTATACATAACTATAAGATTCAAAAATATCTAAATTTCTATCTCACTTTACTATCAAAAGGTAACAACATAGAAGATTGTGTATGAGCAGTCATACACATCAAGGATATTCTCGTATCGAGAGGTTTCCTTGGTAACAGATGACCTCAAGAGCGCAGCTCGAGAGGTACTCTGTTACCAAGGGAACCTCAAGATACAAGAATTTCCTTGTTTGTGTATGACTGCTCATACGCAATCTTTTGTAGTGTATGGGCAGTCACAGCATAGGAGATCACACAAAATCAGCTGGAGAAGACAACAGAGAATAGACATTTTAACATTTTCTTTTTTTTAACTGACACAGTGTGCTGCAGATGTTCCTGCAAGTTCAAGTTTAAAAAAAAGATCAACTTCCAGCTCAACTGGATTGAGGAAAGCAACAGTGTGACAACATTCCAAGTTGTTATGCTGCAGTAGTGACACGCTAGTGCAGCATAACAGCTGTGATGACATAGCTACTGCAGCATAACAACTCCATTCTAGTTATGGATTTCTATCCATGACAATATTCTACCATACACTATATAGTGTATGGAGGAATGCTGTTATGCATGGAATTCCATGTCTTGAATATGCTTGTCCTGCTGCAGTAGTGACATCAATATAATACACCATAATCACACTATTCTACCTTCTACTAATGCAGCTTCTATCACAGAACCAGAACACAATGCAAAAACATCTGCTACTTAGCAACAACAAACAGGTGACAACATACCAAGCTGATGTAGCTTTTTTTTTTAATAGAGAAAAAAAATGAATCTTTTAAACCAGCAGAAATTAGCAGCCCCAAAAGCACCTTGAACTACAAGAAAGAACACAATACCATACCACCGATAGGTTGTCACAGTAATTAAACAGCTCAAAAAGATTGGAGAAAGAAGAAAAAATCAGAGACAGCACAAAAAGATATAACGTACTGTAAGGTATTAGGCAATAAATAAGTATACTCAGTTGTTTAACAGAGAACATTAAGTACCTTCCAAAACAGACATAATATCCCCAAATGACACTTAGATTCTCACTGTCAGACACTACCAAAGCACATACCGAAAGGGTTTAAACTATAGTATTAAAATTAACCACATCAGAGTTGAAAGATTACACTAAACAAATGTGGTGATCCTTCTAACTTCCAACCAGTATCTACCACACAAATTTTATATCTTACAAATTTTATATTTTCCTGGAGCCTACAAGGTTATCTTTCACAGTCACCTAAATTTACATAAAACAAAACAACTTTTGGACTGAAAAATATAGTAACAAGCTATAGAGCAGTCTCTATGATATCATCACTTCCCGAGATGGAAACATAGCCTTAGTTGTGGATGGTCACCCAACCATTATTTTTTATAGTGTATTGTTAAAAAAATAGGTAATCCAAGCATTTTAGTGTGCACCAGAGGAGGACGCATTGTGAGCAGGCTCTTATCATGCATCATTGATGCTCCTACTAGCTCCTCTCTCTCTCCACTCTCCTAAACTGCTGGTCCCGAATCTCATCTCGACGGTGAATAACTGCCACAGTCTTTTTTATTTTGTTTTAGAAAACAAAAACAGTAAAAGGCAATAAGTACTGCACAGGTACCTTTGACTGATCATGTCCATGTCACAGACTCCCACTCTGTTAACTGCATCACCATTTTCCTCTGAATTTTTTTTGAAAGCGCAATGTTGAGCCAATTACGTGATATGTCAAGGCTGAAAAGTTGTTATGGTATCAGTGTGATGTCACAGTGACACTATAACAACTTTTCATGACATTTGAACTGTCCCATGACAAGAAAAGTAAGTGCATGGCAAGTCATACACAACAGGGGGTAACCATACACTGTAAAAAAATTTGCAGTATAAACAGTTTCAGTGCATTTTTTCAGAATGCCTTCAATCTTTTGGATATCTGTCTGTGAAATTAGCCACTTCTGGAGGAGGTGCCAAACTCAGACAAGTTCTAAGCATACCTAACCTTGTGACTGTCTAGAGCTTGTAGGAACCTCTAAGTATCTAGGCCTATGGCTGGATAGTAGACTATCATTTCACAAGCATACTGACAACCTCTGTCAAAAACTCTGCACTAGATTAGGTTTCTACTTTAGAAACAAATTCTGTATCTTGGTAATTGTAAGAAAAAGACTGTTGCAAGCAACCATTATTTCCTTACTTGATTATGGTGATCTAGTCTTTGGAAATGCAGCAGACATACATCTGTCAAAACTGGACAGACTCTATCACGAGGAACTTCATTGTATAATGAATCTTTCTCTAAGGACATGCCATTGTACTCTGTATTTAGCTGTTGGATGGCAGTCATGACATCTAGAAGATTGAAGAATTTGTGTTTTTGGTCTTATAAGGTAATCTAAACACCTTGTCTTAATACATTGTGAATTTCCTTAAGAGATCTACAGGACAGTACAACTTACGAAAAAGTAACGTCATTCTTCTCAATGTACCTTGGCATTCAACCAAATCTGGTAAAACAGCCTTTAGCTGACTTGCCCACAGCCTCTGGAATAAACAAAAAAGCACTCTAAAACTTAACTCGCTGATTAGCCTCTGCTCATTTAAGGAGCATTTTGAAAATCACTTCTCAAATGTATGTGACTGTAGATAATTTAGGCTCCCTGCATAATGTTGTTGTAATACTGTAGAACAGGTAATTATTACTGCCAATTAATTCTTGCTATGTTTGCGGAATCAGGTTTACCACGAACATTATAAAACCACAAACATTTTTTCTAGTATATTAATATAATGTTTTATTTTTTTAGCATTAATAAAACAACAAAAATCACTATTTAGGCATATTCTCTATACAGCTTCAACACCCCCCCCCAGTGCGGCACACACAGACAGCACACTTTAGCATCGTAGTGGTGTCGGGACAGGATCAGGATCAGCTCACATTGTTGCAGGCAGAAGAAGCATTGGCTGTAAAAAATAAATAAATACAATAAGAATTGGTTTTGTTACCTTTTACAGTAAACATATACCCAGCAGTGCAGTAGTTTACTTGCCATATTTAGGGATTCATCATGAGCTAGAGATATCCCAGCCTGGTCGAATCCACGGATGGCATCTTCCTTTCTCCCTCTCAATTTCTGAAATGCAGTCACGAGCCACTGTGAGTGTTTCACTTTTAGCGTAGTCATCCTAAAGTCCACGGAGATGCTGGGTGATGGGGTACCATTCAGTGAACAGACATTTCAGCTCGTCTTTGTACACTTTATTTATGCTTAAATCAAGGGGATGTAGTTGGTCAGTACAGGATGCAGGGACAAATATTGGAATAATGTTACATTCCTCTAACCTGTCCAGCACTGGTCGAGTTGTATGGGCTCTGTAAAGGTCTAAAATTATCATGGCCTGCTGTTCGTTGGGAAGCTGATTGATCTCTTTAACCTTGGAGATATAGGGTATCAGGATGCAGTTTATAAATTGAATCATAGTGGCTTCATTGGCCCAATGGTTTTCACTATGTGTGATGTGCCAATCAGTCAGAAACTCAAAATTTGGGTGGCAGTTACTTGTCTTGCCTGCATAAATGACTTGCGGTGGCAGATGATGCCCTGCGAGTGTTACTGCCAGTGTCATAGTGACTTGCCGTTTATCGTTTATGCCAGTAACTTCTACCTGCCTTGATCCACTCACTTCCATTGTCCAGGAAGCACAGGGTATTAAATTAACCCCTGTTTCGTCCATATTTATAACTAGTTCAGCTGGAATCAATTCCTGCATGGAGGCATTTGAAATCCTCTCTAACATGGAGAAATCATTAGGGGCTTTTCTTCCTGCTTTGGTCCCCTTCCTCTTACAGTACCCCAGTTTATTCAGTGCCTGCCATGCCCACTGTCTGGTGAAGGTCAAGTGGCCCCCATACTCGACCAGCAATTGAGGGTTTGTAGCTTTCACTACCCCGACTGCCACAGCCACAACTACTTTCGCATTAATCACTGCACCCTCACAGCGTAAACTTTTGATAATTGACTAAAGTTCATTCTTTACCTCATCCAGAAGGAAAGTAGGTAGTCCCCTCGGTTTTGTGGGAAGGGAGGGCGACATGCTGGAGGGATCAGGCTCATTCTTTAGTTTGTCATAGTAATCCTTTTTAAATTTGCGAACACTACTTTCATTGATTGGTTTGCTGTACTTGCCAGAGTAAAATCGCACAACGTTCATTACACCATGCACAGCGGCATAATGTCCAACTTCAAAACGAACTTCTGCTATGTATGTGGTGTATTCCGTGCATCTACGTTTAGCAGGTGGGGTGGCAATTTGAAGTTCATGCACAACACTCTCTGCTACCTTAAGTGACACTCCAGCACAATCGCTTAAATTGTCTGGTGTCACTTCGTTTAGTATAGCCAGGTCCCTTTTTAACTGCTTTGGATGCTGTAGCCAGGAATAAAGAGACATTATTGCAATGCACAGAACAGAACACAGCTACTGTTACACAGGTTAAAGACAGGGCAACCACAGTGAACCTGTTCTTAAGTGTTCACCTTAATTGACCAGATGAGAAACAAACCTAATCACATTACCTAAACTGGGCTGTCTGAATTGAAGTGATTAGAGAACCAGGTGAGAAGTGTTTTTTAAACGAACTGTGATTGCAATCAAATCAAATTACCTACAGTTTGATGCTTGACTGGAGTGATTAGAGGAATAGGCGAGAAAAAAAGCAGAGGGAGAACCGCGATCTTAATTTAACAGCAAGCAGTGCGGGCGGGAGACATCACAAAATTAACAAAGTGCGCAATTAAACAGTTTTACAGTATGTTGCACCCTCCCTTGTACTGTGCGCAGCATGCCTCCGTAATATATTTAAAACTAATTCCTCTCTAGTATTGTACCAATTTTCCTGTTTTTTTTTTTTTGTTCATGGCTATGTATTTGTTTGGCTCTGAAATTATATACTCTGTATAGCATTGTTCAAACATTCTATTTTATCAGTCTGCCTGTCCTAACTATGACCTCCTTTTAAATGAACTTTGCTCAATGGAGCTTTCTTCCTGGTAAAACAAATACAAATACCGTGTAGTGTGCATGTCAACTGGTTTGTTTCCACCTGAGGGTGTTTTCTGTGTGATGCAGCGTTACTTACCCTCTTACAATGTATCTGTCGTCCACCTTTTCTTGCCAAGTTAATGTCATCAGCAAATTTCATCAACCTGCTGCTGACCCCCTCCACCAAGTCATTAACAAATATGTTATAGAGCAATAGACCCAGCACCAACCTCTGAGGTGCGCCAATCAGAATTTCTGCCCACTCTGAATGGTGATCACCCACTACAACTCTCATCTTCCTGTAGTACCTGTCAGTCAATTTGCTACCCACTACCTGTGCTACACATTGTGGACCCCATCTTATGTTACTTTCTCTGTGAGATTTCCATGTAGAATGGCGTGGAACGCCTTGCAGCAGTCCAGCTAGACAACATCCAAACATGCACAGGCCTGATAAGAAATATTAATGCAGTTTGTTTACTTATTTAAAAATTTGGTAACCAGGAAAGGCACATTGAGACAACACTCATTTCCAGGTGTGACCCAGAGGAGAGGAACATAGGAAAACAGTAGCACAATACATATGAGCACAAACAGTGGAACAGCACTAAATATGAAAAGTTAGACAAACTTTGAAAATAAAATACAAACCTATGTAAGCAAAGATATAGAGTGGCACAGCTCAAAGAGCACCTAACAATTGCACATACAGAAAGTGGCAGCAGTACACTGTGAAGCAACATTGTTGTCACAGGAGGCTGACGTGGAAACCAGCCAGTTGCTTATCAGAGTGGTTAAGGCTTCATCCAGGGAGAGTCGGGGGGGGGCAGCAGGAAGAGTGGGAAGGGGAATGAGTTTCAACTGATGCTTGGGAGAGTCAGAGGAAAGGGACAGTCAGATGGGGGTAGGGAGCTGGTTCCAGAGTGAGGCAAATTGATATGAGAAGGCAGACTTCCCAGCAAAAGAGCGGGGGTGAGGAGCGGCAAAAGTGTGATTATACAATGGGGCTTCAAAATCCTGCATTCCTATTGGCTGACTGGCACAGTTTCTCCATTGTAAATCCTATGATATACCAATGGAAAAAGGTGCCAGCAGTGTCTCAGTCACATCAAGAAATTTCCCTCAAATCACTCCGAGCATGCCAACCCCCTGTCTAGCAGAACTCCTACTTCTCACTCTGCCAGATCCCAAACAACAAAGCGAGCAGCCACCAGAAAAAATGCCATACTGAGTCGCCACTAACCTCTCTCAAACAAATTTAAGAAAAAAAAAAAAACTCATACAACACTTAGACAATATCCTAGTGATTGTGTTTTTTTTAAATCACTTCACCTCAATATGTCACAGAGTCCCTCACTGATTCACATTCTCTCCTTCTCACTGCTTGCAACCTCCTCCACTTTACTTAGCGGCTCCACACTTGAAATCTGCAGCCGGCTATGGCATCTGTCCCTCTTCCATGGCAAATGAGGCAGACAGCAGAAAAACACAACAAGAAATGTTAACATTGTTTCATCAGCCCAAAAGCACAAGAGGACCAGGGAACAGCTGTCATACATCACGGTAGCAGTGTACGCTGCCTGGGACACTTCTGTGCATGCAGCAGAAATGGTGCCACTGCTCCTTAATTCAAACCGACCATGGATCAAATTGACAAGCCTGTCCCGACTCCTACAACACAAATGGAGCCAAGATAGAGTGTGCTGGGGTCACAGGGCACAGTGGTTAAGATTTCTCATCACAGAAAAAGCATTAATCTCACAACAGCAAAATACTCCTGCGCAAGAGCAGTACATGAAAACCCTAGTAACCCAGGACTATTTTTTCTCGTGGAGCAACAAATTAAAAAAAATTATTTTAAATAAAAAAAAAAAAAAATTTTTGCCCCATTATAATAAACAGAAAAAAAAGTAACATTGTATAATCGCAATACACCACTCCAGGATGTGGGTTATGTTGGAATTTACCCACTTCTGGTGTGGTTTACCCACTTGGCCTGCGGCCTCATGACTTAACCACACCAGGCATGGTAAATCCCTGCGTAATCCACACCCTGCTGTAGTATATTGCTTAATAGTCCCTTGAATGAAGGGAAGAGGAAGCAGGGGGCAATTGGGAGAGAAGAGAGGTAAAAGGGAAGGGAAGAGAATCAAACCGGAATTTGGATATGAAGAAGGTACAGTGAGCCTGGTGACATGAGGGCAGAGGGACGAAGGATGGGGATGAATACTGTGATCAATGGCATGTGCAGGGCAAAGAGTTTGCAGTGAAGCAGCAGAAAGAGTTGAAGAGGGTGTCCAGTCTGGTGAAGAAAGTGGAAGGTGTAGTACCATAGACCACATCTGCATAGTCAAAGACTGGGAGCACCATTTTGGTAACAAACTCCTTGCAGATATGTGGAGATAAGCAGTCTCTGTTGTGGGACACTGCTTGGGATGGAGTTTGTCATGGATGGCATTGATATGGGCTGAGAAGTCAAGCTTGCTGTCTAAGCTTGCAGTTTATTTATTTATTTAATTTTGGTAGCCAGATAGGCTCACTGAGACCATTACAGTCCCTTTTTCAGGAGCAATCCAGATCTAATTACAATTAAAAATCAGTTTACAAAATCAGACAAGGTAACTTTGACATTACAACATTCAACAGTAATAAACATCAGCAGAATAGCACCTCATTAACTGGGCATAGAGGGTCTAAATGGGGCAAGTGCATACTCAAAGTGCCCTAGTGTGTGGCACTCAGTGGATATTGTGATCCTGCTGAATACACAATTGTGACTATGAAAATGAGGGACCCTCTTGTGTACAGGGTGCAGTGGCATAGTCAGTGGATTTTGAAAGTGGTAAAAGGCTGCCATGGCAGTGCTACTTGTTTGTTTATTGGTTTGTTTTTATTTTGATGACTGGGTGAGATACACTGGCTCCAAGGGTACCTTTTACAGGCATGACCCAGTGTATAATATAGAGAATAATATATGGGGTGGCATGTGCAACGAGTTTTACACACGAGTTGTAGGATGCTACATAAACCCGAGGCCAAGCCGAGGGTTTGTAAATACATACCTAGCGAGGTGAGTGTAAAATCGAGTTTTACACAGGCCACCTCATATTTTTTTTTTATAATTGCTGGCTTGCATTTTTTTGCTTCAGCAATTATAGAAAATAAGTAAATAGACTGTTTTTCAGGCAGCCGTGGACCAGACAGGATTTTGCATTTCCTGTAGTCTGCCACCTTAACAGTGTCTCACTCGGTCGGGTAAAAAAATATTTTGTTGTATTTGTCCTAGTTTTTATTTTCATGATTTAACTTACTATTGAGCGGCTTCTGTGGCAGCCTTCCGGGTTGAAGAGGTTTGGAGATCTGCTGGTGGCAGCGCATGTATGCGGAAAGGGGAACTCCTATGGTAGTAATGTTTCCCTTTCGTTTTCGATCATGGATATTCTTTTTTTTTTTTTTCAATAAAAAAGAAAATTAAGTTACCGCTGACAGCGAGGGGCACTGAGGTACTATGGAGCTCTACAGTTAAGAAAGACGAGTGACTGGCGCGTGCGTGGTCATAGGGAAATCCGACGCGTGTTGCTGGTTATAATGGCAAATTATAACCGGCTTTCTCTATGAAAAAAAATGGAAGCCAGTAATTATACAGAGAATAATGGATATGCAACTGTGTGTTATGGATTGTTTTTACACACCCAAGATGTGTAATGACCCATAAATCTCGAGAGCGAAGCTTGAGAGGTTTATGAGGTCATCACAAACCAAGGGTGTATAAAAAAAATCCATAAGGACACAATTGGATAACCTTTATTTTTTATAATTACTGGTGCAAGCAGTTGGTCCCATTGGTCAGTGTCTGGTGCTGACAGTCTCTCCCCTACCTACACATACTCTCACTCTCTGTCTCACTCTCTCACACACACACACACACACACACACCACACACACACACACACACACACACACACACACACACACACACACACACACACACAGAGTTTCCCTTCTTTCTCACTCTCTGACTGACCTTTGTTTCTCTGTCAGCTGCGACTAGTATGGTCCATCCAGGGTTGGAGTCTGCGTCTCCCGATTCAGAGACATGACAGGATCAACCAGATATTCCTTTTGTATTTGGGAGTCAGGATCAACAAGATAAACAATAAAAAAAAATCATATAAAGATGGTGATGGTAGTAAATAAAAATGGCTCGTGGGCAAGAGGAAACCCAATCCACCATTTTTTTAGCAGTGTTCAGCCCACCCACATGCAGAGCATGAGCTGATGAAGTGGTGCAATACAGATGAGTGGTGCGAAGGGAGACTGGAGGTGAAAGTTTTCTTGAAACGCCCATGTCTTTCGTTTTGAGTTATTCACGCCGTTGTGAACCCTCAACGGGTTGATAAAGGGGGTCATCAGTAATTATAGTACAATAAACAACAGTATATTGCCCGACAGATGACTTACAATATGTACAGGTACTGTAATATGTAGCTGGGGCATGACTGTGCCACAGAACAGGGTTAAGGTACAGGCATACATAGTACCATAACCAAGTAAAATAAGAGTTCACAGCATATAGATAAAGAGGCAGTGGGAAGATACAAAGGAATTCAGACATAGCATATGCAGTTGTTCAATGTTAAAGAGATGATTTTTCAGTTCTTTGGAAAATGAGGCATAATTGGGCAGTGTTCTGATTAGGACAGGGATAGTATTCCATAAAAAGGGGGCATGAAAACTATACAATTTACAAATTTGCTTGTAGATGTGTGGAACCAATAAGCAAAGATTTTGGGTTGATCTTGAGTTGAAATTTGGTGCAACTGGTTGAAGCAGGCATGCCAGGCTCACAGGCTGTTTGTCTAATAGTTTGAAAATGAAATTTGCCAGAGCTAGTTTGGATTTCACTTCAAAAATCCTAACTGTACCAATACACACAGTGGTGTGTGACACCACCACCCCACTGACACTGTTGCCAGCCATACATTGACATGAACCTTCCCCTTCCTGCCTGATTCCCGAGAAACTGTCAGAGTTCCATGATAGTCTAGTGGTCCCCCCATCCTTGTAATACTGTTACAAATGTCCCTGGTAGTCTAACAGTTCCTCCTGACACCCCCTCCCCCGTCACAACTGCAAACAAGCCCTGGGCTATGTGTGCCTACCTGGCAAAATATGTTTTAAATAAAAAATTGCACCCCCACCCTCCCCGACCCACCCACTCAGCACCCCCAACCCTGAATGCCTTGACCTACCCATACAGATCTTTTCCCTAGTCGGTCATCAGATCTGCAGATGGCAATTGGCCCAGACTGTCTGCATACCACCTCAGGTAGCCGCTGTCTAAATGATAGGGAGTGAGCATGCATGCAGTACAGAAACAGCTGATAGGGCATGCAGCCTTTATGGCTATGGCAACTGGATGGCCACATGTTATTTTATGCATGCCCTTAATGTTCATATGGCACTAAAGGCTGCCTTTGAATATCTGGGCCCTGGACTTTAGTGTGTCTCTGTTGAATGAAATTAAGGTGTCACCGTATCTGATGAAATAATACTAAACTTGTTATGCTACTGCCTCCCCTACAGTAATGGTGAACTTTCATTGTAGGTTAAACATTGCTAAATAAATTAAAATTTCCCCCACCCCAGATGTGTTGGGCCCCCCGATTTGAACCATAATGTTTGCTTCTTTGAACTTTCCAACATTAAAAAAAACTATGACTTAGTATGGTACATTCTGATTGTCTGACTGCATTCTAAAAGGGTGATGTTTAAGGCTGGAAACTCTAATGTATATTAAAACATTTCAAAATATTCTACAGTATAAAAAGCATTAGTTGTAAGAAAATCAAGCTATTTTGTTTCATAATGGCATCATAGAACTCCCAAGCATTTGGTTACCTTCCGTTCATGTAACCCTAGAGGCAAAAGGCACTCAGCTTCACCTTGTACCTCATGATCCCCCCCCAATATTAACCCAACCCCTTTGGCTTAATTCTTCATTCACACTTTGTTGCACTAAGCCTCTGGGAGGGAGTATAGACTTGAGGCTGGAGCACCAGGCTGTGATTCTGGAGACCCAGTAGACAGGGGTTTGAATCTTCTACTTGCATTCAGTGTGACCCTGAGCAAGTCACATAACCTCTCTGTGTTCCAGGGCTGTCCCTAGAAATGTGCTTTAGCTCACTGTGCCTTTCCTGGCCAAAAATTTAAAAAAAAAAAAAAAAAAGATTTAATTCAGTTCAAGTGAGAAAGAAGTTCTTAGACTCATGGACTATTATGACAAACCTGCAAGCACAGCCCTGATGGATTGATTCAAGTCACTTCTTAATGCAGCCGATTCTCGGAATAAGATGTGGTGGTAAGGCAGGGTGGCGGGGGAGATAGACAGTAAGTGGATAATTGATTTGTTATCAGTGATTAAGCTCATCAAGTGCAGTCCGTGCAAATTGATATTTAATGTAACTAGTTCTGAAACTGAGGATCTCAGAGGATTATGTCTAGGGAGAAAAAACAGATGTTACTAATACTGAAACCAGCTGAGGGGCCCAAAAGAGCAAATTTGTGGGTATAGATTAAAGTAAATAGTGAGAATGAGCCAAGCTGATCCAAGCCACCTACAGCAGTTCTGTGTACTGTATTTAAAAAGTTGGGAATCTCACAAAGGTGACCAGAAATTATTTTAAACTTCTTGTTTGTCTCTTTCCATGGTAACTACTCTACAGATGTGTCTTGGCTGTTAGTTGTTTTTTATTTATTTTATTATTTTGCTGTTGCATCAGTTATATGACTTTTTTTTACAGCACTTTGAAAAGTCCATTCAATCCTGCTGCCTACAAGATTCTTTAATGAAATCTGTAAGTCTTCCCACTGGCCACATCACACCTAGATGGATGACTTTTTGTAGTTCATCATTACTTACTCTGAGAGGTGGTTCTTATCTTTACAGTCTTTTCTCTCAGTTTTATTCTTTGTTTTTTGGTTTAAAGTCCTGTTTCCCAAATGGGAGTACCTTGTGGCTCATGGCCAGCTGTCAGTCTAGTCCCCCTCAGCATCTGTTTTTGCCTACTAACGTTACCCCTGAATTTACCACCCAATAGTTTCAGGGTGTGTCCCCTTGACCTGCTGGAGGACACCAGATCAGACATCTCGGACTGTTCAATCTTGTCCATACTCTTGAGTAGGTAGAAGACTGAGGATGCCACCCCTTACTCACCAGGCTTGTGACTTATTTCACTGGTATTGACTAAGACATGGTCATTAGACCTCTAAGCAATAGACCTGGGTCTTTGTTGCTAATTTGCGTCTTCACAAAGAACAAAACATCACTGGCTCAACCCAGGGAGCCCCTTGACATAGCAGGGCAGCAGCAGTTAAGTTGATACCCCCTCCAGAAAATACAATCTGAACCTCAGCAGACTCTCACTGGTAATGTAAAATAGCAGGAATAACTCAATATACAATGATGCAGTTGAACACAATAAATAAAGTCAAATTAGGGATATGTTTTTATAGGGGAAGGTGACTGGTCAGTCAAGTCAGGATTGGAAAGCTTATGGTGAAGGACACAGGGGCTTATTGACTTGTACTGGACTGAATTAATTCCAGCACCTTTCCTGCATCCAGTCATCTGTCATGTGACAGGCCTCCAGACCTACTGAAAGTGACTGACATCTCTAACAGCCAATCTGGAGTTGCTTTCTCCAGTGAACACTAGGGCTGTTTCAGTGCTCACTCAATCTGTCCCAATTTGTTGGAGGTCTGCATGTGTGAGCAGTGAGAAGCAGACCGGTGTCTGTGTGTTGTTGAGAGAGACTACAAGAACTGGTGCATCTGCACAGACATACCACGTGTCTTCCAAAGGTAGAGTGGAAGAAGGGAGAAGCAGAACTCCTGCTGTTGCAAAAAGAGGTAATCGTGTGCTAGCTCAGTGCGAATCAAAGCTGAAGGCTGCCACTGTACTATAAAAGACTTTTCTGTGCTGTAGCCCTGAAAAGACAAACTGTAACCACAGCTAGTCTGGGAAACTGCCCAGCTGTCTTTTAGGGGAATAGAGTCTCACCTACAGCAGAGCAAAAGTACAAATGTTGCAGTCCGGTGCCTTCCAGGATCATCAGTGCACAGAGACACTAACCATATTAAGAAAATCATATGGAACACAGGGATAAAACCGCACATCTTAGTCCATCTAGGCACCAGTGACCTGGCTAATCGTTCAGTGGAGAAGACCAAGAGGCATCTGATGTCTCTAGGTGACAAACTTTCTCCTATTTTGTCCACTGTCTCATTCTCTGAGATTCTTCCAGTATAGGAAAAAGGAGCTAGCAGGAAGAAGATAAAAGATAAAGACATCTCTGATCTCAACAATTGGCTCAGAGACTGGTGTACAGAGAGGGGCTACAAATACACAGGGGACTGGAATACATTCTAGGAAAAGCAGTTCTTTCAATATGATGGCCTGCACCTCACCAAGGAGGGCACCGGACACTAGGCCAGAAATCTGACTTTTTAATTTCTAATTTAAACTAGTTAGTGGGGAGTGGGCAGCAGCACCCAAGGAACCACAGAGGACAACTGTTGCCCCTCCCCAACAATCTCATATGAAAACACAACCAGCTCAAGACAACACTAACACACACCTTATTGGCACACTTAAGGACCCTACAAGGCTACTTAGTATAAAGACAAAGTCTCCTGCAAATATACAGAAAAAGGGAAGCTCCACAGAGATCAGTTCTAACCAAGGAAGGAGAGCATTGTGCATCAATGCTCATAACCTGGCGAACAAAATCCCAGATTTCACTGCCATAATGGTGGAGGCAGACCAGGACTGGGTCGCTGTCACAGAGACATGGTTCACTGAGAACCACACCTGTGATGTAGCTATCCCAGGATACACACTATTCCAAAGAGACTGCAAAGGTAAGAAAGATGGAGGGGAGGCAATGTATGTAAAAAAACAGCATCGGTGCTATGGAAGCCCAGGGACACAGCAGCAATGTGGAGATCCTTGGGTCACCCTCAGAGCAGGAAGTAAGTACCCTATCCGAGTTGGGGCTATATACACAGACCCCCAGCCCAGGATAACGACTTGGACAGGGAACTCCTGGAGGCCATCCTACAGATGGCAGACAAAGGAGAACTGCTGCTGGTCAGTGTGTTCAATCTACCGGATGTGGATTGGCTCTCACACATGACCTCTACAGAAAGGAGCAGAGAATTCCTCCTAGCACTAAAGGGAGCAGGACCAGAATAGTTAGTGACCACACCAACATGAGAGGAAGTCATCCTGTACCTTGTGCTCTCAAATAGTGACAGGATCTCTGACACAACGGTGTGCAGCAATCTGGGTACTAGTGACCATAGGACCATCTGGATCACTATCACCAGTAAAGAGGAAGTCAGCCACAGCAAACTAATGGTCCTGGATTTCAAGAAGGCCGACTTTACTCAAATGAGGGCTTCCATAAAACAAATACTTAGCAAGGTAACAGGCGACACAGTGAAACAGAGGTGGAAAGCCCTGAAGGAAACTTTACTCACAGTAACTGCCCAGTGCACAAAGCAGATCTCTAAGTCAAGAAAAAGGAGGAAACCACTATGGTATACCAAGGATGTAGCAACAAAAATAAAGGATAAAAGGAAAGCATTCAAGAGATTCAAGGATACTAACAATGAGGCAGACATGGAAGTCTACAAAACCAAGCTATAGTAAAAGAAGCAGGGAAGGCAGTAAGGGCAGCCAAACCCAGACAGAAGAGAGAATCGCACGAGAAGTGAAGAAGGGCAACAACACTATTTATAGAAACATCCAAGAAAAAAGGAAAACAAAAGGAAGCATTATAAGTATAGCAACCAAGGATGGCAAACAGGCAGAAAATGATAATGAAAAAGGCAGCAGAGATTCTAAACAGTTTCTTCTGCTCAGTCTTCACAAAAGAAGACAACGGCAATGGACCCAAAATGCAGAACACAGGCGGACTCACCATAGAAGCAGATGCTGGACCATTCACAAGAGGCAGTGTCCTAAAAGTGCTTCTCAAATTAAAAGCAAATAAAGCATTGGGCCCAGATGAAATCCACACTAGAATTCTGAAGGAGCTGGCACAGGAAATTGCAGGCCCATAGGCAGAATTATTCACACAGTCTCTAGAGAGTTGGGAAATACTTCAGGACTGGAGAAGGGCCACAGTGGTACCCTTGCACAAAAGTGGAAGCAGGGAGGAGGCAGGAAACTACCGGCCAGTGAGCTTGACCTCAGTAGTGAGGAAGCTTATGGAGTCCCTACTTAAGGAAAGAATAGTGAAGTTCCTTACAGAAACAGATTTAGTTTAGTTGCCGTATTGGTCCTTGTAAGAACAGATCCAGAAGCAAATGGTTTCATAACTTTTATAGGACCAACATAGATGTTACCAAAAAAAATCAAAGTGCCTAAGCTTTTGGACCAACTGAGCCCTTTTTCAGAAGCTTATGACAGTTATCTTGTTTTTTACCTGCGGTTAGCAAGGGTGGCGCATGTGCAGTGTGCCACTCCTCATGTCCTTTGTTCTGTCTTCCCACTGCCAGTATCCCTTATCCTTTTGTTTATTCTCTGTTTAAACCAGGCTCCTCTGTAACACCCCTCCTACTTGTCACATAGACCAATGGAGTTGGCAGCAGCAGCAGGAGCCTACTAGGACAAGGTACAGGAACAGGGTCTTTCTTCGAGCACCTCTTGGCAGCAGCCACCCACTGAACTGGGTTAGCCCATTGACACTGTGCATCGACTGCCCCACCCCCAAATAAATACCTGAAGGGAGTCACGTGACCTTGGTCTTGTGCAGTTATCAGCCTACTTTCCCAGCAGCATTTTATACCAACTGACCACTAGATGTCATTGCATTGCAAGTTATCTTCCTCACACAGCTGTCACTTTCAATTCCTCTCATCCTTATCAATCCCTCTCCACCCCCTTCCCCTACACCTGTATCCTGCTTCTACCCCACATCTTCCTGCTAGCCTACGCTGGGATTTGAACCCCTGACCCTCTCCCCCAAAGGCAGCAACCTTAACCACTGCGCCACCGAAGCTGCCTACCCTTACATTGCCTTCGGAGTAACTTAACCCATGCATCATCACACTCTAAGTGACAACAGCTCCAACTCCCTTACTCACCCCAGGCCCTGGTCAATATGCTACCTCCCATCAGGCTATTCTCCCATGCTCTTCTAGCCATCATCTTAGTCCTGCTTTCTCTCTGCACACCCCCTACCACCATGTTCGGTCCTCCTCTTCCCCAACCCTGTCCTCTCCACCCCTTCCCCTCGATGGAATGTCAGTCCCCCTCCTTCTCCACCATCCCTCCCCTTCAGCTCCCTGCTCCACCATCTCTGCCCCCCACTCAGCCACCTTCCAGCCTCCGGCCTCAGGCGCAGGCCCCACCCCTTGGCTCACTAAGAAAAAAAACCCTCCCAAAATTCCCATCCCCTCCCTTTTATTTCTTATACTCGCAGAAGATGTCAAACTGAACCCAGGGCCCTCATCCCCAGCCACTCTGCCCCTCCAAATGGTCTAGGCATCTACCATGTAAACATAAGGAACATGTTACCCAAGTTAGACCACATTAAGCCCTGGGTAACACAATGTTCCCCCGATATCCTCTGCATCACAGAGACATGGCTATCTTCCAAACTCCCAGACTCCCAAACAGCCATTACAGGTTACACTGTTTTCCACCAAGACAGGGTCAAAAGTGGTGGTGGTGTTGCCACATACATCCATGAGTCATTTCAGGCCTCAACTGTCCTCCAGGAAGCAGTCCCAAAATCACATGAACTACTCCTCTCAAGGACTGCATTCCCATCTTCCTCACCACTTTGTGTTACAACCAACTATTTCTCCCCCAATCCATACCCAGCATCCTTACCTCAAGGGAATCAACAAAGTCCAAGAGGGTAGCATCTTTCAAAAAAAGAGGTGTGCAAGAACAAGAGGGCACAATTTGAAGATAGAGGGGGGGGCGGCTCAGAGGTAATTTAAGGAAGTATTTTTTCACAGAGAGGGCTGTGGATGCATGGAATGGCCTTCCGGAGGAGGTTGTGGAGTCAAAATCAGTGGTGGAATTCAAGCATGCATGGGATAGTCATAAGGCAATTCTGGGGGTTGGGGGTAGAAAGAAGTAGGCTGCTGGTTAACTAGGATCTGCAGCTTATCCAGTAGGTAGGGAAATGGGCAGACTGGGTGGGCCAAGCGGTCCTTATCTGCCGTCAAATTCTATGTTTCTATGTTTCTATGTTTCTTAGTCTCCAGCTCTCCTCCCTCATGTCACACTCAGCTTCCCACGAGCTCCTTGTACTGGGCGATTTCAACCTGAATTGGTCTTCCCCTCCAGTCAGCCAACCACCCAAGAGACAGAATTCCTCAACTTTACGCAACTCTCATCCAACCCCACATTGCTTAACCCCTGCACCAACAACCACGCACTTATCAACTGGATCCTTATGACTCACCCACACAAATATTCCTCGGCCAGTACTCTCCCTGATGCCTTCAGTGACCACTGCATTACCTACTGCCTCAGGAAGTTCTGAGCCCGTTCTGTCCCACTCAAGTATATGTGGTTCAGGTCCCTAAGGTCTCTGAACCAGCAGTCTCTTCTGGCCGACCTATACTTTGCAGATTGGTCTGGAGTCTTCACAGCTCGTGACATAGACACTGCTTTGGCAGCCTTCAGCTCCACCTTCCTGAATATCTGGAACTCCCACGCCACCATTAAGAGGCTGAAGCTAAGGCACAGACACCTTCCCTGGATCTCTCCTCTCCTGGTGAAGCTATTCAAGGACAGAGATTGAGCTTGTAAGCCTATAATGCCTCCTCTGATGCCTCAGACCTCCAAAAATATAGAACTCTAAGGAACGCTTGCACCAAGGCAGTGCATACAGCCAAAGCAAACTTCTTCGAAGCCCAACTTGATGACTGCAGTCCCACTCCAGCAGTCTTCTGGAAGACTCTTCACTCCCTGCTAGGATCTGCCTCCCAACCTCCCACCTACTCCCAGTCCCCCAATGATGCCAGCGATGCCACCTCTTCAATAAATCGCTACTTCACAACCTGTGCCCTTCCTCCAGGGAATCCCCCTCCCTCTCTCCTCCCGTATTCATCAAGTCACCCCCCAAGCATCTTGCCTCCTGCCCCTACCTTCCCCCCAACCAAACATTTCCCTATCACCCCATCAGAGGTATTCTGTGCTCTTAAATCCATAAACTCCACGAAACAGAGCCCAGGTGGACTTAATCCCAATCTTCTGAAAAGCTCAACTCCAGCTATTGTTCCCCCTATCACCCATCTGTTCAACCTCTCCCTCTCCCTCTCATCTGACTCAATACCCAAAGCATGGAAGTTGGCAAAGGTCATTCCCCTTTACAAAGGGGGTGACCCCTCAATCAACGGTAACTACAGGCCTATCTTTCGCCTCCCCTCCCTCTCTAAGATCCTTGAAGCCCTTATCTACAAAAGACTAAACTCCTTCCTGGCTTCATATGACATTTTGACCCCTTTTCAATCAGGCTTTCAGTGACACCACTCTACTTCCTCATCCCTTCTCTGACTCACTAACCATATTCACTCGGCTATGCATAAGGGTCACCTCACTTTGGCTATCTTCATAGACTTTTGCCAAAGCATTTGACTCTGTTGCCCTCAAAATTCTAATAGCTGACCCTGTATCTATAGGGCTCTCACCACCTACCATCAATTGGTTCAAGGCCTTCCTCTCAGACAGGTTTCAGTATGTACAGCTGGGCGAAAATAAATCCACCCCGCTCCCCATCCTAGCAGGTGTTCCGCAGGGGTCAATCCAAGGCCCCACTCTCTTCTCTGTCTTTATAAACAGCCTATCTTCTATATGTCCATCCTCCCAAGTTCACATGTATGCCAATGACTCAGTGATCTTTGCTTCTGGTCCCTCCCTATCACAAATCAAAACCATACTCCAGTCTGACTTCGAGAACTTGCTGCAGCAGCTTGACGCCAAATCTCTCAAATTTAACAACAAAAAAACTGTCACAATGGCATTTGGCTCTGCCCAGAGGCTGGCCAAACTGCCCCGCCTTCCATGACTTAGATGGGTCTAGAATCTCAGCAGTTGACCGCTACAAGTATCTGGGAGTATGGCTTGACCCCAGGCTGGATTTCTCACTACATCTTGACTCCATTCACACCAAGCTCTGCCCCAAACTGGGCATACTATACAGGCACAAAAACTTTCTCTCCCTCCCCATCAGGAAAGAAATTATTACTAAGTTTATCCTCCCGTCCTTCAACTACGCTGATGTGGTCTACAGCTCAGCACCTCAGTCCTCTCTTGCCAAGCTTGACCCACTGTTCTACGCATCTGCCATTTTGCCACAAATCTTCCTTACAGCATCCATCACTGCTTCCTTTACCGATCTGTCTCTCTCCCCCCCAGCTAACCATAGGCTAGCACGTTGCTCAACATTAATCTCCAAGTTTTGGTTCCACACCCTCCCCTCTTATCTCTCCTCTCTCATAGCCCCTTCCCCTAGCTCTGGCTGTGCTCTGTGCTCCCACGACCAGTACTCCTTCTCTTTAGCAACTCCTTACTCTCTTGCTGGGAAGCAAGCCTTTGCCTACTTGCTCCCTACACTGTGAAACTCACTACCCTTCGATGTTCACAGTTTGCCTACGGCCGTGTCAATCAAAAACCACTTCAGGTGCCTCCCCCTCCCTCCCGGTCTCTGCCATCCCCCTGATCTCAAGCCTCCAGACACCTTCCCCCTTGCCCCTCTACCTGTCCCCCACCTTTAACTCGAACCAACACTAGCTCTTATCTTTGTCCGAGTATTTTTAAGTGTGCCATCTCAAACCCCAAATGTATTACCTGCACTGTCATGCATTTGCCTCCACACACCCTCCATGTCCATATCTACCCATGCTGTTTTGTTGTAGCACTGCCTCAACCTGAGGATCTGTACCCTTACCAATGTTTACTGCCGTCAGGTTTCCTGCAGTCTTGTACCATCTGCAAACTGCCATAAGCTCCACTGTATAATTTGTATCCTGTACAATTGCTAACTATAGTGAACTATACTGTTTACTGTTTACCGTTTACTGTATGTACCTGTATATTGTATCCTCGCCCCTGTCTCAGGTCGCACCTGGAAATGAGACTTGACTCACTGTGCTTTTCCTGGTTATCAACTTTTAAATAAATAAATTATCAAACCATTTGCTTCTGCATCTGTTCATGTGGAAACAGGGCAGCTAGATACTAAACAGAATGGATTTACAGCAGGACGGTCATGTCAAATGAATATGATTGAATTCTTTGACTGGGTCTCCAAAATAGTGGACCAGGGAGGGGCAGCAGACATAGCCCATCTAGATTTCAGCAAGGCTTTTGACTCTGTCCCCCATAGAAGATTGGTCAATAAGCTAGAGCACTCCGGGTTACGGCACAAAATAGTCAAGTGGGTTCAAAGCTGGCTCCACAATATAACGCAGAGGGTCATAGTCAATGGAACACTGTCTAGCGAGGGAAGGGTGATCAGTGGTGTGCCTCAAGGATCTGTCCTTGGCCCAGTCCTCTTCAATATATTCATCAGCGACATTGCTGATGGCCTGCAGGGTAAGGTATGCCTGTTCACAGATGACACAAAGCTCTGCAACAGGGTAGATACAACTGAAGGAACGGCAGCCATGGAAGCAGATCTAAAGAGCCCAGAAGCATGGTCTAGGGACTGGCAGTTGAAATTCAATGCCAAAAAGTGCAAGGTCATGCACCTAGGTAAAGGAAACCTAAGGAAAACATACACACTCCATGGTGAACAATTAATAGAAACAAAACTCAAATGGGACATCGGAGTGCTTATTTCCGATGATTTAAAGGTGGGTAGACAATGTGAAAAGGCAGTGCAGAAAGCTCGTAGCATCCTCGGATGTATTGGCAGGGGCATTGCAAGTAGGAAGTGAGAGGTCATACTCCCTCTGTACAGGTCCTTGGTGAGGCCACATCTTGAGTACTGCGTACAGTTCTGGAGGCCACACCTAAAAAAGGACATAGACCGCTTGGAGGCTGTACAGAGGAGAGCTACTAAAATGGTACAGGAACTGCACAGGGGCAATATGAATCTAGACTTCAGCAACTGCAAATGTACTCCCTCAAGCAAAGGAGAAATGGGGGGAATATGATAGAAACCTTCAAATACATAAAGGGCATAAATAAGGTACAAGTAGAAAACCTCTTTCACAAAAATGAGAATACGTGAACTAGGCGGCACAGTTTGAGACTAACAGGAGGTACGTTTAAAACCAACATTCCTAAGTTCTACTTCACAGAGAGGGTGAGGGACCCTTGGAATAGCTTACCACTAGAGGTTGTGGAGGCCAAAACAGTCAGTACTTTTAAGCTAGCATGGGACAAGTACTTTGGTAATCTTGGAAAAAGAAGAACAGACTAGGGCTAGGCAATCTGGGCTGGCCAGATGGATCATACGGTCCCCTTCTGCTGACACGTTCTTATGTTCTTAGCCAGAGCCAGAGCCCAGTACTGGTAGTTGCAAAACAATAGGGACTGGATGCTAGGTCGTGGTGTGTTGGTTAGACTTGGTTTGGATTTCACAGGCTGAGCTGCCCTGTGTGCATAAGAAGATTGTGTGTTGAATACCGAGGTCAGTTGAGGCCTGACTAGGATCACAGAAACAATCATCTGCCAACCAACACCAGAGGCCTATGGAGAGAAAGGTGAAAGAAAGAGAAAATCAAGTCAGAAGGAACTCACTACAACTGCGCCATCACTCCTGTGCATTGAGGGAGATCCCCTGGTCCGAAAGAACTGCAAGTAATGTACAACAAAGCAAAGAGGGACCACTGCTAGTACCACGGCTCTTGGTACTCAAGTACAAACAAAACAACAGACCGGCTCTGTGTTTGGCTGTTTAAAACAAAACGGTCTTGCTCTGATTGAATTTCATGCATAAATATTTTAATAAAGATAAAGACTTACAGCGCAGCACAGAAGGAGTAAGTAACCCAAAAGAACCATGAATAAACCAGGGCTCGCCCTGTCATAGCATATTGTATCATAAGGTTTGGGGAATCAATTAATGAACTAGGCCTTCTAGGCTGGATTTACAGACACTTTGGGGTTTTAGAGCCTTTGAGACTTGGTTTATACTGCAGCAAAACATTGCTGTTTAGTTTGTTTAAATACTCAAGGGGGTGCGAATACCTAATTTCGAATATTTGCCAAGTATTCATATTCAGGGGTCCCAGTTACTTGTTATTCAGTCTTCATTATTTGTCATTTAGCCCCTGGAACTGGGTGTAAAGACTTCAGTCTCCTAAGGCTTTCTGTCCACTTAGAGGCCACTTTGGAAGCTCGTTAAAGGCAGGTCATGCGACCTAGCACTCGCAGAAGCTTCAGACAGGAGAGACATGTGACTGAGCAGCTTCTAAGAAAGAATCTACTTCTACCCAATGCTTAAAATTTGACAAAAATCAGAAATCTTGACTGTTTATTCCTTTTCTAAATCCCAAGCTAGAGAGGGTATTTTTGTCATACTTTTGTGTGATAATTTTCAGTGTTTCTCAGCAGAACTGCTAGGAGTGTTTTTTCCCTAAAGGTGAAATAAAAACTAGTACTATACGAGGCCTGTTTCTGATTAGTAAGTAAAAGCAATCAGTCACAGCCTGGAGGATAAGGCTTGTTTAGGGGAGTGTTTCTGTTGTCATCATTTTGCTATCCCTTTCTTACTTGCAATTGTTTATTGTGAAAGAGAAATCTACTTCCATCCACTTGCTTAAATTAGCCAAAAAGCAAAAATCTTGACAGTTTTGTTCCTTTTCTAAATCTCAAGCTAGAGAAGACAGTAAATCTTTCCACACTTTTGTGAGACCTATCACAACTTGTTAACTCTCATATTAGGTGCAACTATAGAACGGGGACTTGCACCCTTCTCGACTGGATCCTTACCAACCGTCCTGATCACATCTCAAATGTTGTTGTACACCCTGACTCTCTAAGTGACCACCGCCAGGTCTCTTGCTCCTGGACAAATAAATTCACTAAACTGCCCCTGCAAACAGTTTATAGCTGAGTTCTCAAATGTGGGCACCTTGAACCTCTAAAACTACACCTGAGCAGCACTGACTGGTCTGAACTTGACACCATCACTGATGTTAACACAGCGCCCGAGCTTTTCATCTCGCGTCAATGCCGCATGTGACATCCATGCTCCATCAAGGGTAAAGAAAGTCCATGGTACGGTTAACTTCTGGATCACATTCGAACTATTAACCAAGATGAAACTAAGGGCCAACCTCTGGCACTGGGCAAAAACCACTGGGAAACCTGCCAATATCCAATCCTACAAAGCTGCTAGGAATTTATGCACTCAGATCATCTGGCAGGAGAAAAGCAACTACCATAAAGAAATGCTTGCCAACTCCTGGGGCAATAGTAGAAATTTTTGTTCAAACATTAAGGATGTCACAAGCAAGATCCCAAAGGTGGCACTATCAATGCTCAGCATTGATGGAGTACCAACTATGGATCCTCTCAATATTGCAAATATTTTCAACAATGCTTTTTCTGATCTGAGTAGTGTCCTCCCCCAAACTTCTTTGATGAATAACACTCCTCTACATCCACAATGCAGCAAGAAGACTCACTTCATGTGCCTCCTGATAGTTGCAACACTAACCCTCCTTTCTACTTTAAGAACATTTCACTTTCCTTGGTTAAAAGGCACCTATGCAAAGTCCTGGGTAAGTCATGGCACAGCAGCGACTCTCTTGACCTAAAGCTAATTGCACTTACCCTTGATGAATTATTAGCTCCTATCACTAAGATTTTCAACTTACCACTAAGCCAATTTCAATTCCCTGTTAGATGGAAAACTGCTCTGATAACTCCAGAACACAAATCTGAGGACCGTACCCTACACACCAATCACAGACTGATTTCAATCCTCCCCCTCTGTCGAATGTCCTGGAGCATATACTGTAGTTGCGAACCAATTAATTGACCACCTTGAAAAATACTCCATCCAGTGCCCACAGCAGCATGGCTTCAGGAAAGGGCACAGCCCGACAACTGCCCTCCTGGAATTCACTGGGTTCATTCATCAATCGCTCGACCAAGGGAGTCTTGTTGGTGCAGCCTTCATAGATTTAATGAAGGCATTTGATACGGTGAACCATGCATTGCTGCTTAAACTATTAACCTCAGCAGGGCTCTCAATTGACTCTATGCACTGGTTTAAAAGCTATCTGGAGGATCGCTATCAAATGGTAAAAATCTCCAACGTCACCTCCAACCGGCAGAATGTATGCTCAGACGTGCCTCAAGGATCCATCCTTGGCCCTCTCCTCTTCAGTATGTTCATAAATAACCTGCCGCATTGTTGCCATCAATGAATAATTTTGTATGCAGATGATGCTGTCATAGTCTCAAGCCAACCTAACCCCGCTCTTCTCGAATATCACCTTCAACTCGGTTTTGAGGAAGATGGAAAAATGGTTCTGTGACCAGAAAGTGGTATTAAACTACAAAAAAATGAAGGTTACGATGTTCTGCACCTCGCACAGTAAGTTTAAAGCACATGCCCTCAATATTAAAAAACAACTTGATGTTGCACTTGATCTGGTGGAGCATTTCAAATATCTGGCGGTTACCTTGGATAGCCACCTCACCTTTGCCCAGCACATCGAGAATGTAGCTAAGGCTGTTAAATATAAAAATTGGGCTCCATCGGCATAAGTGTAATCTAACTCCTGAAGCCCTCAAACTGGCTATCCATAGCTCCATTCTCTCTATCATAGACTATGGTCTCATTATTTATGGCTCTGCCCCCCCTCCTCACTTTGAAGGATAACTGTCACACTTAATAAGACATGCAGGCTTCTTACAGGCTCTGACCACCTGACTCATACCTGTGAACTTTACTCACAGACTAGCTGGCTACAGTTTAGTAGTAGGATTAAATATCAAACCTGCTTACTTGACAAAAAAGCGCCCCTTGGACTACTTCCTCCTGGGTCTGCAGCACTACTGACACCTTCATGCAGTTCCAAGCACACTCGTTCATCTGTCAGCCAACTACTCAACGTTCCCAGATGCCAGACTACCCAAGGTCAGCAATCCTTCTCCTACAGAGCTCCCCTTTGGTGCAATTCCTTGCATTTTGATGGATCTTCTTCATCTAAACTTGGCCAGTTCAGGCGCCTGCTTAAACAGTACCTAGTATCTAACAGTTCCTGTGACTGCTTCCTCCAGTGACTCCCCTTATGATGCATATGTCACTGCCTCCGTTGTCAAAATCTTACCCTTTGTCAAATGCCTCGTCTAGACTCACTCCTTCCTTGCCTCCTCTCCGTTTTCTCTCCTGCCTCAATCAGTCTTCCTCTTCCTCTGGTTCCTCTTCCTCCACTTCCATCCTCACCCCCCCATCCCTTACCAACTTTTTCCTGTGCCCATTTCAGCTCCCCCTTTGGTCTACCTTTTCCACCCCCTTTTGCTTATTATTTAGCTTGACAAGGCCTAGAACTGCTACTCCTACCCCCCCCATAACTGCTCTTTACCTCACCTCTCTTTAATTGTTGGTATAATTATTGTGTTTACCTATTATGTTTCTTGATTTCAGTTGTTACTGTGTCATTTAGACTACCACTGTTCGGTCTCCTGAATTTTAACTGTTTGTTTGTCATTTTAGATTACCTCTGTTTAGTATTACTTTGCCTGTTTGTTACTCTCACCTACTGACGTGGAACCTTTGTAAAAGAGCACCTTGCGCTCAAAGGTATTATAATCCCAGATGGAAATAAATACATAAATAAATAAATAAAATGTTTAGTGTTTCTTAGGAGAACTGCTAGGAAAGTGTTTTTCCCACTAAAAGTCAAAAAGAAAAGTTGTACTAAGCCAGGCCTGTTTCTGCTCTGCAAGAAAGAGAATCAGTCACAGCTCTGGTGCAAATCCTCCTTGTTTTGGCACAATGATAAAGAAGATCTCATAGGTGGGGTAACAGGGAGGCCACTAAGTCAGCAGTTGCAATTTGCACAAAGGCAAAAAATACAGAACATTTCCAGTTAAACTTTTTTATTAATTTTTCATAAGATATACAGACAAACCTCTTACAGTACAGTACAATGTGAAGATTTTTTTTTTTAAAGAAATTGAGGCAGCATATAATAAGAACACTGCTACAATAATACAAAGAGCTTTTGGTTTAAAATATAGTAAACAATACAGGTCATGTAATTAGTATATACTTGACATTTGTAGTGAACTTAAAGCGGATAGTATGATTAGATACGGTTTATATTAAAATGTTACATAATTATATATAATGCTGCAAAAGGGAAACAAGTACATACGTAAAAGGATTGTGGAGTAATAAAGAACGATTGAGAACAGAGTATAGGAAAGAAAAGATATATAAGAAGTTAAGAAGAGAGAGAGAGGGAAACTATAAAAAAAAAATACAGAACATTTCCAATATTTTTTCCACTAAAACTACACATAATAACCCCAATGTTTTACTGATAGGGCTTGTTTAGAGGAGTATTTTTATTGTTCTCATCATTTTACTATCCATGTCTTACATGTAATGATTTATTTTTTATGGCTCCCATCATTTCATTTCATTTTCAAGGAGGGGCCTAGGGCAAGGCCTCACAGAACATTTTTTTATAAAGTCCTTTATTGGCCTTCTTGTAGGGATCCCCAACCGATTAGGAGACCAACATGGCATGGACAAAATGTATTCATTGTGTGTCAACCCTGGTGGGCCAGGTTCAGGAGGAGAAGAGCTGGGCTGGCACCATGTGGTGTAATGGGCCTGACTTAAAAACCTCCCTGATGTCTCGATGATGATTCATACAGCCTAAACAGGGTACATTCCATTGCCCGTCTGATTACAGGGCCGGGTATATCCCTGTCTGTTTTGAGAATACATCCCTATCTGAGTACAGGGTAGGGAAAGGGTAAATCGTTTAACCAGGAAAGGCACACTAAGCCAGAGCTTGTGTCCAGGTGCAACCTGAGAGCACAAGGAAGTTAAGTGACTTGCTTAGGGTCACACAGTATGCAAGTGGGGCTGATGGAATTCAAATCCAGGTTACCAGTTTCGCAGCTTTGTGCCCTTAACCACTTCATTATACACGATATATCCTTGCTAGACAATAATAGGGCAAAACAATAGATTAAAAAAAATGCTTTGTTTTTTAAGATGAAATGAAAGAGCCATCCCCACTCTGACACACCATGTTGCCAAATGGACTTTGGACATATGGGTACATTTGAACCAGGGATCCAGCATGAGTGCAGAAATGTGGCTGTGACTATCCTGCACTTTCACAAACCTTGCAACTAGTTCAGCTTGCAGGTACTCAACAAGCCCAGGTGCCCCATCTGGAATCTTCCTGTTTTTGTCAACATATCTGTCCATGCAACTTTGTTGACATGCACTACTGGCATCACCTGACTCAGATTGGCAGCAGATGCAGTTAGATCATGGGTACTCCTCTCAAATGACCCAAGTACTCTCACCGTGATATTAACCAGTGACCACTCATGGTGGTCCAGGACTTCCCCAGTGTCGCTCTTCATTGACATGTCATGAAGTGTACACTTCTGTTGTAGCAGCCTTGACAACATCAGGTAAGACGAATTTGATCTGGTATTCATATCCTGTATCAAACTATGCTGAGACAGACCAAGGCATTGTTCACTTCTCTTAGTTGGATAGTCCCCATTACAGAGCGAAGAAAATGAGCACAGAAGGAGCACGCTGTGAAGACAGTCTTGCTAGCCTGAGAACCGTGATAGAGGGCAGATGTGACCTCTAGATTCAAGGTGTGGGCAAAGCAACTAATACCAATAAAATTCCCATCAGCAACTGCTTTCACCATGTTTGCTCCATTACCTGTGACGAAAAAAAAAACATGTAGATTGGTACCAACTGTCCATGACTGCAGCATGTCTTGAATGAATGCCAGGATATTCAGTGATGCGTGATCTTTCTCTATTAGCCCAACATTTAGAAGAGCAGACCTGAAGTGACTGCCAGATTGTGGAGGGGTAAAGGGAGAGCCAGTGACAAAGGAAGAGAAGGAGGAATCCACAACACAAGACATAGGCTTTTGCACACACCAGTGTGCAGTCAAAGAGGGATATGCATGCACAGAGTTTGTACTGCTGCAGATGTGTGAGGTGCAGTGGAAAACTCCACCCACAGCCTCCAAGAGTAGTGTGGCAACTGCCATTCTCACACCCTCATATATATTTGGACCACAGTGTGTAAAAATGTGGATTATGATTGGAGCTGGTACTGTGACTGCAAGTGCTGCAGAAGACTCTGAAAGCCAGTGTCTTCCACAAGTTACAAGGGTTGCAGACCCAAGACCATCATTTCACCTATGAGTTATGTGATGTTCTGAGCTGTTGGATGGGATGACTGGTACTTATTTATGGCCTGGTATGCTTCCACTATTGCCACTGGCCATGGATGGGGGGATGCTCCATGACTGTTAGACGGTGTGTAAATACCATGAGACTAATGCCTGGAGCAAGTGCTGGGGATGCGTGGAGGACTTTTTGGTGTTGAGGGTGAAGGAGTGGCAGTAGTAGGTGCAACAGAATTTTTTCAGAGGCAGAATGGTCTGTACCACCGCCTGCATCATCACCACAAGATGGGTCTCATAGAACCACAGGCACAGACCCTTGCACTTTAAAAACATGGGAATATGCATGTCACTCTCTTAAAAATGAGAGAGCCAAGCTTGCAATTTTTAAACCTAAAGTTTGCTACCTCGAATATGGTGAAAAGGCTGGGAAGCTATTGGCATTATGGCTACAGAGGCAGGATGCTTTGAGGATTGTATGAGGTCAGACCCGAAAAGTCTTTCGACCTTGTCACCCACTTTCGAGAAATTGTCGAGGTCTTCCAGAAATATTGACTGCTTATATTCCAGTGAACCCTCTGATTCCAGCCTACAGAGCTGTCTTACTGACTATTTATGTAATTTACCTATTCTTCGCCTCTCACAAGAACAACGTGCCTTACTTCAAGGTCCTATCGCTGCAGAGGAGGTACAGTGGGCCATTACCCAACTTTAACAGGGTTGAGCACCCAGCCCCGATAGCTTCTCTGTGAATTTTTATAGAGCCTTTACAGAAGGACTTACTCTGATTTGGTAGAAGTTTTTAATTACCTCTGTTCTGAAGGGCTTATAGACAATTGTTTTACAGAAACTTGAATTGCACGTCTTTTAAAACCTGGGAAAAATGAATTTCTTCCTAAAAACTATTGTCCTATCTCACTGCTAAATACAGATATTAAAATATTCACAAAAATCTTAGTGCATAGATTGGAAAGGGCGTGGTCTGGTTTAATTGAGCCAGAGCAAGTAGGTTTTATGAGAGGTTAACTTTCTAATGAGCGTACCCATAAACTGTATCATATAGATAGATAGATAGATAGATAGATAGATAGATAGATAGATAGATAGATAGATAGATATTTTATTTATATAGCACCCATCTCCATGGACTCTGCGTGCTGCACAATAAGAACATACAATAGAACCATTAATCTCAGCCTTTGTGTAGGCCAGGGTACTTTCAGCCCTGGTCTCCCTGGATACTGAGAAAGCATTTGACTGGGTAGCTTGGTCTTTTCTTTTTGAAACATTAGGAGTCTGCAATATTCCAGATGAATTTATACAGTGAGTGAAGCTTCTTTACACCAGTCCTACAGCTAGACTTTACTGTGATGGGGTCTTCTCCAAACTATTACAGCAGCAGGAAGTTCTGCTCTGGGACCGGATGTGCCAGATTCACAAAATACACCAGCACACACAGAAAGAACAGCACCATCCACCAAAGTTTGGTGGACGGTGCCATTCTTTCTGCGTGTGCCATTATTATTTAACCTATACTTGGAACCATTAATTTTAATTATTAAGCAGAACCCAAAAATACAGGGCATCAGACTGAATCGAGAGAAATACAAGCTCTTGATTTATGCTGATGATATCTTAGAAACATAGAATTTAACAGCAGATAAGGACCACTTGGCCCACCTAGTCTGCCCATTTCCCTACCTAATGCATAAGCTGCAGATCCTAGTTAACCAACAGCCTACTTCCTCCTACGCCCCACTAGAATTGCCTTATGTCTGTCCCATGTATTCTTGAATTCCCACACTGTTTTTGAGCCCACTACCTCCTCAGGAAGGCTGTTCCATGTATCCACAATCCTCTCCATGAAAAAAATACTTCCTCACATTACCTTTGAGCCACCCCCATCTTCAAATTGTGCCCCCTTGTTCTTGCACATCTCTTTTTCTGAAACATGCTACCATCTTGGACTCTGTTGATTCCCTTGATGTACTTGAAAGTGTCTATCATGTCCCCCCTCTCCTTGAGTGTATACATATTAAGCTTCTTTAATCTCTCTTCGTATGTCTTCTGGTGCAGACCCTGCACCATTTTAGTTGCCCTCCTCTGGACAGCCTCCATCCTGTCAATGTCCTTGCGGAGATGGGGTCTCCAGAATTGGATGCAGGTCTCCAGATGGGGTCTCACCAGCTGTCTGTACAAAGGGATAACAACTTCCTGTTTTCTACTGGTGATGCTTCTCCCTATGCATCCCAGTATCCCACCAGCCCTCCTTACTGCCTTCTCACATTGCTTGCCCACCTTAAGATCATCTGATATGACTACCCCCAGGTCCCTTTCCATTTCTGTTGTTGCTATTATCTCACCCCCCCATTGTGTACTCTTCCCCTGGATCTTATTGCACTTAATTTATGTGGAGATTTCTATTCCTGCCACCCTAGCTGAAATTGATAAATTCTGCATGGTAGCAGCGTATAAATTAAATTTGGGAAAAACTTGCATCATGCCCCTAAACCCTTATGTCACTAGACAGGAGGTAATTGGGCTAGGGCTCCAATGGGAGTCGAAGGCTCTACCATACTTGGGGATTGCTATACCCCAACATTTAACTGAACTGAGAAGATTAAACTTAGACCCACTTATTTGTACCATTAAACAAGTTTTACAAAGATGGATGTCTTTACCCCTTACCTTATGGGGACAGGTAAATGTGATTAAAATGAATCTTTTACCCTGATTGTATATCCCTTAGAGATGTTAAACATAATATTACCAAAATCTTGGTTCATAGAATTGCAAACAATTCTGAACAATTTCCTGTGGCCGGGTAAATTGATAAGGAGAGCCTACAATAAACAATCTAGTCCTACGCATCCAGGAGGTCTACACCACCCTAATTTCTGTTTTACTATCTAGCTCTTCAGGGCAGTAAATACAGTACCTTAAATTGGGACAGGTAACCTCACAGGAAACAGTAGACCAATATAAACCATTATGGCTTGGCCTAAAAAGGACTTTATGTAAGGGGGTACATATTCAGCAGTCTGCCCTTTTATTCCTTTTTCTGACTTCTCTCCCCCTGTGTTCTCAAACATATTCCAATATGTTGTTCTCTGCAGGCTCATGCCTTGCTGAGTAAGTATTTCCATATTTCATCATCAGGTAGCCTTGTTCAACCAATTTTTTTTAATTCAAATTTCAGAATTGCACATTGCCACATACTGGAGAACTTTTTACCACTGGGGGTAACAACTAATGTAAATATGAACTCCATAATGAGGTGCCTGCTTGATTAGCCCACTCTGCAGACTAGATAAGAATCATCTTCTAGGCAGTTTTTGAAATACTTACAGTTATTATGTGCTTTTTCATCCCATTTGGGGTCTCCCTGCTGGGTGGAATTGTTTAGCAATATACCTGCAGAACTGAATCAAGTGGCCAATTCTTCCCATGCAATATCCCAATTATACTCCACTCTGCAAATATTAGATCCAAGCAAGTTATCAGGAACTTGTTTTTATTGGCAAGAAGTTTTAAACTGTGAGTGAACTGCAATGGATTGGGGTATGGGTGGATACATATAAGTATGTCAAACAAGATCATTACAGACTGATACAGTTTAAAATTGTATACAGTCTTTATTATATCCCCCACAGACTTAAAAAAATGGGCAAGCTGGATTCTCCTATTTGTTCCAGATGCCATAAATTGGGAGTGTCCTTATTTCCTATATTATGGTTATGCTAGAATGCTGCACCCTTGTGGGCCAACATTAGGTAGCATTTAGATTCCTGTTTTGGTTTAATTGCTGCATTTACTCCTGAAGATTGTTTAATTGGATATTACAAAGGTAAGACTTTAGGGCCTAGAAAGAGCTATATTGCCTTGATTTCAGCAACAGCCAAGGCTGTACTCCTTTGTTACTGGATGGATGATAAGATTCCATCTCAGACTGAATGGTACACTGAAATCTTGAATGCCTTGAACACAGAATTACATATTGCTGATGTTACGCATAGACATAAAAAGTTTACAGAGAGCTGGGGACTGCTATACGCATGGTTATCTACTACATAATTTGTGGACATTAACCTTGTTATAACCCCCTATATTGGATTTGTATTCCTGGAGTATCGAGATATGTATTTATTTAGGATACTTTTAGTACTGATACAGCTCTCAGAGGGGCGGGGGAGGGAGGGACTTTGTGTTTCAGGGTTTGCTTGGTTGATTTTTTTATTTGCTTTGTTTGCTGTCTGTTCTTATTGTCTGGTGCATTGGAATGTATTTTTCTGTACTGTTCTCTTTGAAAATTAATAAAGTATATTAAATAAAAAAAACTGGGGATGCTTAACCTTTAGGTTGTTCATTAAGGAGGTGGTTGTTACATTTGCCATAGATTTTCCCCCGTTAATAGTCATGCTGCACAATGTGCACACTGCCTTTCTGTTATCTTCTTTTAGTAACATGAAATGCAACCTTACCATACTCTTACTGCTCCTGACACCACTCATGTGGCTAGTGTCACCAGTACCACCACCACCACCACCGTTTTTGCTCCCACTAACCTTTCTTGTTTGGACCTGCCTCTGCAGGATTTTCCCCTGGCATCACTGATGACACTATACCTGCTCTACTTGTCTGTTCAGGCTGGAATGGAGCCATCTGAAAAATGTGCTTAAGTTTAGCTCGCTGTTTTGTTTTTGGTTTTTTAGAAGGGGAGGAGCCATATACTTCTTTCTCCTGCCACTGCAATTTCAAGAAGCTGAGGGGATTTTTTTTTGCCACCTGACTTTCTTGCTTTATGTCTCTTTATGGTACTCCCCATACTCTGCCTCATTGTCAAAGGTGCTTACGTTAGCCTCCTCAGATGATGCATCAGTGGTCATTTATCTCCTGGTGGAAAGTACTCAGACCCAGAGTAGTGCATCTCTTACTTATCTGCACTGATGAGCTGTACATCACTGGAGGCAGGCTAAGAAATAATAATAATAAAATGTATTTGATTAAGCGCCTTTCATAGTTTTCAAAGCGCTGTACATCAAGAAAGACACAAACATATTCAATACATACAATTAAACAACTCTAAATGAATATTACAAAGCTAAAATATTCAATTACCACAAAGCAGAAAATGCCTTCTCCCATAAAAAAGTCTTTAGTGCCTGTTTGAAACTCCCCACCATCGTGCTCTCCCGGAGCTGACGGGGCAGAGAATTCCAGAGGGTAAGAAATAAGAGGTGTCACAGTAGAGTGGATGCAGTACTGGAAACAGTTATGCAACTGGCTGTGGCCACAGTGGACATAGTAGACAGTGTCACCATAGCAGTACTGGTGGTTGCCATAGTTTCAGTGGCAGGTGTAGTCTGGGTCACAGTAGCAGGAGCAGTCTCAGTCACGGTGGCAGGAGTGGTCTCAGCCATAGTGGCAGGAATGGTCTGAGTCACAGTAGCAGAAGAGGTCTCAGTTACAGTGGCAGGAGTTATCTGGGTCACAGTGACAAGAGTGTCTGGGGGAGCCACTGTAGCAACAGAGGGTGGCATGCTAGTAGTTGCAGTGGATGTGTGGTGTATCAGAGCAATGGTGGTTATTAAGGAGGATGTTCTCATCCTGGTGGTACTGGTGTCAGTGGCAAGGGATGAAGAGGACACATTCACATTGTAGTATCAGTGGCAGTTAATAACAATGTCCTCCTAGCAGAACTACTTGTAGTTTAAATGGTACTTGTACTTTTTTCCCTGGTGTCAGCTGATGCCATACTGGTGCTGATGGAGACCACAGGCTTTGATGGGCAACACATAATTTTGCGCAGCGAATGTGCCCTGTGTGTCAATCTTCAGTATGCTCACCCTTCCCTGCTTACTTGCTGCTCTACACCTACTGCAGCTTTGCTGGGGCTGCTGGACATGCTACGTTTACTGGTACACCCTCTGTCCACCATAGTTGCATTCCTCTGAGGAAGATGTATTAAATTTAAATTAATCCTACAGTAATCCTAGAGTTTAATAAAAAAAAAATAAAAAAAATTAAATTATTAAGAAATATAGTAACTTAGGTCACTGTAGTAATGCTGAGTTGACAAGTCTCAGTCACTTATAGTCAAGTCTGACTTGCAAATTCCCAGAAAAAAAAAAAATAACATTTCTTCTTGGGCACAAACCCACAAATTTTCTCAGAAAAAAAAATATTTTTTTTAATTTCTCTCTTGGGCATGGAGATGAATGCACAGCATTGGGCGTGCGTACACACACACAAATGCACACACACACACACGTACACTCACACACACACCAGAAAAGTGGCTAACTAAAGTAGTGGGAGTCAGCCAACTTGTCCCACCCTACCAGCTACAGCGCACTGTTGCTTAACTGGTAATGGAGGAACCCAAGCCCATTTTCCTCACAGCAGATTTGTGATGTTATATTTAAATTATACAGTATTATTAGTATAGAGGTGCAGTAGTGCCCCTATAGTTAGAGTTGAGTAGGATGATCAATATTTAACCCCTACCTTTGCACCTTAATAGGTTTGGCAGCATTCAACGAAATTAACTGAGATTTTGCATGTGTTGTCTAGGAGGCAAGGTCTAAATCTGTGGAAGGTTTAGTGACAGCAGTTTGTGCAGTTTCTGAGATCCAGATAGGTACCTGTAGAAGTCTATTTTTTTTCCTATGCTTAATATGGGACTTGTTTTGTAGGTTTTTTTTTTTGTTCTCACCTACAGCCTACACAGAATGGAATTTTTCCCCAAGCTTTCAGGGTACAAGTGTACTGTCCTAAAGCAGGGCCTTTGAAAGGTTACGTGAAAAAGAATTAAATGGTTCCAGATTTTAAGGCTTTAAAGTTTTGTGTTTTTCTGTTCTGAGCATGCTCAGTAGGGTTTTTGGGATAGCATTCTGATATGACAGCAAACATTCTATGTTGCAAGACTGTGTTTGGTTTCTCATCACTTGCTTTTCACAGAACAAAACATTTTTTTGTGCCATAACAGCCACCATCTTGTTTCTTTTCTCCTAGAAATAAAAAACATAGACAATACATAAAATGGTGTAATTTAAAAAAACAAAAACATCTAAACCTAGCTAAACACAACCTGTTTAGCTAGATTCTGATGGGTTTTTTTCCTCAAAATAATGGTCAGGCATACTTTTTCTGGGCACCCCAAAATCCAGGGCACCCAGCTTAGTGAGAGAAGTCATTCACCCATATTCTTTGTATGAGAACAACAGGATTTTCTGCTGGAAGTCATGCTGCGGGCTGTAGTGAGAGCAGTGAGCCACCAATCCCCTGTTCTGTCTCTTTATCTTTCTCTAACTATCTATCTATTGATCTATCTATCTGTCTATCTATCTAATCTATCTGCCTAGGTGTCTGTCTGTCTGTGCATTTATTTCTTGATTTATTTATTTTATTAAGTGGACCTGAGTACCCACTCTTGATATCACTTCTTTCTCCCACCTCCCCTCTAGGTGGCCAGCCCTTCCCATTGTTTAGTTTTTTTTTTTCAGTATATTAGCAGACCGGATGCCCACCCCCCAGTACTGCTTCACTGGACACCCCCTCTCCTCCAGGTCACCTGCCCAATTTCCTGAACAGTAGCCAGACACTTGGGTGCTCAATCCCCAGTGTCCAACTGTTCATCTGAAAAAAAAAAGTCTCTCGATTTTGTTTAAACACTAAAAAAGAAAATGGTCCCTTGCCAATCTGACCCTCTACCCTGACCTCCTACTCAGCACTCACCACCTGACACCCCCACTACACCACAACACACCCTCACTCACCTGAACAGGTCCCAGGGCAAAGATCCACTCTCTGTTGAAGACATGTCTTGCTGCTGGAACCACTAACTGCAATATGAGACACTAAGGTAAGTCCGGATCAATGTATTTCAGTGGGGGTTTCAACTCTGCTGCATACCTTTGCTGTTTTTGCATATTTTCAGCATGGCCTTTTTTGGGACCCCATCTCATGAACAATGATGATGGAATTATGTAAATAAGTCCTGAAAGGTGTTTTCACAGTCACTTGGTGAAATCACCTTTTGGGCAGGATTTAAAAAATTTCCCCACCTTTGTTTATGAGCTGGGGTCATAAGAAGACTGTGTTGACAATCTGTGGTCAAAATATTTAAAAATGGCAAAGTTATGAGCGTATGTTAAAATTTTGCAATGCACTCTCATCATTTTGTTAATTTTTTCAATATTGTGACCCAAAATTTCAAAAGACCCATTTTTTCATATCACCTCATTACGAAAACTGTCTTTTTTCAAATCCTACCCAAAATGTGCTTTCACAGCTGTGGCAGTGACCGACTTTGTCACTGCATGACATCACCTTTTGGGCAGGTTTTGAAAATTTTCTTCACCCTGTTCATGAGGTGGGGTCATAAGAAGGCTACATTGAAAATGTGGGGGTAAAAATATTATAAAACAACAAAGCTATATGTGTACGTTGAAATTTTACAACGCATGCTCAAAACTTTAGTAATTTTGAATATTTTGATCCCAAATTTTCAACATAGACATTTTTTCATATCACCTCATGAGCATGACAACTGTCATTTTTCAAAACCTGGCCGAAATGTGTTTTTGTACTTGTGTTGTGGAATGATGTTTTGGCAGAGATTTAAGCATTAAACCATGATGGGGTGTGGGCTATGCTGGGATTTACCCATGGATGGCATGGTTTGGTGGTTTTTTGCTGCCGACTTTGGTGGTTGGATGGTTTTTAGAGAAGTGACTGACTGGCTCCTTTTCCCGTTGGTATATCGGAGGATTTACCATGGGTAAAAGGTGCCAGTCAGCTAATTAGATTTAAGAATTCTCAGATCCATTGTATAATTAAAAATTTTCACCTGCTGTGTTCTTAAGGTGGGTTCATATCAAGGCTATGTTGAAAATTTGGGGTCAAAATATTAAAAAAAAACACATTTCTCAAGGTATGTTGACATTTTCCTATGCATGTTCATAACTTTGGTAATTTTTGACATCAGACGCTGCAAGGAAGGGGAGGATCAGCAGTACACTGAAGTTCCATAGGTGGACGGAGTCTTCCCTTGGTGCATAGCCCAGATGGTCATGTGTATCTGCATCTGTTCACGCAGGTCCTAAAGGGACCTGTATGAATGAAAATACAATTCCACTATCTCAAAAAGAAAGGAAATTCTTTACAAAAAAAATTGTTAATGCACCAGTTAGGGCGACTTAATGCTACATAACTAGGGAAATGTTGTGTTAAGGTTTCCTCCCCACCTCCAAACAGCAAAAGGAAAAAACATTAGGGTTTGTGGTCTCCAGAGTCTCAGTGAATAAGTGGTGGGGTCTTCATTGGGGTTGTCATCCATAATGCTCACCCCTCCCCCCACCCTATGGCCACCAATCTGAAGCACAATGGTACAGCTTCAAGCCACTGCCTCAGTGATACACTTTTCAAAGGTAGAGAAATACATCTTGCCACATGTTGCCAGCACAATTTGTTGTATGTTTCTTTATGCAGGGCCCTCTTGGCCATGCATGAAGAAAGAAGATCATGTATGATGTCTGCTCATGGAACTGGGTGAGCATTAGGGTTGACGACACCAAGGAAGACCCCACCACTGAGTTGCCAAGAGTCTGGAGACTCAAAACCCTATGAGTTGTTCCCTTTTGTTGCATGGGGGGTAGGGGTGGGGAGTTAGGGTTGAAACCCTACTACCACGTTTCCCCACATTTCTGTCATTAAGCTACCCCTAACTGGTGCATTAATGAAGTGTTTTGTAAAGAACTATGAAATATAGTCACTCACTGCAGCAATACAGAGATGACAGGTCTCACTCATTATAATCAAGCCTGACTAAATTCTCAATTTATTTTTTTTTATTTCTTTTTGGACACACAGCCACAAACTTGGAAAAATGTCTTGAGTGCACAGCCATGCACACACAGGACAGAAAATCAGCTAACTGAAGTGGTGGGAGTCAGTTGATTAGTCTCACCCTACCAGCAAGAGTGCACTCACAGTTGCACAAGTGGCCATGAGCCTGGGTTCCTGAAACAAAGTTTTCCGATATGAAATTTAAATTATATTCATTATGAAATTGAGTCGCTCAAGTCACTGCAGCCATGCTAAGCTGACAAGTCTCACTCACTATAGTCAAGCCTGACTTAATTCTCAGAAAAAAATTAAAATTTTTTTTAGCCATGAAGCCAAGCCATGAACAACAGAAACAAGCATTTGTCAATGCCGAATGTTTGCATGCATGCTGTTGTGCTGGGTCTTTCTTGTACACATTTTTACTACATGTTTTCCAAAGACAGACCAGATCAGATGTAACTCAATTTGGGTGGGTGCCAGGTAGTAGGAAACAGGTCCAGTGGTGGAACATCTTGTACTTGTCTTACGACTTATCAATGAATACCAGGGCTGATAGAGGTAATACTACATCTGTTTATGCAGTATAATACTGGCTTGGGAGAAAAATGGCTGCCACAGTATTTTCTTAAACTGTGAAGTGATGAACTGATAACTGTTGTCAGACTGTTGCCAGGTAGAATTGCTGACTTTGGTAACCAACAGTGCATTGACTGAGAATTAAAGCATGATCACCTGATATGCTTTAACCAATGATCTTTTAATTTTTTTCCTACACATTTTATAAGAATGGTTTTGAAACATTAACAGGCTTCTTGTACAGAGCTGTTTAACACATGCCACGCCCTAGTTTTACCAATGCACAAAGAGGTACCTCGACCCTCCAGCAGGCATCTCCAGTGATGTTTGGTTTAAAACAAAAAGTGACCCCATCCTGGGTTCCCCCTTTCTACATCAATCCCCTTGCCAGTCAGAATAGTAAAAGATTTATTCCCTGTTAGTCTGGTGTATCACGCCCCCCCCACACACCTGATTCCCATGCAGTCAGAATAATAAACAATTAATTCCTTGGTAGTCTAGTTGACTACCCCAGTCATGCTGTAAAAAAACAATATTTTCCCAGGCTTTGGTGCTCCCCCCCACCCCAATCCTCAGTTAATAATTCTCTGGTGTCCAGTGACCCCCCCATCCCAGTGTCCACATACCAACTTACCTTGGGCCGGTGCCTGGCACACCCCTCCGCTCATCTCAACCATTTGTTTGGATCTTAATCTGAAGGCAATTTCATTTCAAATTCCTCCTATTGATTCTGTCAAAAATCTGGTCTTTTTTTTTTGGCTTATGATATATCTTGTAACTCTCAGATCGCAGCTGTATCCAAGTAATGTTGCTATTATTTTATTAAACTTAATGCATATTGGGAAGTACTTGACTTTCAAAGCAAGCAGAGTGATTGTTCACAACCTGGTCATTTTCAGGCTTGATTATTGTAACTGTCTTCTAATTGGAACGTCTTCATCAAAACTTTTCCCATTTTAGTGCACTCACAATGCACCTGCTGCCCACTGATCACTGATACTTCTCACTATGATTAAATCAACCCCCCCTATATTCAAACACATTTTGGCCACTTACAGTGTGCTCAGAATGTATTTAAATATATCACAGTCAGGGTCTTGTGCTAATTAGCCTTCAGGATAGCAGCTTTGCTGATCATAAACCTCAGCTTTGCGGTACAATGTCCGTTGTGTCATCGAGCTAGGAATGAATTGGGATGCATTGCAAAGTTACTTAAATGCAGTCAAATACTGCAGAGCCATGTGCTCTGATACTTTTCTTGCCCTTTCACAGATTCAGACACCAAAGGGCAGACAGATCAGGTGCGCTACTCTCACAAGATCAGTTGCTACAGAATTCAGAGGATGAACAGGCAAGCTGAACTAAGGAAAAACAGAAACAGTCTGCACATGGTGGGCTGATGCAGGAGTACGCCATGCAACTACCTCAATAGCCAAGATGGCACTGTTTCAAATAAAACACATTTTCTCTCTGCTATGGTGCTACTAGCTCTTTAAGTTTCAATGTTTCCTCTCTGCCTTCTTTATTTTAAGTATTGGAAACTCACATTTTAGTTATGAAGTAAACGACTATAAGTGTGCTTTAAAAGAATAAAAATGAATGCAAATAAAGTTAAAGGGGTCGGCGTTTACACTCAGAAACAACTGACACAGCATAATAGAAAAAAATAAATTATTACTATTAGATGATGGGTCAGCTCCTTCTGATCTGTAGGATTTGTTCTCATTAGCACCCCATTAGAACCTCAAAGGTTTTAACAGGTGCAGAGCATTTTAGCTGGAGTGAGATTGTGGCTGGAAAGGTCAAGAGGGAGACTATGGCTGGAGAGAACAGGAGAGGCTTGGTAGGGCAGAATTACACTGCATGGGTCTCAGAGCAGCTGAACTGGTGTGGCGATGTATAGTCAGGAAATAAAGCAGTCTGCAAGCTGAAAGACAAGGTGAGACCCTCAGTCAGAAGTTCCTCGAGTACTGAGGCTGTGGTTGTACACAAATGTTTTACTCTCTCTATGTGTTTGGCAGCTTATTGAAACATTTTTTAGTTGTTCAGACAATGAGTCACTAGTAGTGCTGTGTGGAATTCTCAAATTCCGGTGGAACGAAATTCTGCCGAATTTCGCCAGAATTGCAATGGTGGAATTCCGCAGCAGAAAAAAGTTGTGGAATGATTTTCCATGGAATACACGCTGTGATTTAATATTTTCTGTGGAAATTATTGTGGAATAAGTTTCCATGGAAAAAATGCTGTTCCACGGAATCACAGTAGGCAGAATTATGCAGAAGTACCAGTGAAATTCAGGCAGAAAATCTGCCGGTGGAATGGTCATGCCATGCTAATTTAACTGGTGGAATTCCATATTCCGCACAGTAATAATCACTAGATATAAGTAAGTCCTAACACAGGACAGGGTGTGCTTTATACTCAGATCAAACGCATGACTAAGGAGTGCAATGAGGCATTAGGCCACAGGCCGAGTGCCTTACTGCCACTAGAAGTGCATTTATCAGAGCATAAAGCACAGCCTGGCATGTGTTACTGCACTTATAAAATGAGTATACAGTATGTTGAGAAACTGAAATATTTTTAAAGAATTTAGTAAAAAATGTACAAAAAAAGGTCAAGTTTTATTATAAATACTCCTTCCCCCCCCACACACACACACTTCCTGCATAAGGGTGCTGACATGTTTTTCCATGTCACTAACAGTGCTGTGGGGAGCCAGGTTATATAAAGCAGACCCTCAAGGTCACTACAAGTAGATCACCGTCAACTGCAATTTTGTTTTGGTTTTGCTGGTAGTGAGCTACCATCAGTGGCAGCAAGTGTCACCAGATTGCTGGTGGTCTCAGTGTGCTTGGGTTGGGATTTGTGGTGGGAGAACACAGTCAGCTCAGTAGTGAGCTGTTTGTGTGTGTGAGTATCAGGAATCACAACAAGCAGGTCAAGAGGTAGAACTAAAGCATTTAATAATGAAATATGTCGTTTACCTGCGATTTTGATGGTTTTGGACGTAAAGCGTGCACTCACATAGAAGAAGAAATATCAGACAAATGCTTTTGAGATGGCACATTGAAATACATTGGTTCTAAGTCCACTTGTACTGGCACTTTTTATGTACTGTGCTACAGTATACTGGAAAAAAGGTATGGTTAGAATCCCATTTCGGCCAATCAGCTTCCTCTACTGTCTCTGCCCATTTTGTAAGTTTGTATAACTGGGTGGACACTGAGGTTCTATCACAGTAGACTGGATTATGCAAGTATTGATGTGCGAAGTTGGAAAACTTCACTCCCCAGATCAATTTGCGAATTCGCCTCATTTCACAAAGTTAATCCATCATGCAAAGTCCAAATTCATGGAGAACTGAGAACTCCATGAAATGCGAAGTTGCAACTTCGCCGACTGAATTTGGCACAGAGATGAAGTCTTACAAGAACGTGAAGTTGCAACTTCACCAGCAAAGTTTGGTATGGCGGAGAAGTTTGCAATGTACTATGAGACTGGAGGTCACATGTTGCTGAAACAGCCTATATGCTATGTGGGGGCTGTCTTCAGTGCAGTGTTCTGAAGACAGAGAAGGAGAGTAGACTGTGTGTGCTTTTCTGAAAAAAAAATTGTAAAATACATCTCAAAACCAAGCTTTTTGAATCCAAATTGCTCACAAATTGTTGTAGAGGGCCTTGTGCTGCTAGATGTGTGGGTTTTTTATTTTCCAGTGATTATCTATTTGAAGTAGTAGTTTCTGTTTTGTCAGTCTGTGAAGCAGCTGGGTTGGGGAGGGTAGGTGTACTGTATAAAGCAACTTAGCAAGGCAAGCCAGAAAGATCCAGAGCTTTTTTATCTAAGCAGATTTGTGTTGTATTTTGGTTTTTTCACTCTGTCTTGTTCATTATTTTTGATCTGTAGTGAATAATTTCTAATTTTTATGTTTGCTTGCATGCATGTGCAAGAAACATAGTACCATCATCCGAGTTTTTGGAGGTGTGGCAGCCCTCTTCCAATTCAGTCAGTGTGTTTGCAGGCGCAGCTGCACTTCTCCAATGTCTGCTGGAGCTGTCTATGACAGCAGCCCAAAATGCAGTGGTGTACAGTTGAAAGGGGAGCTACGCTTCAGTGAGCAGCGATAAGATTTCGCCTGCTCATGCATGGTCCGCCTACACACACACACACACACACGCACACATACTGCATGCTCATCCCCCCCACTGTATAGCCAATGGGGTGCCCAATCCCTGTTGGCTGCTGCGCCCAAATAGAGTTGTACATGCCACGCTGGGTGCCTGCCTGGCGTGGCTACCCTGTACAGCCGATGGGGTGGTCAATTCCATCGGCCCCACTGTCCCCACCCAGAGTACAGGGTGCCATGCTGGAGCCCACCCCAGTGTGGTAACAGATGCTGTCACTGATAGGTGCCCAATCCCCATCGGCTCCACCCCCCCACAAGCCCGTCCTTAGCAGCCTGCAGCAGAGCCCACCCAGCGTGGAAAACGTCCTGCATTGTCTCCTCCTTTGTTAAAAAAACACAAAAACCCTGCAACAGAAAACGGTCCCTTGCTGTCTCTGCTCCCACCGCCCACCCACTGCGACCTGCCTCCCCACCCCCCCTCACCCCATACTTACCTCCGGACCTCGGCGCGATGATCTTCGTGGACTGGGAACACGCCTGCACTCTTCAAAGCCAAACGTGAACTGAGGAATGCGGTATTCAACATGGGGTTTTGGGATCCTCCTCATGAATTCTGTCACTGTCATGGCGTTAATCTGGCCCGAAGGGTGATTTCACAGTCACTGTGTGAAATCACCTTTCAGGACCAATTAACAAAATGACAGTACCAGTGTTCATAAGGTGGGCTCTCAAAAAGCCTATGTTGAAAATTTGGTGAAAAATTCTAAAAATGACTGTTTTACGAGCGTGTGTTGCGCTGCTCCTACGCATGCTCGTAGGTTCGCGAATTTTCAATATTTTCACTCTGGATTTTCAACATTGCCATTTGACCATACCTCCTTATGAGTAGTACAGCTGTCATTTTTCACATCTCACCCAAAATGTGTTTCCGCGCAGGTAGCGCACAATGGCGCAGTTGGTGTGCGAAATCAATGTATGGGACAATTAAGAAAATCACAGTCACACTGTTCATGAGCAGAAGTGTTAAAATGGCTATGTTAAAATTTGGTGAAAAATTCCCAAAATGACTGTTTTACGAGCGATGGTTTGCACTGATCCTACGCGCTCTCGTAAGTTCACGAATTTTCAATATTTTCACTCCAGATTTTCAACATTGCCATTTTACCACACCTCCTTATGAGCAGTACAGCTGTCATTTTTCACATCTTGCCCAAAACATGTTTCCGCCCATGTAGCGATGGTGTGCGAAATCAATGTATGGGACACATTAAGAAAATCACAGTGACACTGTTCATTAGCAGAGGTCTTAAAATGACTATTTTGAAAATTTGGTGAACATATTTCTAAAAATGACTGTGTTACGAGTGAGCATTGCGCAGTTTACACGCACCCTCGTAAGTTCATGAATTTGTAATATTTTCAGTCCACATTTTCACCAGTGCCATTTTTCCACACTTCCTTATGAACAGTACAGCTGTCATTTTTCACAACATGGCTAAAATGTGTTTTCACACTTTCAGCACAGAAATGCGTGGTCGCTGTGGGAAATCATTGTTCGGGACAGATAAAGAAAATCACAGTGACACTGTTCATGACCGGAGGTCCCAAAATGCCTGTGTTGACAATCTGCTGTAAACAATTCCCAAACTAAATACATTACGGGTGCACATTGCACAGTTTCTACGCATGCTCATGACTTCACCAGTTTTTATGTTTACTTGCACGCATGTGCAAGAAACATAGTGCCATCATCCGAGTTTTCGGAGGTGTGTCACCCCACCTTCCAATTCAGTCAGTGTGTTGGCAGGCGCGGCCCCTGTAAGCCAATGCATGCTGGAGCTGTCTATGACAAGCTCCAAAATGCAGTGGCATACAGTTGAAAGGGGGAGCTACGCTTCAGTGAGCAGCAATCAGATATCGCCTGCTCATGTGCAGCTCCCCACACACACACACAAACACACACACACGCACACACGATACTGCATGCTCCCCCACACACACTCTATAGCCGACAGGGGTGCCCAATCCCGTCGGCTGTTGCTGCGCCCTCAAAGCCTTCCAAATGCCATGCTGGGTGCCCACCCCAGTGTGGCAACTCCAATGGCCTTAGCCGATGGGGTGCCCAATCCTCCGTCGGCTTACTGTCTCCCCCTAGTATGCTGGGTGCCATGCTGGAGCCCACCCCAGCATGGCAACTGATCTATGGCCACGGGGTGCCTAACTCCTTGGCTTCACGATCCCCCAGTCACCTTTGCCACGCTGGGAGCCCACCCCAGCGTGGCAAACGTCCCGTCATCTTTTTTTTTTTTACCTGCAAAATAAAAACGGTCCCACGGCACTTCTCCCAGCCTCCCCACAATCCGCACTCACCCATCATGCACCCTGCCTCCCCACACCCCCACCCCATACTTGCTCTCCGGAGCTCGGCGCGACGATCTTCGCTGACCAGAAACATCTGCACTCTTCAAAGCCGACCGCGAACTGAGGAAATGCCGGTAAGCTGTATAATGGGCTAGATGGAGTTTTTCCAACTTTATTGCATATCTCAGTCATTTTTTGGAATTTTTGCACCAAATTTTCAACATGGGGTTTTTGGGACCCCTCCTCATGAATTCTTGCACTGTCATGGTGTTACTCGGGCCCGAAAGGTGATTTCGCAGCCACCTTTCCAGAATGATTAATGAAACGACACTGCCAGTGTTCATAAGGTGGGCTCTCAAAAAGACTGTTTTGAAAATTTGGTGGAAAAATTCCTCCAAAATGTGTTTCCGTGCAGGTAGCACATGATGGCGCAGTCGGTGTGTGAAATCAATGTTTGGGATACAGTAAGAAAATCACACTGACACTGTTCATGAGCAGAGGTCTTAAAATGGCTATATTGAAAATTTGGTGAAAAAATTCCTAAAAATGACTGTTTTACAAGCGTGCATTGCGCAGTTCCTACACACGCTCGTAAGTTTTCGAAATTTCAATATTTTCACTCCAGATTTTCAACATTGCCATTTTGCCACACCTTCTTATGAGCAGTATAGCTGTCATTTTTCACATCTCACCCAAAACATGTTTCCGCCCATGTAGCGCACAATGGCACAGTCGATGTGCGAAATCAATGTATGGGAAACATTAAGAAAATCACAGTGACACTGTTCATGAGCAGAGGTCTTAAAATGGCTATGTTGAAAATTTGGTGAAAAAATTCCTAAAAATGACTGTTTTACGAGCGTGCATTGCGCAGTTCCTATGCATGCTCGTAAGTTTGCGAATTTAATATTTTCACTCCAGATTTTCAACATTGCCATTTTATTACACTTCCTTATGAACAGTACAGCTGCCATTTTTCATATGCCGCCTAAATGCGCTGCATGTAGCTATAATGGTGCTGTTGGTGTGCGAAAGCAATGTTTGGGACAGATTAAGAAAATCACAGTTACACTGTTCATGAGCAGAGGTCTTAAAATGGCTATGTTGAAAATTTGGTGACAAAAGCCCATAAAATGACTGTGTCACGAGTGAGCATTACATAGTTTCCACGCACCCTCGTAAGTTCATGACTTTGTAATATTTTCAGTCCACATTTTCACCAGTGCCATTTTTCCACACTTCCTTATGAACAGTACAGCTGTCATTTTTCACAACATGGCCGAAGTGTGTTTTCACACTTTCAGCGCAGAGATGCGTGGTCGCTGTGGGAAATCATTGTTCGGGACAGATAATGAAAATCACAGTGAAACTGTTCATGATCGGAGGCACCAAAATGCCTGAGTTGACAATCTGCTATAAAAAATCCCCAACCTAATTATATTACGGGTGTGCGTTGCACAGTTTCTATGTACACTCGTCACTTCACCATTTTTTTAAATATTTTTACTGCAGATTTGCAACATTGCCATTTTTTACACCTCCCCATGAACAGTACAGCTGTCATTTTTCACAACCTGTTCAGAATGTTTTTGCATCTGTGGTGCTAAATGCCGTAGTCTCTGTGCATAAGCAGCTTTTGGCTAACAAACTGATATTGCCACTGTTCATGAGGTGGGGGTCACAAAAAACCCATGTTGAAAATTTGGAGTGAAAATACCAACGAATGCCTGAGGTGTTAGGGTTTCCGACCATAACACCCCACCCTGTAGAGAATGACAGGCATCAGGGCTGTGACTTGGGATTGTCATCTGCAGTGCTCATACCATTCACCTCACCCACACCCTGCAGCCACTGAGAGCGCTCGAGGTGTGCCTGACTCTCACTTAAAGTTCACCCCATTCTCCTATACCGCACCCATCTCACTGTATTTCCTGATGGAATGGGTGAGCATAGGGCCAAAGACCCCAAGGCACACCGTGACACTTGTCGGTGTCTGCACGGTAGGGTGTGGTGAAATGGCGTGGCCGTTATGCCTGATGACCCAAAGGCACACCCCAATGCCTGTCACTATCTGCAGGGTGGTGATGGGGTTGGCTTCAGTTCAGTACTTCACTGCCATTTCTATTATGCAGCTCTGTAACTCCTACACTACCAATGACAATGCCAGCAAGCAAACATTCAGCATTGACAAATGCCTGTTAATTCTGTGGTTTAGTTTGGTGTGTTTAAGTAAAGTATTTTGTCAATGTCTTTCTGTAGTAGTTATAGTGATTTTTTAGTTATATTTTTCTTAAAGTGATGGTGTTCTGTCACTTTTTGTTATACTTAATATTAAATTACCCATTACCACTGTTGTTTTAATCCCTGTTCTGTTTTTTTAAAAGAAAAAAAAACTTTCTGTTGTTTTTAGTAGTAGTTTTTCCTGATCACATTGCTGATCCCTGATTTCCTGGGGGGGGGGAGTGTTAATCAATCCCTGTGTTGTGTTAAAAAAATACTTTTTTTTTTCATTTCACTACATACTATAAGCGTAATATTTTTTAAAGTTCACACTGCTGATCCCAGATTCTTAACAGGAGGTGTTGTCTGCTGCTGGTAGTTAATAACTTGTTTAACTCTTTTTCCCCTGATGTGTGTGTGTCGTCTTAATCCCAGTGGCATTTCATTTCTAATCATACTGCTGATCTCTGATTTCCTAGGAGGAGGTGTTGTTTTTATTTACATTTTGCAATTTTTCATCCCAAATCAAGTTATAATTAGCATATAAGAATGACCGAAAAAAGATGCTGTACTAAAGGGAGAGGTATTGGGGAGGCAGCATAGAAGTGTTCAAAATCTGTGAGGAAAAATAGTGCTGCATTTAAAAAAAAAAAACAATATCTGTGGCAACGTGTTCAATGGGCTCTGGGGCTGGCAGTAGCGAAGGAGTAGTTGGTGGCGGTGGCATTAGTATAGCCAAATTTTTCTATGCCATATCTGTGGCAGCCATGCTGGTGAGGGATGTGGGAGGTGACAAAGGAAGCAGCAGTAAACAAGGAGCAGTGGTCAAGGAGGAGGTTGTTGGTGTCCCACTGGCTGCTGGTGGTGGTGGCGCTGAGCCTGATGGTGTGGAGCTTGAGTCAGTGGTTAAGGCAGAAGACCTGGAAAATGTGCGTCACACTCCTGGTGATGAGAGGGTCAGACAGCCTGGAGATGGTGATGATGAGGAGGAGGACAGACCTTTGGAAGAGGAGGACGATAGCAGCAGCTGTGCTGATGATGATTTGCTGGATCCCCCATGGGAGCCTGAAGAGGAAAAAAGCATAAGGGTGCTGCTGCAGATAACACAGGGGATGTTGTTTGCAGTTATCAGACTACCAATGTCCCCCCTCCCCCCGCCAATATTCTTGAAGTTATGAAATCATCACAAAAAACACAAATTTCCACCCCTTCCACTCAGATGTCCCACTATCGCTGCCATGGTAAATAAAGGGTTATGAAATCCCTAGTTTTGGGATTTTTATATACTTGTCCCAGCTGATGAGACAGTTGTTATCTGTCAGCTATATCAAACATGAGTTAGTAGGGGAAAAAGGGCAGCCAGCTATGCACCAGTGGGCAACACACACACACACCTGAAGAGTAGGCACCTATTATGTTGGCGTCAACACCAGAAGGAAGGCAGTGCAAGGGTCTCTGTCCCTCATCATCATCATTAGGCAAGGCAAACAGAAGTGGAAGGGCAACAGACCAAGTGGACAGAGGGGCGAGTGCGGAGGACTACAGAGAGGGGGGGGGATTCTGTGGTTCTGTCTAGTAGTGGACATAGCAGCAGTGGTGGTGGGTTGAGTAGTACCACCTAGAGACAGAAAAGCACAGTAACGCCATTGTAGAAGCTCCCTGAAATCACTGGTGGCACTCGAACATATGAATCTTCAGGAGTCAAATGCAACCTCAACAATGCCACCACGATGAGTCCAACTGTTTGGTAGCCCAATCCCAAGAAAGGTCCAGCCTACGCTGTATAGCATGGTTGACTGTCACTCCAAATTCACTTCCAGTCATGCTACTGCATTAGAGCTAAATGCGTCAACTGCTGAAATGCTGGCAATTGATCTATTGCCATTCTATTTTGTGGAGAATGTTGAATTTGGAGAGTGATGGCCTGTGCCTGTCCCAAATGGCAGATTCCACCAAGAACATACTTTTCTAAACCTGCCATTCCTGATGTCTATGAGACAGTGTCACAGATGGTAAACCATGCCCTGAAGCATTCAGCATCACCATATATTCATCTGAGCATGGATATGTGGACCAGTGACCAAACAGCTGGTAGCTCCTACTTGTGCATTACAGCACATTGGGCACAGGTACCTTGGGTAGTATTTGACTCTGGGCATGGGAAAAATTGCATGAAGCCCAACTGTGGTGGTAGCAACATTCCAGGTATTCGCCAGCATGCCACACCGACAATGAAGAGTATACCTGGATCACACATAGGTGAGAAAATGCTGGAAGAGCTCCTTACCAAGACTGATGAGTGGCTTCACCCCCATTCACTGAAAGCAGGTTTCATTGTGAGTGGTAATGGCTCAAATGTTGTGAAATGCATCAGTGATGTGGGGTTTGTCAGGGTGCCATGCCTGGCACACTGTCTTAATCTCGTGCAGCAGTTTGTAACCCATCCTGATATCAATGACATTTTGACTGTGGCCCATTGCATCTGTGTCTACTTTGCCTGTTCCAGAAAGGCCTATGACCGGCTCTATCTGTACTTTGTTTGCTTCTAAAATATGTAATTAGGGGGATAGATTGAGACTGTTTTAATGAATTGCATCATGTTTTATTTTTAGACTATGTAGGCTTATCTGTAGTTTTTTTTATCTTTTCTGTATTTAATAATGTTCTCATCCTTGTCTGTGGTGTAATGTTCATGATGCTCACCCATTGTGATTGAACAATAACATTTTTGATGATGATGATCTATCAGCTGCAGACACAAAACTAACTGCCACAGCACCATATGAAGCTGGATGTTGCCACCCAATGGCGCTTGACACTGTACACAATTGAGCAGTTGTATGAGCAGTATAAAGCCATATCTGAATGTCTGGTGTTACATACAAGCTGTGACAGTGCTGGGGTATCCATGTTTCTGACAACAGAGCAGTGGTGCCAGATGGACGGCCCGATCATGATTCTTAGGCCATTCGAAAATGCAACACAGGCAGTGAGTGGGGATACTGCCTTTATCAGTCAGGCCATTCCTCTATTACTTATGCTGAGGCAGACACTGGTGAAAGTGCAGCAAGTGCTAGAGGCAGGTGGTGACAGCAGAAGTTGTGCCTTAATGGAATACATGCTCCACATCTTAGACTGCAATACACATATTTCCGGCATTCTGCAGTCTGAAGATTTTGGGGTTGTCACCATGCTGGACCAACGCTATAAATGTGAGCTGGCATCAATAATTGAAGGTGGGTGTCAGCAGGTGTGAAAGTTGACTAATCTTCTGATAAGAAGGATACGTGGGGCATGGATGCTAAAGATTCATTTATCTAAGACGCAACATGAAACTCCATAGAGACCAGATGTTGCTACCACCACCTCACATGGGAAACAGGCTGAGAAAACCTGCAAGTTAAAACAGAAAATGCCAAATCCCATTTTGGGATGTTTTATGTCAGGTGGTAATTGATCAAAACATGGAAGAAAAGGAGGAGGAGGCTGATGAGGCAGCAGGACTGCGGGCAGTGCAAAGCATGTTAGAGGCATATTTGGTGGACACATGGCACCTTACCATTGCCGATGAGCCCTTGCTATACTGGAGCAGCAAGGTCACTGCGTATCCAGCACTGACCTTGGTGGCAATGAAATACCTCAGCTGCCCATCCTCGAGTGTCAGTGTGGTGTGTATATTCAGTTCAGCTGGGACTGTTGTGTGGGACAGGAACACCAATCTGCCACCAACAAATGCTGGCTTGTTAACATTTATTAAAATGAATGAGGGGCTCATTCTGGACAAGACAATCATGTCCATGTTCCTACTATGTGAAGGTGGTGGTGAAGATGAAGACTGAGGTGTTGTCAACATTAGCAAATTGTCTTGTACCACTGAAATGGGTGAAGCAGTAATGAAGGGAGAATTCCATCTGAAGACAACTCCAATTTGGAAGACTGTGAGGGCTGCTTCTCAGTGTGATTGAAGTATAAAAAAGATGTGTTGTTTCCCTCCTTTCCCCTCATCAGTATAATCCTTTACTTTACGATTCACAGTTCGGGTTATTTTCAGTCATTTTACTGTTCCCCTCCCCAATTGTTGTGTTGCTGCTGTTTCCTTGCACCTAACTGATTACCTGCCTCCACCACCTGAATGTGATGTCTACAGACAATGTTTGCTCCAGCCTGCAAGACACTGCACCAGCTCTTCCTCCTCTGGCCTACTTGTGTCTTACACAGCCACAAACAGCATGGGCCACCACCTCCGCACTGATGCAGTATAAAAATGTCATTACCAGCTAGACAAAGCATGCCTGCTCCAGCCAGCAAGATACAGCACTGCATCCTCCTCTGGCTTGCTTGGGTCTGGGTCCCACACAGCACAAACAGCATGGGCCACTATCTCCACATTGATGTAGCATAAAAAAGCCATTAGCCTGGTCTCCTACCAGCCATCCAACTAGCCACAAGCTGACCCTCCAGCCAGTTACCTCATCAAGGCAGTAAGACCTCAGCTCCACCATGGCCTGTCTTTGTCTGCTGTGATAGTACATCACTTTCGCTGTTGTTCACAGTCCTTATCCCTCCCTCACTGGTGGTGGTTGACTCCAGTCCTTATCCCTCCCTCACTGGTGGTAACTGACTCCAGTCCTTATCCCTCCCTCACTGGTGGTGGTTGACTCCAGTCCTTATCCCTCCCTCACTGGTGGTGGCTGACTCCAGTCCTTATCCTTCCCTCACTGGTGGTGGTTGACTCCAGTCCTTATCCCTCCCTCACTGGTGGTGGCTGACTCCAGTCCTTATCCCTCCCTCACTGGTGGTGGTTGACTCCAGTCCTTATCCCTCCCTCACTGGTGGTGGTTGACTTCAGTCCTTATCCCTCCCTCACTGGTGGTGGTTGACTCCAGTCCTTATCCCTCCCTCACTGGTGGTGGCTGACTCCAGTCCTTATCCTTTCCTCACTGGTGGTGGCTGACTCCAGTCCTTATCCTTCCCTCACTGGTGGTGGCTGACTCCAGTCCTTATCCTTCCTTCACTGGTGGTGGTTGACTCCAGTCCTTATCCCTCCCTCACTGGTGGTGGTTGACTCCAGTCCTTATCCCTCCCTCACTGGTGGTGGTTGACTCCAGTCCTTATCCCTCCATCACTGGTGGTAACTGACTCAGTCCTATCCCTCCTCACTGGTGGTGGTTGACCCAGTCCTTATCCCTCCCTCACTGGTGGTGGTGACTCCAGTCCTTATCCCTCCCTCACTGGTGGTGGCTGACTCCAGTCCTTATCCTTCCCTCACTGGTGGTGGCTGACTCCAGTCCTTATCCCTCCCTCACTGGTGGTGGCTGACTCCAGTCCTTATCCCTCCCTCACTGGTGGTGGCTGACTCCAGTCCTTATCCCTCCCTCACTGGTGGTGGTTGACTCCAGTCCTTATCCCTCCCTCACTGGTGGTGGCTGACTCCAGTCCTTATCCCTCCATCACTGGTGGTAACTGACTCCAGTCCTTATCCCTCCCTCACTGGTGGTGGTTGACTCCAGTCCTTATCCCTCCCTCACTGGTGGTGGCTGACTCCAGTCCTTATCCTTCCCTCACTGGTGGTGGTTGACTCTAGTCCTTGGCCTCACAGAGGGCAAAAGGCCTAGCACCTTACTCAGAAAGACATTAAATATTTTTCTTTCTTTCCTTTCATCCTTACAGGTTTCACCACTCACAGGGACAACTGGCAAAGGCAGTCGCAAAGTCAGACAGCCCTCAAGAAACAGACAGGAGTTACATGACGTCTTCCTACACCACCTGTAAATATCATTTTTCTTTTTTTTTCTTTTTATTTTTTTGTTCTCCATTTTCACATGTAAACAGTGTGCCAAGGTGGCCAAAGGGAGGCTAAATCATTTCTCATTTTTATTTACAGGTGACAGGTACCGTAAGAATTGGAGTGGACAATGGATGTACCATGTGGCCACCACATTGGCCAAAGGGAGGTTAAATAGTTTCTCATTTTTATTCACGGGTGAAGTTATCCTCCTGGAAGCAGTAAACCTCTCAGTTTCCCCCACATATTTTGCTTCCAGTTGCACTATATGTTATAAATTGTTCTGTAGCACCTTGTATATATGTCATCATCTATGCTTAATCATACAGTGACTTTTATTTGTATCCAACTGTAATGTTTCTTCATAGATGCATTGCCTATTCTAGCCAATCTCAAATGACCTCATATGGCCCTATATGCACCCGTCTGTATATAGTACTATATTTATGCATCCTGTACTGCACGTATCATACAAATGTTTCTGCTAAGACGCACGCAAATTCTAAACAAACTCTAACAGCCCTTACAAGTATCCTTCTGTATATATCCATCTGAATATTATGTAACCTGTATACATTTTTTATATGTATTTCTATATGTATTTTATTTGTAATGTGTGTGCAATATTCCGTTATCCCTGTCCCCTGGGTTGCATCTGGAAATGAGCCTTGGCTGAATGTGCCTTTCCCAGTTACCAAATGTTAAACAGTAAGAATGGGAGTGGACAATGGATATACCATGCAACCACCACAATGGCCAAAGGGAGGCTAAATAATTTCTCATTTTTAATCATAGGTGACAGGTACTGTAAGAATGGAAGTAGATAACAGATATACTGTGCAGGCCCTAGAGATGGGTGAAATCCGCAATCTTTGCTCAGCACATTAATTAATTAATTTCATGCAATTTACAGAGTGCAGATTGACCGCAAAGTGTGAAATCTGACCACGAAGCATGGGATTTTGTGGGTGACGTTTCACACTTCACAGCAAAAACGTTTTAATTTGGGCAAAGTCAAAGTTTCTCAAGTCTGGGAGAACTTTGCGAAGCTCTGCAAAGTAAGAATTTTCACCACTTCACATGAACTTCGTCAGCAAATCTGAACTTCCCCACATCTCTGCATGCAACCACTGTAGTGGCCGAAGGGAGGCTTAATAATTTCTTATTTTTATTCACAGGTGACTGGTACAGTAAGAATGGGAGTGGACAACAGACATACCATTGCCACCACCGTGACAAGTTGAGTAGAGTCTAAATAACTTCTTTTTTGTTTTCTTTACAGGTGTCTTCCAGTCCTGCTGCCTCCTCCTTCAGCAAGCTAGCCATCATCAACCATCATCTCCACCACATTGTGTAGTATTAGACAGAAGAATTTTAGGGTTAGGCAGGGCAGCCTGTGGTGAGGGGCTGGGGAGAGTGAGACATACAGTACAGTGCAGCACATAAATCTGTGAGTGCCGAAATTCCACCTACTTTGTTTTTCTGGAACATTTGCACTATTGTTGTGCAGTGAATTACAGGAATGGCAACCTGTGGTGGTGAAGGGGGAGAGTGAGACACACAGTGCAGCACCATATAGCAGCAGTGGCTGAGAAAACAAGTAATGACAGTGTAAGGACTGTGCAGTTGCATGAGAAAGACAACAGAGCTGAAATAAGATTTTTTTCTTTTGAATGGATGAGAACAGAAGAATTTCAATAGGTAGAATAAAGCAGTAGCAGAAATACAGACAGAGAAAAATAAATATGGATGAACATTTTTTTCTTTTAAAGTTTGTAAACTTTTTTTTTCATTTTTAGGATTTAACAGAGGATAAAAGAGAAAGATAAAAGAAAATATCTAGATTGGAAGGCTTAAGGCTATTGCCTGGGGACAGAGGGTGTACCACCTCTTCTCAGTTCAGCCACGCCCTCCAGAATGGTTTGCTGATTCCACAGCACCACCTCCAACGGCTTCTTCATCCCTGCAACTTACCAGAACAGCTCCCCTAGCTCCCTGTGGAGCTGTTGTACTTCCACATAGGAGGATGTGAGAGGATCTGAGGCTGGTCTCTCAAGTGCCCCCTGCAGCACCTGAGTCTGCTTGCAGGTTCCTCTCCCAGTCCCCTCCATCTCCCCCTCCTGCACCTGCGCACCACATTTCTTTTTCTTGCCCAGTAGAAAATAACCAGTAGGGGTGGCACCACGTCCACCCCTCTCATCAACTTTATTTCTCAGATGCCCCTCCCACTTCTTGCAGTGCCTCCCTCTAAGGTGTGTGTGCTGCCCACCTGTCCCCAAATGGCTCTCTTGTCTCCACACCAAACAACAGAGTGGCATAGTTTGCAGGCGACCACAATGTTGTCAGTGGGGTCAATATCAAAAAAGTCCCAGACAAGGAACTTTGGCTGCTGCCGAGAAGGGGACAAGCAAGATCATACTGGCTGTGTCTCTTCCTCCTCCTCCTCATGGCGTGCAGGTGGTGGTGGTGGTGATGATTGTGGTGGTATAACAGCTGACTGGGATAGCTCTTTCTTTGCTGTTGATAGTGGTGGTATCCTTGCAACATCTTGCTGCTGGGGAAGCTGCATTGTGATGGGGGTGATGCTGTTGCTGTCTCCTCCTATTGCCAGTGCCAAGGCCCAGGCCCTACATCTGTCATCTGCTGCCTGCTTCCCCTTCTCCTCTTGACCACTCCCACTCATTTTAACCCCCCCCAAAAACAGAGTAAAAAAAAAAAAACATGCTTAAAGTGATGAAAAATAGCACAAGTAAAAGTGTTCAATATAAAGGAAATAACAGCTAAAAAATAACTAAACAAAAAGATGCAAACTTTGCAGTAAAATAAGATGAAAAACAAGCAAAAGAAACCTGAAAAATGTGTCTTTTTGGGGGGGCTAGGTTTTAAGAGTAGATCTGTCCCCTTCCACTTACTAGCTAAGACTACAAACTGAAACTAAGGACAAGTCAGTACATAGAAAAGTAACATGTGACCTGCAGGAGTTGTTTCCATGTGACCTCAAGCATCACCACCAGTAGCCTCGTTTTGAATAGACTTCACCTAACTGTCTTAATGGTGAAGTTACTGGCGAAGTCACCGGCGAAGTTAATACAGTAGGTGAATTTACAAGCTGTTGGAAACAATTTGCGGATTACTCCATGGAGGTAGAGTCAATAACTTCGCTGACAATTCCCCAGCAAATTAAAGCTTCGCGACATCTTTATATGCAAGTTGTACATCATATATCGCTCAGTGTCTGGTTGTCTTGCTTATAATTTTTTTCACCTCTAAAGATTTTATAGCAAAGGGGTTTTATGTTAAATTCTTAATGCGGATTGAGGAAAATGTGTATTTTAATTAATTAGCTGCTTTTAAAAAACTGAAACTTGCAGGATTATCCAGTTAGAGATTAGCTAGATTATTATGCTGACATTGCTCTGATGTCACTAGCAGATCCATTTATATAAGAGATCTCTTGGAATACACATGAAGATGCAGTCAGACAGGAGTTGACTGTGGACTCTGTTTGCTGAAGAAACTGAAAGCAGGAGAGCAGCAACCAGCTACCTTAAACTAGAGCTGTGTTTTGCCCTGTAGGTTACAGAAGAAATTTTTTTTTTTACCAGATTGTTGTTTTTTGTAGACACCAAGTACCAAAGTAACAACCCCCCCACGCACCCCCATTCCCCAACCACCCCCGGGTGCTCTACCTTTATAATGGAAGGCTAGGCCACACTTACTTAAAGACACAGGAACAGTAAGGAAGCACAGCACAAGCAATAGCCTTGCTGGTATGTAGGCAGAATTACAAAGGGTGTAGCTAGCAGCTAGGTTGACAAAAGCACATACAAGAGGAGGAAAGGGAAGCTGTAAGTCATTACAGAAGGAAAGAAAGACAGAGAGAGAGAGAGAGAGAAGGAGAAGGAAAAAAAGGATTATCTGCTGGAGGTCCATCTCTGAGCAAGTAAGAAGAAGACTGCAGAGGAATACAGGAACTTCCTGTACCAGAACAGGAAGAGCAGGAACTGTAAGGGCACAGAAGCTGTAGGAAAGTAGGGAGAAAAACACAAACAAAAAAAGAAGACAGAGAGAGGAAAGAGTAAGCATACAAAACAACAGTTGAGGGCCACAAATAAGACACGATGGTAGTGTTGCAGTGCAGTGGCTGTGGAGAGGCAGTCTTCCTGGAGACATTTTGGAGGATGCAGTGTTGTCCCATCCTCAAGCACCTCTCTGGGATGAGGGAGGAGGTTGCTTGTCTCCAGGCTGAGTTGGCCAGGATTCGGGGAACCTCCTCTCCCACCCAGGGACCACAAGGGCCACCACCACTACCTCAGAGGTTGACAAGAAAGAGGAGCGGTTGGACCATGTTGGGCTCAGGAAGGGTGAGGGAGGTGGAACAGAGGTGCATCCTTCCAGTTGTACCTCTCCACAATTCATACGTCATTATGGCAGAGCGTGGTTTCTCTATGGCAGCACCCGCAGTGGAGACCAAGGAGAATGCTGGGAATGGGATCAGAGCAGTGCAGAGCAGTACAGAGGGAGTTTGTGGAGCTGGGGAGGGGTCTTAGACAAGTAGCATGCATGGTAACCTTCTCGGAGGTACTGTCTGTTTACGGCATGGGTGAGACTAGGGTGCTCCACACTATGGGATTCAATCAATAGTTGAAAAACTGGTGCAGAGCTCAGGGTTTTGGTTTCACTGGGGACTGGGGGTCCACCTGGAGGGATACAGACCTATACTGGTGCGATGGTCTGCATCTGTCCAGGAAGAGAACCAGGGATCCTAGGTGACAGGTTTAAATGCTTAATTGGCAAGCATTTAAACTAGCCAAGAGAGGAGGCACTGAAAAGGAGCAGAAAAATCACAGTCCCGCCCCCAACAAAAAAGGGTAGTTAGCGAGGTAAACACCAAAATAGAGAAGTCGATAGGGAGAAGGGCAGGGGTAAATGGAGAAAAAGGCAAAGGCAGTAAGGACAGGGATGGGGCTAAAAGGGGCAAGGTCATCAAAAAATGGAGGGCAATGAATACCTACTTGCGTAGTCTGAGTAACAAGCTCCTGAACTAGTGGCCTTGATAGAAGAGGGAAGCCTGGATATCATGGCAGTCACATAAACATGGTACACAGAGAACCATGACTGGGATGTCAACATACCAGGGTACACAATCTACAGGAGGGACAGGGAGGGTAGAAGAGGAGGAGGAGGAGTAGCTGTCTACGTAAGGGAAGGGATCAAAGTAATGGAACTAAGGGGTAAACAGGGAGGAGAGGAGGCTCTGTGGGTCACCCTGGAGACAGTAAATGGTACCACAATCCACACGGGGGTTGTATACAGACCCCTGTCTCAGGGGGAGGAAATGGACAAGGAAATTATAGAAGGCATCCTTAGGATGGCAGAAAAAAGGGAGATATTGTTGATGGGGGACCTGAATATGCCAGATGTTAACTGAAGCACCATTGCTGCAGCCTCATCCAAGAGCAGAGTCATTATTGATGCCTTACAGGGGGCATGCCTCAGACAGCTAGTGTTGGAAGCAACTCAGAAGGGAGCAATCCTAGACCTGGTACTCTCAAATGGGGACAGAGAGAGGATCTCAGATTTAGAAGTGAGTAGCCATCTGGGAACAAGTGACCACTAAACAGTGTGGTTCACGATAAACACAGCTGTAAAGTTAAGTCATATAAATGTGAGGGTACTGGACTTTAGGAGGGCTGACTTTGGCAAAAAGGGAGCATGCCTCAGAAAAGCACTAGCAAATGGGCAAGAAGGAGGGGTGGAGGAACAATGGGGAAACATCAAGACTGCCATCACAGAGGCAACAAGCCTTTGTGTGAAGCAAATAAACAAATCAAAATGAAGGAAAAACCACTATGGTTCTCAAAAGAGGTGGTGGGGAAGGTTAGGGAGAAAAGATAACATTCAGGAAGTATAAGGAAACACAGAAGGAGCAGGACATAAAACTTTACCAGTTAAAGCAGAAGGAAGTGGGGAAGGCAGTCAGAATCGCAAAGGCCCAAACCGAGGAAAAGATAGCCAACTCAGTAAAGAAGGAGGATAAAACATTTTAAAGGTACATTAGGGAGTGAAGAAAGACCAAGGGAGGGATATTGAGGCTTAATAAAGGGTAGGGTGGATGGGCAGAGGGTGACAGTGAAAAAGCAGGGATAATGAATGAATACTTCCGCTCAGTATTCACAAAAGAAGAGGAGGGGAGACACCGAATCCAATCAATAGAAGCACTCTGGATAGGGGGGTCAATACCAGTCCATTCACAGAAGAAAGGGTTCTGAAAGAACTCTTGAAACTGAAGGTGGATAAAGCAATGGGACCAGATGGGAATTGCCCCATAATTCTAAAAGAACTAAGGGGAGAACTAGTGGCACCACTGACTACGCTTTTTAACAAATAATGGGAGGATGGTGTGGTACCTGAGGACTGGAGGAGAGCGAATGTGATTCTACTTCACAAAAGTGGGAGCAAAGCAAAGGTAGGAAACTAAAAACCTGTCAGTTTGACCTCAGTTGTAGGGAAAATGATGGAATCACTTCTGAAAGAAAGAACTGTTGAGTACCTAGAGGCCAGCAGGGCACAGGACCCAAGGCAGCATGGATTCACAGTGGGAAGGTCATGCCAGATGACTCTAATAGATTTCCTTGACTGGGTGACCAAAGTAGTAGACCAGGGAGGGGCTGTGGATATGGCCTACTTAGACTTTAGCAAGGCATTTGACACAGTCCCACACTAAAGATTATTAAACAAGTTAGCCAGACTGGGAGTGGGTCCCAGGGTGGTAGCCTGGGTATAAAATTGGCTGGACAGCAGAATACAGGAGATAATAGTAAATGGAGTCCACTCTGAAGAAAGGGGGGGTTACTAGTATGGTACCACAGGGTTCAGTACCTTAGTGTCTTTATAAATGACATTGCAAAGGGTCTGGAAGGAAAAGTATGCCTGTTTGCAGATGACACAAAGATCTGCAACAGGGTTGATACACATGGAGGGGTGGAAAGGATGAGAAGGGACTTGGCAAGGCTGGAGGAATGGTCAAAACTATGGAAGCTTAAATTCAATTCAAAGAAGTTCAAAATAATGCACCTGGAAAATAAAAACCCAGGGGAAGAGTATGCAATGGGGGAGGAGGTACTAACAACAACAAAAATGGAAAGGGACCTAGGGGTAGTCATATCAGATGATCTAAAGGTAAGCAAGCAATGTGAGAAGGCAGTAAGGAGGGCTGGGGGGAAACTGGAATGTATAGAAAGAGGCATCACCCATAGAAAACAGGAAGTTGTTATCCCTCTGTACAGACAGTTGGTGAGACCCCATCTGGAGTACTGTATGCAGTTCTGGAGACCCCATCTCCACAAGGACATAGTCAGGATGGAGGCAGCCCAGAGGAGGGCAATTAAAATGGTGCAGGGTCTGCACCAGAAGCCATATGAAGAGAGACTAAAGGAGCATAATATGTATACCCTCGAGGAAAGGAGGGAGAGGGGGAGACATGATAGAAACTTTCAAGTATCTCAAGGAAATCAACAAAGTCCAAGAGGGTAGTATCTTTCAAAAAAAGAGATGTGCAAGAACAAGGGGGCACAATTTGAAGACAGAGGGAGGATGGCTTAGGGGTAACGTGAGGAAGTATTTTTTCATGGAGAGGGTGGTGGACACATGGAATGGTTTTCCTAGGAGGTCATGGGGTCAAAAACAGTGGGGGAATTCAAGAATGCATGGGACAGAGATAAAGCAATTCTAATGGGGTTGGAGGTAGGCTGTTGGTTAACTAGGATCTGCAGCTCATCCAATAGGTAGGGAAATGGACAGACTGGGTGGGCCAAGCGGTCCTTATCTGCCGTCAAAGTCAATGTTTCTGTTTCTATGTCTATGAATTGTTGGTAATTGCCTACTAGCACTGTTCACTCCATTCTGCTGCCTGCTATTTCACCTGCACTCACACTGTGGGCTTTTCTATGAACTGCTGTACCTGCACTGTGTGAGCTGACAACATCCCACGCTGCTGAGACTGCACCAAAGCCAGCCTGCTCCCGGTACAGAGGTCCATCATGCCAGTAAAGGGAAGGGGCTGCCAGACAACAGGAGGAGTGTCGGAGAGCTTCAGAAAGGGGTGGGGCTCTATAGCACTGTATAAAAGTGCTGTCGCTCCAAGCAGTTACCCAAAGGAGCTTTTAACATCTGCTGCCCATTTCAGACTGCAGCCTGCTATTTGATCTGCACCTTTTGACTGAACTGTTGTCACTTGCCTAATTGTACTGTTGTGCCTCAGTCTGCTGTTTGCTAATCCACCTGCACGCAGTCTGTGTGAACTGTTGGTAATTGCCTAATTGCTTTGTTCACTTCATCCTGCTACCTGCTATTTCACTTGCACTCACACTGTGGGCTTTTCTATGAACTGCTGTATCTGTACTGTGTGAGCTGAAAATTTCATGCACTACTGAGACTGCACCAAAGACAGCTTGCTCCCATTGCAGAAGTCCATCACCCAAGTAAGCAGGGGGGCTAGTGGAGGGTGGGAGGAGTGTTGTAGAGCTTTAGAAAGGGGGTGGGGCTCCATAGCACTATATAAAAGCAAGTTGCTCCAAGCAGTGATACAAAGTGGCTTTTAACATCTGCTGCCCATATCTGACTGCAGCCTGCTATTTTATTTGCCCCTTTTGACTGAATTATTGTCACCTGCCTAATTGTACTGTTGTGCCTCAGACTACTGCCTGCTAATCCACCTGCACACAGTCTGTACGAACTGTTGAAATCCACTTCTGACAGCATGCTTTAGCAGTGTCAGTGGCTCAGTAGATAGCACACTCGCCTCTGAAGCCAGGAGATCAGAGGGCTGTGGGTTCAGTTCCCACATCTGGCACTTGGGTTAATATCCCAGTACTGACACTGTAGTGCAGCATGAGAGGGGTGCTGCACTTCTGAGGTGCCGTCTTTCGGATGAGATGTTAAACCGAGGTCCCATCTGCCTGGATTGGTGGTAGTTCAGGTGGATGTTAAAGATCCCATGGCACTTATCGAAAAGAGTAGAGGAATTTCCCCAGTGTCCTGGCCAAATTTCCCTCATTCACTAAAAAAAAAAAAAAAAAAAATACCACCAACAGCTTAATCTGGTTCAAGGTCAGTTGGTATTCATCTGTATCCCCCTCCCCCGGGTCGTGCCTGAAAATAGGCAGGATTTGTCTAGTGTGCTTACTGGATCAACAAAAACTAAAAAAAAAAAAAAAAATAATTGCCTAATGCTGCTGTTCACTCAGTCCTGTTGCCTGTTATTTCACCTGTACTCACACTGTGGGCTTTTCTATGAAATGCCATACCTGCACTGTGTGAGGTGATAACATCCCATGCTGCCGAGACTGCACCAAAGCCAGCTTGCTCCCGGTACAGAGGTCCATCACTCTGGTAAGCCGGGAGGCATGCCTGAGGGGGGAGGAGTATCAGAGAGCTTCAGAAAGAGTACAGGACTCCACAGTGCTGTACAAAAGTGCAGCTGCTCCAAGCAGCTGCCTACATTGTTGCTGCACAGGTGTATGGCTCATGCAGGAGTCGCATGAACCTCCAGCGTGAGTCTCAGGTGTGGAGGCTATTTAAAAAAAAAATGTTTCATTTATATCATGCTAATTTACTTAAAAATTGTTTCAAAATTGTTGGTCACTACTTTGGTTCATCTTGTGGTTCCACTGTGTTATGCTCGGTTCCATCGTGGATTTCAAAATGGTAAACAGAGGCATTATATTGTTTTGATTGTATGTGTCTCTGTTAGTGCCTTAGATGTGCTAACTCAGAAAATAACTTGGATAGAGAAAAACAGTACGGCTCAGATATTCAAACTGCACCACAAAGGTGCGCAATAGCAGGAGTAGGCGCAAGTCCACTGTGCCCATGCGCAACACACGCGATATTCAAACACAGCGCAGGTCAAGATGCACCTGCAGCACACGACTGAATATCATGCCAACTGCACCATAGCGCAACCAGGGATGTGCAGTGGTTCAGGTCAGATGCGCAATAGCACAACCAGGGATGCCCAGTGGAGCAGGGCAGCAGTGCAACAGCACAACCAGGGATGCGCAGGGACAGGATGCAGGGGCCCACCACCCATGGAAGGGATGGGCAGAGGAGCACACAGCAGAACAGACATTTCCCCCCACACCCCATACACTGCACAATCCGAGGAGAGCAGGAAGAACCACTGGCCCTAGGACACCAGCAACAAACCCACTGCTGGGGCATGGTGCCCCAGCACACCCCCTTGCAAGCTGTGACCGTCACACATGGATGCCTGTCCACCCTGTGCCACACCATCCCACCAATGCAGAGCACACCCTGCACCATGATCCCCATACACCCTGCCCAGGAGTAGTGCCCAACAGTGCAGGACACTCCAAGCATGCCACCACCCCCACTGTGACAATACAACCCTGTGCACCACAGAACTATGCAAGGCAGCCCCACCACGAGCACCCTTCAGTGGGCGGCAGCAGACAGCGATGCAATGACTGCATACACAGTGAACCTGAACCTGGCCATGGAACAGCGCCTTTCCTTGTGTGTGCTCGGAAGCGGGCAAGCCTGTCAGGGTCCCTCTGCTGTAGGTTCCCGTACCAGTGTCGGCACTGCTCAGTTGTCCTCTGTATCCCTGTCTCCTCCTCCAGTGCCACTGCCACCTCCTCCCACACGGCACTCCTGGCCCTGTCCAGGGGTGCCTCACCAAACAGAGCACCAGCATGGGGCTCAACCAGTGCAACTAGATTTGCCAGTTCTATCTGGCTCCAGATTGCTGCTCATCGACGTGCCATCTTTGGACCATCTCTGATTCGAAATGGCGCTCCCTAGTGCACGTCCGCCACATGCAGATGCTGCACGGTACTGTGCTGCCATTCCCCATCGCGCTGTCACCGAACAGTGTGATAGAGGTGCACCTATGCGGATGCATGGTGCCTAGGGGGCAAAGGTCGGGCACAGGGTCAAGGGTCTCACGTGCATGGACCGCCACAGCGTGATTGGTATTCACTGCATGTAGCACAGTAGGGCGCCTGTGTGGGACTTCCTGCAGTGGCCTACCATGCTGTGGCACCACAGCACCTATGGCGCCCCAGGGCAAGGGTGCTATACATGTGAACAGCACACTAGCGCCACTGGCACAGTGGTGGACGTGCCCTGCACTGCCTCCCGCACTCAGCACGTCAGCAGCGTGGCAGGTGTCAGTGTCAGCACCTCGGGCATGCGCCATGCGGTGTCTACTGTGCACGTCACAGAGCTGCGCCCCTGCCTGAGCACATTCAACACAATTGTGCAAGGTGCAACAGCGTGATATTCAGCCGGCATATGCAAATCAGCTCATCAGCAATTCCATGGTGCAGCTACTGCATTAGCATCCACTTAAAATTAAGCCTCGCCTCATTTGTATGCGTTGTGCTATATAAATGCGACATGAGGCTGCAGAGGCCATAGGCTGGTATTGCAGTCTATTGTGGTGGGTTGCATGCTGTTTGCCAGTGTGGACTGTGGTGTGTGGGAGATGCATGGGACTGCACATTCAGAGGTAACACCTGTCATTCCCACAGGATCAATAATGACCAAACGTGAGGTGGAGGAGGAGGAGGAACAGAGACGTGGGAGATGGAGGAAACCCAACTTCACCTGGGCAGAATTAGATGCCCTGTTCAAGGCTAACTTGACCAGGAACTGCTGCTCAGTGGACAGCGGGGAACACCACAGGCCCACGCTGCAGCATGGGATGAAGTGGTGCGTGCCGTCAACCAGCATGGCAGCCACCAGCGGTCTGTGCAGGAGTGCAAGAAGAAGGTAGGCACAGACAAGAGGAGGATAAAAGATAGGGTGGCTGCCATCAGGGTAGCATGTGCTGCGAATGGTGGTGGACAGCCGGCCGTGCCACGCCTGATGTCACAGGAAGAGCGGATGGCTGGCAGCATGCAGCATTGTGCCCTAGAGGGCGTTCCAAGTGGCGGCTTCCAGACGGGTGGCAGCCCGTCACTGCATGGTAGGTCCTGATCCTTCACAATGAGGGGGTGGGGGGAATGCCACAGGGTAGGGCAGAGACATTAATTCTACTGTGTTCCCTTATAGCTCCTGAGCATCTACATGGGTCAGCGGTGGTGGGTTCGTCCACTGAGGGTGATACCCTAGACACAGAGGAGCACCCATCCACCTCCATAGGTGTCTGAGGGTCAGGACAACGGTGTACCCACCTGTCTGTCTGGACTGAAGTTGGTGGAGCTGGTACAGAGGAGACCCTGCCCATGTCCCAGCGTGACAGCGTCCATGGATGCCAGCATGCTGAGACTCAGACTGGTGCCGGCTCCGCCACCGGTGATGATGGAGCTCACATCATGGACAGTGATACGTGTGGGCCACAGTATGGTTCAACAGCAGGTAACAGCATGGGCATAGCCATGGATGGTGCTACTGTGGAGGCCTGCGTGACATCACAGTCCCAGCCTGTGCCTGTCTGCACCAGTGGGGCAGCACTGGTGTGCATCCAGGCCGGTGGGGCTGTTGTGGCTGCTGTGGTGGCACTGTTGAGCCCTGGCGAGTGGTGGCCGGAGGGGCAGTGTCTGCAGTCAGCCAATGGCGACGGGGGGGACAGTGTCGGGGGCAGCGTCAGTGCACCACGTGTGGCCATTCCCCAGCATGGCTCTGGTGTGCAGCACCCATCATCAAGGGGTGATGCCCAGCAGGGCCAGGAACACCATGAGGGATGTCATGCCGATCTGGCAGATTACCTCTTTGATGAGCACAGCTGACTACTCCAGGCTTCAGTGGATCAGCAGTCGCAGCTTGTCAGGGCGGTGGACGCACTCAGTGCAGTTCTGCACCAGGCAGAGGAATGGCACAGCAAAGACCACACTCTGCTCCTGGCAGAGATGGCCCGGCAGTGGGAGTATGTGACTGCTGCCACTGACAGACAGACACGTGCATTCACAGCTGTCATGGCCACATTGGGCACACAGTTTGCTGCCCATGCACCGCAGACACCGCGCAGTGTCATGTCCACCCCGCGTTCCCAGCGTCGTGCGACACCCTCCATGTTGACACCAGGTTCAGCTGTGGGCTTCCCGAGCAAGCCTGGCTCAGGCATGTTTGGTGAGTTGCAGACCCCTGCTCAAACACGGTCGTGTTCCCGCAGCATCACCCCTGGGGGACCGTCAGTGCCACCCCATGAGGCCAATGGTCAGCCTGTCAGGCTGGCAGGTCTCGGTGGGGCCGCACTTGCATCCGTGGCAGCCGTGGCACTGTGCGGCGTGGCTGATCTTTCTCCCACCATATCTACTGTCTGATGCTGTCCTGTGTGCAGTGTGTTGTTCAACGTGCGATGCACGGGGGGGTACCCAGCCCTGCACACAAACATGGTCCATGTGCACACCCTCCCGGCTGCTAGCCGCTGTGGTGTGTGCATGATGATGCCTGCGTTGTGCTGTCCGCCACTGTGCAATGGTGTCCAGTGTCTGAGACACGCACAATGACAGGCACTGGGTGTGGTCATCTCTGGACCTGTGTGTGGCTAGGGGTAGCGGTCGGGGTCGGCGTGCCTCCTATCCCTTGTGCATGTCTTGTGGGGGGTGTGTGTGTGCGTGACCACGTGTCATGTTAGGCCTTCCCCATCCCTGACGGTGTGTGCGGTTCCACGCTCAGCCAATTCCCTTGCCGCCATGCGCCCCTGGGGTTCATCCATGTGAGTTTGTGGGTTGTGCCCTTGCCATTGGTGGTTGCACATGGTCCTATGACTTACCTGGATTGGTTGAAGTGCTCCTCTGTGATGATGTCCTGGTGCAGCTGCGACATCTGGATCAGGCGGGGTTCCCTTCACCCAAGGGGGGGCTGCCCATCACTGTCTGCACCGGCGTCCTCATCGAACCCATCGCTGTCCCTCTCTTCGACCTCTACAGCTATCCCATAGTCGTTGGCCATGTTGTGCAGGATGCAACAGGCCAGGAATAGCCCACAGTTCTTCGAGGGGCTGTACTGTAGGGCACCGCCAGATGTGTCCAGGCAACAGAAACGTGCCTTCAGCATCCTGAACATCCGCTTTATGACATTGCATGTGGTGGCATGTGCCTCATTGTACCTTTGCTGTGATGGGGTCGCGGGCCACCAGAATGGTGTGAGCAGCCAGGGGTGGAGTGGATAGCCACTGTCACCTGTGTGTAGAGGGTGGACATTAGTATAGTGGTCAGCGTCGCTCTGCCATGGGCCATCAAGGCCAGCACCCATGGCACCTCTGACTATGCCCCCCCCAAAATCCATGTCATCCAGCGTGATTTGCATACTCACCCACTAGGTGGCCAGTGGGGATGTCCCCACTCTTGAACCTGTGGCACAGTGTAGACTGGTGCCAGATGAAGGCATCATGTGCTCCCCCAGGGTGCGTGGCACAGACACTGGTTATGCGCCCCCTAGCATCACACACCACCTGGCAGTTGATGCTGGCATAGCCCTTTCGATTGATGTAAGTGACACCTTCTGGGCCAAGTGGCGTGTGGATGGCCACATGGGTGCAGTCAATGGCCCCGAGCACACCAGGCATACGTGCTACCCTGTGGAACTCTTGTATGTGTGCTGTGCGCTCCACCAGTGTGCTGCAGAAATGGATGTACTCCACAGCATGTGGCAGCAGTGTGCTGAGGAATTATGTGAGTAGGCGTGACACGGCCGACTGGGTTATGCCTGTTGGTCTCTGGAAGGTGCCCGTGGTGAGCAGGCACATGACAGCTGTTACCTTTGTCTCCACTGACACAGCATGGCTCCGTCGTCTGGGTGCCTGCATCTCATCACTGCACAGCTCACAGAGCTGCCTCAGGATCACCCGGTTCAGGTGGTACTGGACCACAATCTCTGTGTCACTGAAGTGCTCGAAGCTGGTGCAGGCTCGGTACTGCCTGTTGGGGGCATACCACTGATGGGCCCTTCCACGGCCATGCCCCCTGCTGCCTGCCTTCTCACACCCCTCATTACCACCTCCATCTGAAAGGTGGCACTGGCCATGTCCCTGGCTGGTGTCCCCCCCCCGGCAGCTGTTATCCCATTCCCCCTGCTGTCCTTTGTGATGCTCCCCCTGCACCGGGTACACCTCCAACCTTTGGCTGTCCTGCCCACTGCCACTGCCCTCAGTCCACTGTGGCACTTCCCCTGTCTCTCCTGCACAGTGTCACAGACTCCCCACTCCTGTCCTGTTGCTGTTTGTTCCCAGGTGTGCCCTGTCCTGCTCCTTTCCGGTCCTACTCACTGCTACCCTCTTTTCTGTTGCTGTCACCTTACTCCCACCTCTGGCTTCCCTATAGCATTCTTGCACCTCTCTCTTGTTCCTTTTTATTTTGGATCATTTCCACTATCATGCAACTTCCGCTTGCTCCCCTATTGCGCATGGCGCATGCTGTTGAATATTACACTGCGCCATTTATTCATGGTTCCTCCCCCTAAGGTTGTGCATGCATTCATTACCATTGCATTCTTGTGCATCGCAATTTGAGCGGCGCAGCTGCCTCCCACTGAATATTGCAGAATGGCACATTTTCAGACTTGCGCTGGCGCATCTCTGTTGCGCATGGTGCAACCCTTTTGAATATCTGGGCCTACATGTACAAACACAACAAATGTGAGTATAACACAAGAGAACCATTAGTTTAAAATTGGACTGCTTTGTATGGGTATGTTAAACAATACGAAATTAGGGCTTTGGGATGATATTTAGAGGAAAGGGTTATTTGTGTTCACATTGATGACTTCATTGCACAGAAACTGTTGCTATCTGGGGATATAAAGGAGAATCCTGACTCTGAAGAGCACTTGGATATAAATGATTGTTTTTTTTTAATCTGGAGGCTGAAATTGCTAAACTTAAATATCTGTAGCATGCTCTCAAACAAAACATGAGCTAGAAGCATGGATAGCCATGTACGCCCCAGATGTAATAATGATGATAACTGAATCCTGGTTAAGTCCCAAAGTAAATAATAATTTGCTACAGATTGAGGGCTACAGAATAAATAGGAAAGATAGACAGGGGAAAGGGGGGTGGTATAATTACTGTATATACTCAAAGGAACATCTAGCATTAAAGGAAATAGAGACTGAGTCATTAACATCTGGCTGTGAGAAACTCACTGTAAAGATTGTTCTTGGAAACACTAAGACACTGATTATAGGTTGCATCCATAATCCCCCAAATTCAAGATCCAAGGTCTCAAAAAACTGATTGATGTAACTGAAAAATTCATCAACAGGGAATGAATCTTAATGAGTGATTTTAATCTAAATCGGTTGGGTACAGAAGTTAACAAACACAAAAATGTAACTTTAATCAGTTAGGGAAGGAAGGAAATAGAATAAATAATAGAAGTGGGGACAACAGTACTTGATTGGACATCAATAAACAATTGAAGAAATAACAAAGCAGCTGGGATATTGTCAGCTGCCATTAGTGACCACATGCCATTTATTGCATATGGAATAATATTTGAAAAAAGGGGAATGGCAGAGTAATTGAAAGTAGGGCTTTGAACAATGAAAAGATATCCAAAAAAAAAAACTGACTTAAAATGGGTTAATTGAAGGGAGCTGGAAGAAATAGGAGATATAAATGTGGCACTAGAGTTCTTTAAAAAAAATGAATGACTTAATTAACACTAGAGCTCCTTTAAAAAAGAAAAGAGTGAGAGGTGCAGATAATAAATGGTAAACTAGCAAAACAATTGAAATCATGAAAGAAAGAGATGCAGCTTGGGTGCATTCTAAACACACAGCCAAAGAGAGTGATTGGGTTTGGGTTAGAGAACTACAAAATAAGTGTGAAAAGGAGATTAAAAAGGTGAAAGTTGAGTTTTACAAAAATGAACAATTGTCAAATTTAAAAAAAAAAAAAATTGGGAAGGGATTGAATAACTTAATTGCCCCAAAAAAGAAAGAGGATATAACCAGTCCCATTAAAGGGGAACAGGACATTTTGGGGAATGATGAGGTAGTTAATCATCTAAATGAAACATTTACAGACTTGCCAAAGTATCTGAAGGATATTAAAGGTATGACTAAAGGTATTAAAAGACAAATAGATCCATCTAGTCCTAGGTTTTATTTTAAATTCATTACTAAGCAAGAGGTGTGTAAGCAAATAAAAAGTCTAGATGACTCTAAGGGCCCAGGCCCTAACTTGCTTGGGGTCAAAATTTTAAAACAGGCAGCAAAGGAACTACCAATTTCTCTTCAGATAATTTTTAATAAACCTTTAAGTCAACAGACCGTTTCTGACTTGTGGGGAAAAAGCTTACATAATTCTCATTTTAAAGGGAGGACAAACAATTGTCCAAATAATTATAGACCAATATTGCTCTTATCTTTGGTCCTTATGGTATAAGAGAGGTTACTACATTCCCAAATCCTGGAATATTTGGAAAAAATACAACAGATTACCAGTGGCTCAGCATGCTTTTAGGAGGGGGTGCCTGCCTTGGTCAGGTTCATGAATTACCTGCAGGAAAATATGGAGGGTGGAGGGAGGTCTGTACACAAGGGCGGTGTTCATGGACCTGACCAAGGCATTCAACCTGGTCGATCACTCCCTCCTGAGGCCTAAGCTGGATAATATCGACTTTGGGGGTTCTGCAGTAAATTGGATTGACAATTATTTGTCCAACAGAAAGCAACAGGTTCAAATCAATGGTATGTTATCAGGTTCTAGAGATATTCAGAATGGAGTCCCACATGACTCAATTGAGGACCAATGCTGTTTTCATTATTTTTAAATGAATTGCCTTCAATCTGCAGAGAGTCAAGAATCATACTTTATGCAGATGATGCTGTGTTGTATAGCATGTGGCAAACAAAGACATTTAGGACACTCATTTCTGTAACAACATGAGTTTGGAAAAATAGTAGGCTGGTTGGTTGAAAATGGGCTCGTATTAAACAAAAAAAGAAAACAAATGTAATGTTATTTAATATAACTCACAATCAGAGATGCATGACAGAACTCATCATGATTTTGGTAGGAGAAGGAAATAACTTAGAATTAGTGTCTGAACATAAATATTTGGGAATACATTTAGATTCACACTTGGACTACAATAAACATGTTTAAAATACTGTTAAGGAGCTACACATGAAAACTGGAGCTTTGTATGCAATAAAAGATTACTTAATGGATAATACTAGGAGGTTGTTGACACAGCGTTGCTTTCTACCTATGGTTGATTACAAAAGCTTAATATGAGGGAGGGCTCAAAAGAAATAAACAACGCAAGTACATGTACAACATGATTTGTAGATTTGCTCTAAGAGCTAAGCAAAGAGATTATCACTGCACATTATATAATAAGTTACACTGGCTACCACTGGAACTAAGAGGCAGACTATATATGTCTTGCTTTGTCCATAAATTGTTGTACACTGCAACAAACAATCCCTGTACCACCTTCTTTGAACAAAAACAAAATCTGAAATCTTTAAGATCAGATGACACTGTAATATTGGCAATTCCGTTATGTAAAACTACAAACAAATAAAAACAAAAAAACATTTAAACAAGTTGCAGTTTAAACCTGGAATAAGTTACCTGATCACTTATGGAAGATAGAGAATGCACAAAGTTTCAAAACTATACTAGGGGTGTGTGCAAAAAAAAAATTCCACTGGCGGAATTTCCTCGAATGTGCGACTTTTGCTTCTGCAAAAGTTCGGAAATCATTTTCACAACTTTCATAGAAATTCCACCTTAAAACTTCAGAATAAATATACAGACTGCAGGTTAATTTATTAAACTACGGGGGAAAAAAAATACGCAGAACAGATCACTGCCAGTGGTCAGTTCTGAGGCTTTTTTTAACTACAGTTTAAATCATTAATCCACCCCCGCTGATCAGGTGTCCCAATAAATAAATAAAAACTACAATCCCTCCCTCAGACCCTCCTGGTGTCTAGTGGCTCTCCTACCCAACAATCATGGGTTCAAAGTAAAAAAACCCTGATCCTTGATGTCTAGTGATTCCCACCCCCCCCGCCTGGGGATCGTGGCCCGTGGGTCCTGGTAAAGAAGCAAAAAAACCTCTGATCCCTCCCTGGTGTCTAGTGGCCCCCCACCCCAATAGTGGCCCCCAAAACATTTTATTTCCCTAGTATCTAGCAGCCCCCCTCCCTATTCTGGATTCCCTTAATCCACAAAAAACAGATGGCAATCCACCGACTCATCCCCCTCTATTTCCTGTATTCCCTGGTGTCCAGTGGACTCCCCATCCCCAATCCCTTATAAAAAAAAAAGTAATCCCAATTCCCTGGTGTCTAGTGGACTGCCACACCTTGACAGTTAATCCGCCACCACCCCATTCCCCGCCACCCTGCCCCTGAGTGGGCCACTGGCACGGCCTTCCTCTTTCCTCCACTACTGGTGGCCCATTGAACTGTCAGTGAATGACCGTGTGGTTGTACAAGCATGCGCTCATTCACTGACAGGTCATTAAACTGTGGATAGAATAAATTCTGCAGTTTATATGCATTATTCCACAGTTCACAAAAAGTCCATGGAATCCAGTGAAAATCCAAGGAAAATTCAGAAATTTTGCTGAAGTTCCATGAAAGTGGAATTCACAACTTTCACCCACCTCTAAACCTTACTGAAAAAAACATGTGGGTCTGAGGCACAGTGCAATTGTAGATGAAATGTGCTCCTTTGGTAACAGTGAAATTGTAATTAATAAATGCAATTGCATTTATTTTTAAGTATGCTGGTATAATTTTATCATATATACAATTTTTGAATTTTTTAAGCTATGATGTTTTATTTAAATTGTGTTTGCTTATTGTCATAGTTGGTTGCATTTTTGTTTAGTTTCTAATGTTTTATGTAATTTGTTGTATGTATGTGTTGCTATAACAGTGCATAGAATAAAACATGAAACATATCGGTAACTGTAATACATATGGTGGCATTATTTGTATATCTGCCCTTTCTTACTGTACCATACTTTGATTCAGTTAGTGTATGCAACAGCAATTCATGTTTATGTTTAAGCCCATGAAACACCCTTATCTAGTTAATGCATTTGCAGCCATAGTGGCTCTGCCAGAGTTTGTTTTTGTAGTGACTTGAACTACGGTATGGTGGTATTAAGCCCAGTACACAAGATCGAGTACTGCAGGACTCAATACATGAAAGGGAGGATTTTGGCTAAAATGACACATGCAGTGGATCTGCAGGTAAAAGATTGATAATTAAAGCCTGAAGGAACAGAGAACTGTTGGTTTTATTTATTTTTTTATTTAAACTTTTGGTAACTGGGAAAGGCACACTGAGCCAGGGCTCATTTACAGGTGTGACCCAGGGGAAGGGGAAAACAGTAGGAAACAATATGCAAAATGAAACTGATATAATTAACAAACATATAATGACACAGTCAGAGTACAAAATCCAGAGTGCAGTTCATAAGTACAAAAGTGCAATAACAGGGGAAGCTTACATAATAATGAATATCTAAAATACAGCAAAAGTACAAAATTCAGGAGTGCAGTTCATAGATACAACAGAGCAAAATACAAATTGATATAGGTAAGGGCAGAAAAGAAGAAGGACAAAGCACTTGATTAGCTAGAGCTAAAGTGTGGAGGGACTATGGACAGTGGCATGAGGCTGCCGGTTCACTTTGGCGCAGGTGCTTGAATGCTGGGAGTGAGGTGGCTAGCTGGAGAGTAGGAGAGAATTGGTTTCAAAGAGAGGGTACTTGGAAGGAGAAGGCAGACTGACTTGCTGAGGAGAGGGAGCAACAAAGAGAGAAAGAGTGGTACATCCTGGAGCAGAGTGGGTAGGAGGAGTGACTGACTGGGGACAGAAATGAGGAGAGATAGGAAAGTAGTAAACCAAACCAGTATTTGGCAATAAAAGCTAAGGAGTGTATCTGGCAGTGTTGGGGAGGAGACAGAAAGTGACGAGTAGAGGAAGCAGTGGTGAGTCAGTGGCAAAATGGCAAAAGAAGTTTAGGAGGGTGTCTAGTCTGGCAAGGAAAGAGGCAGGGGTGGAGTCGTAGACAATGTCCTCATAGTCCAGCATGGGGAGGATGGTTTTATTGACCAATTTGCAACACACAGGAAGGGAAAGACAGTCCTTACTGCGGTACATTACACCTAGTTTTGGGCAGAGCTTGGCATGCATTGTGTCAATATGGACTGTATAGTCGAGTTTGTTGTCTAACCCTACACCAAGGTATTTGTATGCAGATACATTTACAAGAGGAGAACTATCAGGGGTGGAGAAGGCAGGGGGAAAGGATAGTTGAGAGTTTCTGTCTTGACTCAAAGGTCATTGAGACAGTTTTCTTTGCATCACCTGCAAGTTGTTGGCCTGGAACCAATTTATAATGCTGTTGAAATCACTTTGGGGGGGGGGGTCTCCACATCACAAGGGTTGAGGGTTTTAAATTAAAAAGACATTGGATGTGGTGGGTGAGTGAACAATTATTTCAGTCCTCTACTGGACCTAAAGGTGAACTATCCTGAACCTTACTAGCGTAATATTGACAGTGCTGAGGGGGTTTAGAACATGGGTCAAATTGGACCCAATAGTGTAAAAAAATGTGGCTCTAAAGTGGAACATTGTTTGTCAAAACATAATCAATGACAGATTTTGAACCATTCATGTTCCCTTTCTTTAGATATTGTTATAGAGCAGGTACATCACTTTGGACCCACTGGCAAAGGGAAGAGGGGTCATTTCTGGGCAGGATGTAACTTTTGCCTTTTTGGTGCAAGTTAGCGCTGTTCCTGGTGTGATTCATAGTAACGATTTTACATAGAGATTTTTAATTACTGTGATTATTTTATTTGTAGTAAGAAGTGTGACAGAATATTTATTCTGAACTGGTCAGTCTAACTGATTTGAACAATAATAAGCCTGATCTTTCTTAGTTTACTATAAGTATAAAACTATTCTAGTAAAATGATTTTAAAAAGAAAACAAAAAGTGGAATATCTTGACAGCAGTATTCCTGCTCCCACAGATATTGAAGAGAAAAGAGTGGATTGAAAGAAAAAGGGCATAAGTAAAATACAAATGTAACAAAGAGGACAAAACATAAGAATGAGACAAGAAATCAGAACACAAATGATTACAATAAACCTAAAATTAATATGTGTAACCTCAACCTTGGGAGGGGGCTTACCTGGACTGTCAGCCACTGCCTTCCTTCCTGCTGCTCATTCTGGCACTGCTGTGAGGCTCTCTTTCTCAACTGCATGTGTGGCACGATGAGAAAGAGACATGCTGAACTCAGATCTTCAGTGATTCCTGCACCCAGCTGCAGCCACGTTCTTCATTCCTGGTCCACTGATCTTGACAGGGAGGGAATTTGGCACAACCATGGATGCCTCCATTTTGGTTCTTTAAGTGCCAACCATAAAATTTCTGCCATGCCTATCTACAGCATCTCTTGTACTGCTGACTGCCACCAAAGGCTTGGAGCAAGAGTGCCCACCCACCAATACCAACATGCCCGACTCACTGTCTCGCCACCCAATACCTGCACTGGATGAACTGGACAACAGCCCAGGAGGGCTGCTATACACTTGTGGGGGCCAACACACTGAAGGGGGGCAAATAACTAATGAAAATGAATATGTCTGGTGCCAAGGCTCCTTCCAGACATGGTCGGGGCCATGGTAGTGACCCCTGACCCTGCAAGCCCTAACAACAGACACAAGAGACTGTGGGAGGGTATAATCAGATTATCCCTCAGGGTAGTGGTGGGCTAAAGGAGACAATCAGAGGGCAGACGGCTTATGGATAACCTGCCAAATAGATCAAATGATGCTTTTAGAAGAGGAGTTTTGGGGCTCTATAGGAGCTCTTGGCAGTCTGAGAGAGACACTGAGGTGTTCTGACCTGGTGCTAGTGACATCAAGTGAGAGGCCTAGCCACCCCAAAAATCTTGCAAGCCCTTACAGGGTTCATCCTGCAAAATCACAATGAGCCTTATCCTGGGCTTATGCTGTTCGGAGACTGTGCCAGGGAAAGGCACCTGTTTAATGAAAGCTATGAAACTGTGCCAGATGAACACCGGTTGGAAGAAACAAGAGAGTATGTGCCAGAGGGACACTGCTGCAGACTGAAGCTGCTGAGCTGTATAAAGTGGAGCTGGAGACCTGCATCATTCACAGGTTGCTCCAATGTCAGTTAAGGAGTCTGCTAGCCCTTATTTAGTGGGGTGGATTGGAGAACAGGAAGCCACAAGACGTGTCCTGAGTATGTGGCACTCTCAATCTGGAACTGAGTTGGACAGTGGGGATTGATCCTGGGTCTAGGCTCCTTGGGAAGTGGGAAGCCACCGTGCAGTGCTCTAGTGACTGACAGCTGAGCCAGAAGGGCTGCCTACTGGGAGATGTGAGCCAGTAAATCTGTGCTGCTGCAAAGCATCTGAGAGAGTCTAAAGTGTTTCATCCCCAGGCCACTGGGGCTTGTTTCTGATGACTGTCCAACCTGCTGGTGTTTGTTGTTCCCTGCTTCAACCCAGCTGCTGCATATGTGGGTCACATGAGTGCCGCCATTGCTGGCTCAGGTATTTTGTTCCTTTCCAGTTTGAATCATAGTTCTCTCATTTGGATTATAAGTTGGTTTTTAAGCATTTTCCCTTTATATTTCAAGTTCTTTAAATTGTGATAGCATACTATGGCCTGTTGGGGTTAAATTACAAGCTTGCTAAATTTAATCAAGTGCACCATTAAAAAAACCTGGGCAGCATAACTACCAGGCCAGCACTGGGACTTTAGTTTAATTCCTGTGTACCCAGAGTCATTGGTTCTTGTGTCATACTTGAAATCATAGCTTTAATACTGGTATCAGTTAATGGGTTTACCACATACCGTGTAGTTAATTAATCTTTTTGTGCCCCTTGATTGGGTGGGCACTATATACCGTAATCTGTGGGATTTGAGACGACTGTAGTAACCCACAGTACAGTGGCTCCAAGGGGGAATTACTACAGGGTGGGAGTGTTAAAGGTGACTTCAACTATTGTATCTAATCCCCTCTTTTCCTCCATCTTCCTGGCCTGTGTTCTTAAATAAAGGCGCTGTTAGTTAACTGAATTTCATTTTGGCGACTGTGTACCTACTCTGTAATCTGAAGTGTTTACTGGTGAAGGTAATTACTGCCTTACTGGTTCCCCGGGGGTGGTCTAGTCCATGATAGGGAGGTAGGACTGCATCACAGGGGGTGTGGTAGTGTACACAACATCCGGCCCACTTATTTTCTCTGGGTGGAGGCACCACATTATTTCTTATTTTTGGGGGCACCAACTCCACTACCACAGGAGAAAGAACAAAAGCCAACCCTTTCAACCAGGTGGGCCCTGTACAGTCACCAGACAGGGGTTAGAACCCAGACACAGTGACCTGGGGGTCGCATGTGCATATTGAGAAGGGTAAAAAGAAACACCCTCTTCTAGACCTTTCTAACAGAGGACTTTGCATCCAGACTTCTAGAAATGTTTCTGTAGATGCAATATGTATGACTTCTACTCCAAGAAGTAGTGACTTGGAAGCAGCTTATACTGTACAACAGTTTTAAGAAGGCTCAATTCAAATATGCAAGGAAACAGAGAGGCGGCAACTGGACTCAGAAAATGAGCTCAGACATGCGAAAGTCCATAACAAAAACTGAAAGTAGAGCTCAGGTGACACACAGAATGTGAAGAATCCCAGACGCTTGAATGTCTGATTCAAACACTGCATTTATTAGCAGACAAAACCAGAGCCACGCACCAAACACCTGATGAACATTTTTGAGCTCCACTAAGCTCTTTTTCAAGGCATGTCATTCATTGAGCAAACCATCCCTTAAATGGGATCCACTTAAAGTGACAGTACTTTTCTATTTCATATAATATTCAAAAGTTAATCAGTTCATTGATTTTGCCCACAACAAATGACAATTACAAGCAGACCAAATATATACACAGTAAAAAAGGGGTAGGGGAAGTGTTTATTGGGGAGTAGTGGGGGAGGGAAAAATGGAGGAGAGGTGAAGGAGGGGAAGGGGTGAAAAAGTAATAAATAACTATAATTTATAAAATGCTATTATCCAAATAAATACATATTTTCTCTGGGAGCGCCATATATGAACTTTAAATTACTGTTTCTTTAAAAAAAGTCTGGAGCTGAAATTTTTCATTCAAACCAAATCCATTTTTATGTTGATTGCGTGCATGTGCAAGAAACATATTATGGCAGCTTTCTCCAGAAGCAGGTTGTGGAGGTGCAGCACTATTGTGGCCAATGCCCCCACAGCCTTTAAAGGCTTGGCCCGCTTCCCCCAATGCCGTGGCATGCTGCTGCTGACACTAGTTCAGCCAGTGTGCCACCAACATGTAAAATTTTATCCGCTGCAATCAGGGGCTGCCTCGTCATTGCAGCGTCAGACATTTGCTGCAATGAGAGAGCGACCCGTCTTTGCAGGGCGGGACCTTGAAACACTGATATTGTTTGTGAACATGGTGGTGGCTTGCCGCCGTGTTCACAAACAATATTAACCCCCTGCTAAGGGGTGCCTAATCCTCAGCAGCATAAAATTTCCCCACATGTTTATTTGTCATCGGGCCCCAATCATTGGCTTCAGTGTCCAAGGTTTATGTTGTTGACGGGAGTACACTCCCTGTCGGCATTATGTAACCCCCACTTTGTTGTCTGCCAACTGGTGCCCAATCGCCGGGCATAATGTCAAACCTTTGTTAGTGCCGACAGGTGCCCCATCCCTGTCGGCATAATGTAACACCCCTTTTGTTGTGTGCTGACGGGGTGCCCAATCCCCATCGGCTACAGCTGCCCCCCCAAAAAGACTCCATTAGCACGCTGGGAGCCCACTCTAGCATGCCACATGCCCCTGTAAAATCAAAAATGGTCCTGCGATGTCTTTTTTTCAACCTGTAAAGAAACAGTCCCTCGGCACTCTCCTGCCCCCTCCCACAACCCGCGCCACCCATCGCACCTGCCTCCCCACATCCCCACCCCATACTTACCTTGAGGCCGGACAATGATCTTCGTGGACCGGGAAAACGTCTGCACTCTTCAAAGCCGACTGCGAACTGAGGAAATGCCGGTAAGTTGTATAATGGAATAAATAGGGCTTTTTCAACTTTGATGCATATCTCAGGCATTTTTTGGAATTTTGGCACTAAATTTTCAACATGGGGTTTTTGGGACCCCTCCTCATGAACTCTGGCACTGTCATGGCGTTATTCAGCCCTGAAAAGTGATTTTGTGGTCACTGCATGGAATCCCCTTTTGGGACCAGTTAATGAAATGACAGTGCCAGTGTTCATGAGGTGGCCTCCCAGAAAGCCTATACTGCAAATTTGGTGGGAAAAATCCAAAAAATGACTGTTTTACGAGTGTGTGTTGTGCAGTTGCTACGCACGCTCGCAACTTTGCGAATCTGCAAGATTTTCATGCAAGATTTTCAACATTGGCATTTTTTCAGACCTCCTTGTGAACAGTATAGCTGTCATTTTCTATATCCTGGCCGAAATGTGTTTTCGTACTTCCGGCGCAGAATAGCGTGGTTGCTGTGGGAAATCAGTGTTCAGAACAGAGTAAGAAAATGACAGTAACACTGTTCATGAGCAGAGGTCCTAAAATGCCTATGTTGAAAATTTGGTGACGATACTCCATAAAATGACTGTGTTACGAGCGTGCGTTACGCAGTTTGCATGCATGCGTGTAACTTCATGAATTAATAATATTTTCATTCCAGATTTTCAACACTGCCATTCTTCTGCACCTCCCTATGAACGGTACAGCTGCCATTTTTCACATCCTGGCTGAAATATGTTTTTGCAGTTCCAGCGCAGAATAGCGTGGTTGCTGTGGGACATCCATGTTTGGGACTCATTATGAAAATGACAGTGACACTGTTCATTAGCAGAGGTCCTAAAATGTCTATGTTGAAAATTTGGTGAAGAAAGTCCTTAAAATGAGATTGTTATGAATGTGCAATGCGCAGTTTCCATGCACGCTCGTAGCTAACGCAACTTTGCAATATTTTCTCTCCAGATTTTCAGCATTTGCCATTTTGCCACACCTCCTTATGAAGAGTGCAGCTGTCATTTTTCACATCCTGGCAGAAATGTGTTTTCACTCTTCCGGCGCTCAATAGCACGATCGCTGTGGGAAATCAGTGTTTGGGACATATTAAGAAAATCACACTGACACTGTTCATGAGCAGATGTCCTAAAATGCTTATGTTGAAAATTTTGTGATGAAACTCCATAAAATGACTGTGTTACGAGCGTGTGTTGTGCAAGTTCCATGCACCCTTGTAAGTTTGCTAATTAGTAATATTTTCACGCCAGATTTTCAACAATGGCATTTGTTCCCGCCTCCTTATGAACAGTACAACTGTCATTTTTCACATCCTGGCCAAAATGTTTTTCCACACTTCCGGCATAGAATACCGCAGTCGCTGTCGGAAATCAGTGTTTGGGACAGATTAGGATTGAGCGACTGGTGGGGGTGACCAAGCCTGTCACAGAGGGACACCAGTTGAAGAACTTCCTCAGTTGCCAGACTCAGACGGGTGATGATTCTAGAGCCCATAGGATCTATCTAATGACAGTGCACTGCTGTGGGATTGAGCTTCGAGACAGGTACCATGTAACCAGTTTAACAAGCAAGTTAACATTTTGCAGATAGTGGCAATTGCTGTGCACATACTAATACTGGGATGTGCCTATATTAAAGTATGTGGATGTCAACTGCGTATTGTTGTAGCCTGAGAATGTTGCCTACGGATGTCATTGCACTGTACCCAATGACATAGGGCTGTGACACGTATGGCATGGCCCTTTTGTCACCTTGCCAGGGATGTCATCCAGCCCTTTTCCCGTGTTCTGACACATGCTGTTACTACACTGTGGTGCCTGCACCACAGCCTCCTTCAAACCCCTCCCATTTGATACATGGGAGCAGTTACATCAACTTTGGGATATTTGATTCCAGGAACCCTCCTGTGCCAAAATCTGGTGCAGAGTCCCTGGTGTACTGGGTTTTGATGTAAGCTACCATTTGCTACAGCTTGCACTGGTCTCTCAGATTCTTTGAAAATCGAATTCCCTTTGTCCAGAAAGTGTGTCAAAGGAAAAGATTGCACATCTTTTAAGGGCAGTTGTGATAGTTGAGGTCAAAAAGAGGGATTTTGTTAAACTGATTAGAGGCAAAGACGATAATAGTAAAAACTGAATATTTATCTTTTGTGATTCACCTAGAACAGCAAATTACATTTGGATAAATAGTGCCTCTCTGGAAAGAACAAAATATAGGTTGACTTTCATAAATAAGCAGTTTGTGCCGGCCCGTTGGCTCAGCGGCTGGATTTCCACTTGCGATGCCGGCAACTCAGGTTCGGGAACAGACCCGGGTTATCAGAGGGCTGGCCCGGGGGAGAAGGATGGAGCATCCAGGACTGCTCTCCTTCTCCGGGGAGGGAGGGAGGGAGGGAGTGTGACTGGTGCATGATGGACCCCTGGCGGAGGTCAGGGGCACCACAGCAGCCAGCACCAGAATGTAGTTTGAGAGGCGGGGCAGGGCGAGGCGGATGCCAGCCATCATTGCACATCCCTGCCCCCTGCATACAGGGGAGAAAATACAGCTGTCTGCCGCCTGGATGAAGCCTGCCCCTCTGCTCCAATGAGCTCCCAGGCTGGCTCCCTGACCTATCCTGACATTGCGGCACTTAGGCCCGGTGCCGCATCCCACCCTAGGGGTTAAGCCAGGGGGTATCAGAAGTTGCAGCTAAAATGTGGGAGTGGGAGTGGAGGGGGCCGTGACTGAGGCTGAGGTAACAGTGGCATGAAAAAGTATAATAAATAAAAAATAAATAAATAAATTGTGAGTTTACTAAACCACTGCCAGTGAATTAACTCAAAATAGTAACCTCAGCAAAGCTTAGCTTGTTTGGCCTTCCTAAAATTCAAAATGAAAATAGACATTCTGATAGATCCTTGGGGAATTTATTTGAATATTGTCTTCAGACTCCAAGGTGCTTGATGCCCTAGATATAATATATTCATATTACAGGGGTGCAGTCATACACCCTATAGTTAGGGTTGGATCAGCACTTCAATGTCAAATCCAAAATTTTGCACCTTAATAACTTTGGCTTACGTTGACAAAATTGCCCAATATTTGGCATGTGCAGTCAGTCTGCCAGAGTCTCAAAAATTGAAAAGTTTTGTGATGGAATCTTGTATGGTTTTTGAGATAGGGAGTGGTAAAAAAAAACATGGAAAAAAAAAACCCTTTCTTTTCCTATACTTCTCATGTTTTTTTTCCCCTCATCTGCAGCCCAGACAGTATGAACATTTTCTCTGAATTTTTCAGGGATGATGGGTTCTATACCAAGAGTGTGCCTTTGGATAGTTTAGTGAGAAAATATCATGCCTTTTTTGAATTATATCAATTTTTCTTTTTTTTTTTTTTTCCATTTAAACTTTATTAATTTTCCAGCAGAGTGAGTAATAGCAGGACATCGACATTACATATACAGATACATTAATAATGCCCCAACACAAACAGTTAGAGTACTCTGCCTTACCCCACTACCTAAACTCCCTGAGTACATCCCCTAATACCCCTAAATCCCCCCCACTCCCCCCCCCAGAAAAACACCCCTAACCCCACCCACCCCACCCACCCAAGGCACGCAATAAGTTAAATAAAACCACAATAGCATTAGGAACTAGTTAGAATAACAAATTTCAAACAGCCCCCAGATCTTTTCAAAATAAGGTAGATTGTTATGCATAATAGCAATCATTATTTCCAACCTTAAAAAAGCCAGGAGCTCGCTTAGCCATTCCTTGTAAGAGGGACAAAACCTGTCCTTCCAATGCCTAAGCACAAGCCTCTTAACCGAGACAGCAACCAAAGAAATGTAAAATCTCCTTTTCTTGACAGTAACAGCAGTCATGTCACCCAGTATGCAAATTTCAGGCCTAAACAACTCTTCCAGACCTAGAAGTGGGTTCAACTTACATTGCATCTCATTCCATAGAGGAGCTACAGAGGGGCAATGCCAAAATATATGTAACAGGTCTCCTGAACCCATCCCACACCTGTAGCATTTTGAATCATCTAACAATCCCAGGCTCTGCAATTTCTGAGTGAATAATACATGTTATGTATAACTTTAAATTGTAAGAGCCTAAGTTGATCATGCTTCAAATACTTATGGCAAGCTATCCAGATACCCTTCCAGTCTAAAGAAAGGTCTGGAAACATTCCATTCCAGTAAGTACACGATGCAACCTTTCCAGCGAAGGCCCGTTGAAACAATACCACATACAACTTGAAATCACCTGCTGTGTCCCAACAAGGGACATATCCCTCCCAGAAAATCAACAGAGGCGTTTGTTCCCAGTCCGGGCCCACCTGTTGTAATAAAACATGCCTAATCTGCAACACTTTGAAAATGTCCTTATTGCACAAATTAAACTTGCATCAGAGTCTGCGCTGGAATTATGCCACCGCTAGTATCAAAGAAGTCCCTAGGAACAGTCCTTTAAATTCTCCACCATCCAGGTTTAATCACCCTCCCACCAATCAGGAAACGGGATTCCCCCACACAGGCTGCTCCCTATCCCTTAAGTGATTATACTTAAGAAATCTACATAGCTGGTGATGGGACCTAACCGCCACCCCAATAGGGGACCCTTTCAGAGCCAATGGTAGAGCTTTAGGAGATATAAAGAAAAGGGCCCTAGGATTAATCCCAAAGTTGCTGATATAGGCCCTTTCTATCTCCAACCATAACGGAGCATATTCTGGGTTGGGCGCCACATCTAACTGAGCCCATCTACTATATTTACTCAATTGTGTAGCCCACCAATATAAACCAAAATGGGGTAGCCTTAATCCCCCAAACTCTTTAGGAGCAGCCAGCTTGAAATACGCCATTCTGGACTTTTTATGCTTCCATATAAAATCAGCAATCATGGTATGAAGGTTCTTAAACCACGATAGGGAGAGGAATATATCCAATCTGCTAATTGGGTAAAAAAGCCTGGGAAAAATATTCATTTTCACTGTACCAATTCTACCCCAAAGGGACAGGGATATTGATCCCATCGTTTAAGATCATGCTTAATGGTATGAACTAAGGATCCAAATTTAACTGACGGAGACGCCCACTAAGAGTTAAAACTAAACCCAGATATTTAAAGGAGTTAGGGCTCCATTTAAGCCCAGATCCATTACTTCCTCTTAAATAACCTGGAATTAAGAGGGTAAACCACAGTTTTATCAGGATTGATCTTATAATTGGAAATTTGACGAAATCCTTAGATCGTCCAGTAAAATAAGGATAGACTTAACCGGTCGTGATACATAGATCAGCAGGTCGTCTGCATAGGCAGTAACCTTAATGGGAAATCCCCTTATCTCAATGGGTTCTATTCCTTTCTCATGAAGTATCTTCCTAATCAGAGGCTCCAAGTACAAATTGAATAAAAGAGGGGACAATGGACAACCTTGTCTTGTGCCCACGCATAACCGAAAGGAGTTAGAAATAACCCCATTACAACTGATCCTAGCAGACGGCTTAGAATAAAGGGCTCTTAACCATCCTAAAAACTCCTCAGGGAACCCGAACCTACGCATAGTTTCAAATAAATACACCCAGTAGACCCTATCAAAAGCCTTCTCGGCGGTCCAAGGAGACGGAGGCCGAGAAGACATGAGCCAGAGTTCTAAAATGATCAATCGATGACCTACCCTTCATAAAGCCAACTTGCATACTCCCTATGAGTCTAGGCAACACTTTGTTAATACGGTCCGCTAATACCTTAGCCAGGATCTTTAAATCACAATTCAAGAGCGATATGGGTCTATAACTAGCTGGGTCGGTAATTGGCCTATTAGGTTTGGGAAGCAAAACAATGAAAGCTTCATAAAATACTTTCTCCACCTCATTTCCAGCACATATATGACGGAACAGTCTGAGGAGGTGCGGGGCTAAAAGGGCGGAAAACTTCCTATAAAAGTTGGACGAGAAACCGTCCGGCCCTGGGGTTTTATCTAGCGCCAAGCTCTTAATGGCCAGTTCCACCTCGGCTAAGGAAATATCTGCCACTAGAGAACTCCTCTCACACTCAGTGAGAGCGGGCATGTCAAAACCCTCAAAGAACCTCCTTATCTGGTGCTCTGAAGGCGGCACTGACATTTCCCTGTAAAGATTCCCAAAATATTGACAAAAAAGATGGGCAATCTCAGCCGGAGATGTTTTGACCAGACCATCCTCGTCAGAAACAATTCCCTCAATCAACCTAGAGGATTCTAATTGAGAGAGACGTCTTGCCAACAACTTCCCAGGCTTTTCACCCTGATCGATGTACTTAGCTTTTGTCTTAACCAATGCCAATTCTGATTGCTCTCCCAACAACTTGAGATAGGCATCTCTGGCCTTAATCAACTCCTCTTCCTTATCCCTGCTGAACTGGTTGGCAGAATCCACCTCCAGCACCCTAATACGAACCAGAAGTTCCCGCATAATTCTATTTCTTTCCTTTTTCCTGCCCGCTGTAAAACCAATTAGAATTCCCCTTAAATAAGACTTAAGGGCCCCCCCAGAAAATATCTGGACGAACCTCATTGATTGAATTATTCTGAATAAATTCTTCAATCTGCTCGGATATAAATTTAACCGTCTTGGGCACCCTAAGAATTTGATTATTAAATTTCCACCTGCTCCCTCTCCTCATTAAGGATGCCATTGAGATAGCCACCATTACGGCTGCATGATCGGAGATAGGCCCAGGTAGAATCTCAGACTTAAGTACCCCACTGAGAAGAGATCTAGAAACAAAAACATAGTCCAGACGGAAGATGTCCTATGTACAGGGACGTAAAGGTAAATTCCCTGGAGTCCGGGTGGAGTACCCGCCAGATATCAACCAGCCCAAGTTGATCTAGCAATTCGGACAGTGCACGAGTTGCCAGGGTTAAGTGAGCCTGGGATTTACTGGATCTGTCCAGGAGGGGATCCAAGGTCAGGTTGAAATCCCCACCCAGAACCACAGGAAGGTGGGCAAAAGGCAACAGAGCCTTGAGCAAACTTACAAAAAAGTCCTGAGTATCCGGGTTGGGACCATAAATAGATCCCCATAATATTTCTATGTTCGATAACTTCCCTCTCACCAAAACATACCTCCCCTCTTTATCCTGAATTATTTGTAATGGCCTGAATGGTAAAGATCTATGCAGGAAGGAGCATAACTCTCTACTCTGCGTGGTGCCCTGAGAAGCAAAGGCCTGACCCATCTGCAGCTTCCTCATAGAATGAGCTTCAGATATCGACAAGTGTGTTTCTTGAAGAAACACTACTTCTGCCTCGGTAAGTTCTATGTGCTTAAGAATTTTATATTGCTTATCGCTAAGTCGAGCTCCTTTCACATTCCAAGTGAAAAACTTGGTACAAATCAAAGTATCCATATCAACCTTAATATAACAACAGTATTATTAACTCTAGTTGGGCAACCTTATGATAATGAGCCAAAACAACAAACCAAGTTCCTGATCATGCAGTGCCTCTAAACATAGAACCCTCCCACCACCACCCCAATAGCCCATAAAAGAACTACTACAGCCCAACAATCCCAGATAACCCCACCCCACCACACATACTCTGCTTGGTCCAGTGATCCCAGGACACTGGCTCATCCTCGATCACATCCCGCCCCCAAAAACATTAAGCATTGAAATTAGGATCGACCCCACTCTGTTGCAGTCCGGACATATACATTGCTGCCAGATTAGCACCCTCCTAAAACCGCTCTCCTTATGAAAATAATCTTGCACAGTATTATACAAGATAAAAAGGAAAACCAGAGTAACATGCAACCATTGTATCCGCCGAAATGTCACCCCCCTAGATGAGAATTTAAATCCATAATCCCTTAGAAGTCCAGGTTGATCAGGCTTCACAGGCCTTCAGGATATCAGACATCCAGATAGACCCAAAAGGAAAAACTTGTAGCCCCCCTAAGAAATGCTGCAAGCACCCTAGTGGTGCACATGTTCATGGGTCCTTAAATAAAGCAGGTAGGGCCTTCTGTAAAGCTTCTTTCGCCGACTCCGACGACTCAAAGGATTTCCATTCGTCTTGAATTTTCACCTGGAGCCTGGCAGGGTATGCCATGCGGAATTTCACCTCGGCTGCTATCAGCTTTTTAACCACCACATGAAATGCAGCCCTCCTTTGCCTCACTGTAAATGGGAGATCTTGCACCACTCTCAGCTTCGCCCCCTCCCAATATAATTCTTTATCTTCCTTGACCTTGGCCATAAATAGCTGGCGCTCTTGATAGTTCAGGAAGCGAAAAATAAATGGTCTTGGGGTTCCCCCTGGAGGTGGTAAAGGGCGTAGGGCTCTGTGTGCACGCTCAATAATATATGTAGCACCAAAGGGCGAGGGCCCACTACTTTCATGATTAATTTCTGTATGAACTTAACAGGATCCGAACCTTCGACCTTCTCGGGCAAGCCAATTATCACCATGTTGTTGCGACGGCTTCTCCCTTCGAGATCCTCTAACTTAGAGTCCATCCTGTTAATTTTCAGTTGCAAAGCATTTATAGTGGCCTCCATCTGATCCCTACAGGTCTCCAACGACTTAATTCTTACAAAATTATCAGAGATCTTCCGATTTAAATCCTCCATGGTAGTGGAAAGAGATTTGATTTCACAGGCCATATCATCTAATGTTGCCTTGAATGGCCGAAATTCCGCCAAAAATTTCACCAGGGTTAATGGTTCCTCTGCCCCTGCTTCCTCTCCTGCGCCCTGCTGCAACTGGAGAACCGAGGCCTTAGATTTCTTTGCGGCCTTCTCGGGGGTGGCTGGAGGGGTATGTCTCGGCGGCGCTTTCCTCATTTCTTCTTCCATGCGTCACCTTAACCAGGTCCCTGGCAGCTCGCGATCCTTATCTGCACAATTAAACAACCTCAAAACCGCAGATAAATGGGTCAAATGTGTAGTATTTGGGATCGGGTAGCGGAGCTCGCGGAAAGCACAGCCGCTACGCGCACTGCATCACGTGACTCCTATATCAATTTTTCTGACAGCCGCTAGACAGGCAGGTAAAAAAAAAAACTATTGAACTCTCAACAGTTGGTGATTTACTGTTCATACTCAGAGACATTCTGTTTGTGATGGCAGCCATCTTGTTTTCCCCTCCATTTTATAAATGGTTTTCTAAGGAAGCAGTGCTTGTTAACCAATGAACAAGCCATGTACTGTATTTTGGTCATCGTCTCATACTTAGTTCGATTTTGTCTACGAATGTCGCAATTTAAATGCTGATATATGTATTTATGTGGCGTGCATCATTTCGCCCCTCTCCTGTTTATGTAGAGATTGTTCAATTGGAAAAGAATCATTTGCAAGCTTATCAGCTGATCCCCGTTGACTGCTGCCAGTATGCAGTGATTGACTTATTTACACCCTGCTGGACTTCTTGGCTAACTTTAAAAGAGGGCAGCTACCTCCCTCTGCCAACTGGCAATTTGTGTGAAGCAAGGCAGCTGGTGGAAGGTTTAATGCTGTTTCTTTCCTTACCATAGTACCACTCTGTGTTCGTTGTAGAGAGATCTTTAGGAACCAATCCAGCACTGCTTGGAGAAGCCAGAGGATAGTCATGGTCATGGCCACCAGAACAGAAGAAATCCTAAACAGAGCAAGCAGAATGAGTGACCATTGAAAGTGTTTGGCTCTACACTGAATATTGTGTTTTTTGTAAAGAAAATCAACAAGTAGGTACAAGGATGGCTTTAGTTTCTGGTATTTTACGGGAAGGGAGTCCTGCAGTTATTGACCTGCCATGGAATTAAACTGGCGATGGGTGCTCCTGGCCTTTATTGTCTAAACCCCAATGCTAGTGTGTCTTCCCTGGGCTGTTGCACTGAACTGGCAATGAGTGCTCTCAACCCCCATTGCTGGTGTCCCCCCTCCATGACCAACCCAGCAGTTGAATTGAAAACACCAGTATCTGTTGCCAGTCCAACTCTGCAGATACACCCCCCCCAACCAGTATGGGTTTCGAGTGTTTGACTCTACAGTGTAGAAGCTACACTAGATATGGATGCTGGTGCAGCTTTTGTGAACTTGGAGAAGAGACACATAATAAATAAGTACAAGGATGACTTTCCACTATTTTTCAGGAGCTGAATCCCTGCTACTGATGTTCTGCCCTGGCACTCCCTCCCAAACTAGAATCAGTTAGTAAAGCTAAATCAGACTTACACTCATATTTTGCATTGACTCTTATTGTCTGCCTCTGCTGTACTTCACCCAATGCAATGTACTGTAAATGCCAAATCTCGTATGCCTTGCTGAAGCCCTCATATTTGTTTTACAACATATACAGTGCTTAGTTTATAATGCAGTCCATATAAGTGCCAATTCACTGAACTTTAACAAGAAGTGAAACAACTATGCCATACAGAGGAAAGAAACTTACTACATATGGCCCTAACGTGGTAACAGGATAGCTCCATTCTGGTTCAATATGCATGCATTGATGCAAAGGGTATTGAGCCAGGAATTACCTAACTCCCCCTTGCAGCTGATGCTCTGTGCTGAACCCCGTACAGGGAGTAATAAAAAACATAAACTATAAGAAATGGCACTAGTCAGTGCCAGAAAAACAATGGCACCGCACTGGGTAAGCGACACCCCACCCACTATTGCCCATTGGTTAAACAAGTTAACAGTGTGTTTGACATTGGAAAGATGCTAGCTATTAACTAATGGGCAGGAGAAGTTACTTCAGCAAACATGGCAACCCCTACTAAAAGCAATAGAAGAGGGTACAGTGACACCATAACTGGGGAATTGAACACAACTTTTAGGGGCAGGGAAAGTAGTCATAAACAATTACGGTAGCTTATGTGTAAGGGGGCATGTCAATATTTGACTAACTGTTAAATGTTCCAAGCACCTACTGATGCTGGCTGTTGTTATGTAAGCAATAATACCCAATAGGGTGGGTGGTATTGGGCTATACTAGACCGCACAAGGGTGTAATAGTTGTTGGATTTATTTTGCAGTAAAATAGTTCCTCCACCTGCATTAAAATGCTGTGTGTTTTTTTTTTTACCTAGGGACTGTTCTCCCATTGGAGCCCAAGTAGTTCTTACTTTTGAACTGGCTGTCATGGTTACCACACACACACACACACAGGGCTTAAGTTAAAACACTTTGTTGTACTTTTTTTGTTATATTCATTCATTCTACATTTTTTCTAGTATCTTAATCTACCCTCCCAGTCGGTTGATGTTGATTGCCTACCTTATGACGTCTTCAGAAAATGGAAATGGCCTACCTCATCCCCAGCCAGAGTTTCACTTTCCCTGGGCCCAGCAGCGCTGGAGAGTATGGAAGTACACCATTCTGGAAATACCCCCAACTGCTATGGCCCTCTCACAATGGGAGGGTCCAACTTTTGTTCTTTCACCAGGACCCACCGACACAATTGAAGCAGATTAAAAAAAAGCAAAATTCATTAGGTGTCATTTTTGCAGGAACCAATACAAAATCACCATCTCCATAGAACTCTTCCAAAACCATGAACTTTATTCTGGGCCCCAAAATTATTGGACCCAGACAAATTCAATCAAAGGGTTAAGTAGAGCAGCTCCATGGAGTTCAGAGTACAGGAAATAAAACAACGGCAAGTTAAGGGACCGCTTTTTCTGTCTGGATTGTTTTCTCACACAGCATGCAGCAGTATTTAAATTCCTAGATCTAAAAGAATTAGACCAATCTGGCTCCTTAAGTCCTGACAGCTTCTTCCACAGAAACATTTTCCTCTTCCTCTTCCATCCCAATGCTGTGTTTACAGTTATCTATTCTTTTCACATCAACTGGGGGATTTACTTACTCCTACCCATGCCAGCTAAGTCATTTAGGCCTAGGGGTGAATTAGTAGCCTAAGCTTCTGCAACTGCTCCCAAGGGACCTTCAAATCCACAATTTTTCTGAGTCAAAAAGGCAAATTAGAGGGGCACTCACTCACCAAAACCCTGGCCCAAAAATGCAGCAAAAACAGTGGCACCTTTTCTTACTTAAGGTTACAAAGTTCCACGGGAAAACTCTGGCCCTTTAATGGGTCTGATGAACCTACCCTAGACGGGCATGGTAGGTCCCTAGGCCTGCCCCAGACGTGGGCATGGCAAGCCCTATAGGAAATCCTATGCCAAGACCCCTGAGCACCAGAACGATACCCCCAGGTAGCATGCCACATGGATAAAGCGTCCAAGAGCTGCCACCTCCAGAACACCCTGCCACAGTGCTGCCACCACTACCTGAGCACCCCATACCTTACTGGGCTCCCAGTAACCCTTTGGACTGTGGCCCCCTGATGTCTTGGGTCTATACCCCTTCCACCTCCTGCACAATTCCTTGAACCACAGTCGATGTCCAGATTCACAGAGCCATCCCTACAGAACCCCCATGACTGCTGCTATACTTCCTTGCCCTCCCATGGAGTACCTTCCCTATGACACTCTGACACTGCTTCCTGTCAACCTGCCTAGGCTGAAGGGGGGCTCCCCTCTGGCACACTGTCCTTGTACCCACCACCAACTCCTGTCCTCCTCCTTTTCCCGGCTAAAACCAGGGCTTTTATACCCTTCCTGCTGCTGCCTCCTGGTGGCAGTGAAAGAAGAGACAAGGAAAGGGGCTCCCAGACTAACCAGCTAATCCATAGAGAGGGGCAGAGGGTGCCAAAAGCTAGTAAGCCCACCTGGGAGGGGATGTTTATACTGATCAGCAGGAAAAGGTAAGAATTCTGAATAGATGGTTTAGCCTGAGCAAACTCAGTGTCCTCAGTACAGCTCAAAATTGTATGTGACAGGTATATTGAGAGGTAGCTTGCAAGCAGTCCAAACAGTGGTCACTATAGAAGCGAGTGCAGTGCTAGTATAGAGGGCTGGGGATACTAGGATTTATACTGGATTTCTCATTAATGGTTAGAGATCGCGGTCTGAACTGAGACTTGGCTGAAAGTGTACATTCTCCATGGTCGCGGTGCAGGTAGTCAGCACTAATGCATCCGTGTCTCCCACCAACACTTTTGCTCCCCCACCCCCACCCCAGTGCGTCTAGCAGTATACTTTCAGTCTGTTTTTAGTTTTGTTTTTTAACTTGGACTAGGAGCTGTTGTGGTTACAGTTGACATGGTGAGAGAGAAAGAAAGTAGCAAACAATGGGCAAAGAGGAGCACAGCTGTGGGATCGTGGAGCGCTGTCTAGAAGAGGAGCAGGTGAGACTGGAAAGTTGTGGCACTAGGGACAGATTTTGTTTTTCTTTTATTGCTTCAGCATGCTGGTGCCACGGGGGCCGAAGCCAAGCAGAGGAATTAGCAGTTACGATCCAGTCAAAAGTAGGGAGAAAAAAAAACCTGCCATTTCTGTAAGACAGCTGCTGTTTCTTTTTGAAACAATAATGCCAGTTAATTTAAAAATGAGCATGGGGGGCTGTATCTCTCATTAAGTGAGAGAAGAACATGGTGTCAGTTTCAAACTGAAAGTTCGATTGGTACATGGATTTGGAATCTAATCAGGCAGCAGAGATGGGGGACTCTATTATTTCCCAGTCTCTGTTGTCTGATACCGCTGGTTGGTTGCCTTAGCCAATCAGCTTTAAAGATTTCCCTGACCCATTTTCTAATGCATTGTTGATAACTGTACTGTACATTTGGAAGCTTTCAATAAAATATGTTTAAAAAAAAGAGAGAAAAAACTTTTGTGGCATACAGTATGTCACATACATATTGGATACATGAGCGACAATGCCAGACCCAGCATTTTACAGCATTTCTGCAACTAGATAAGTCTCCAGTTTGGTAATATAAATTAAACTGCGGTTAATAAAAGTACTGTTGACATTAACTGAAATTTTCAGAGGAACAGCTATTGTGGTATGGGTGAGTTTTATCATTCTGTTCTACAACTCCAGTGCTAAATGGTACAAGTCATTTATTCTGCAAACTGCACTTTAATTCTCCCACTAGTCTATTAAACAAGGCTTTTTAGAGTTATTTGTTTAACTGCTCAAAGTGGCACCATGTGGATTCCTGAAATGGGGACTCCTGCTTTTGTAACAGACAGCCGATGTTGTGACATTGTAAGTCAAAATGTTATATTTTCCAGCTGAGAGAGGGCAGCTGTTAGCAGTTGCACTGGGGGGGGGGCTTCAGAGGAGTTTGAGCTCTGATCCCTAAGTGGGTGGTGGGAGCCGAGTTAGACAGTAGCTAAGCCAACCCATCAGAACTTGCAGCACTAACTTTCCTCATCCCCTTACCTCCCAGATTGTCACTATGTGTTAGGGCTGCCTCTCTGCTACGGTTACTGTCAGGTCTGCTGGGCACAAGAGACACACAAGGATGGACTAAGCTGGAGTGATAGAAGTGGGCTGGGAGCCAGTGAGAACAAAATCAGTAAGTGGTACAGCTGCATTGTATGTAATCAGCTTTGTGGGTACAGTGTCAGCTTGGACCAATAGCTGAGTACCATTCAGTGCTGCCCTGCCCTCCCTCCAAATGCACAGTTAGAGATGAACCTGACTGAGGCACTGCCTGGCTGCTGATGCTGATCACTGGCGTGATGGAGGATTTTCAGAGTGAAGAAGACAAGGATAAACTGTGGTACAACCAGCTGGACCAGAAGCAGGGTAAAGGAAAGGCAGCAGGAGCAGGTGAAATGCCTGAGGTGGGACAGTGCTGTGGTTTGGGCCAGTAGTGGCGACTCGTGGTAGGGGACATTGTTGGGGCAGGGTCAGGGAGAGTGCCTTATGCTTGCTTATGCTATAGGTTAGTAGTGCCATGTTGGTCTGAGGAATATCCATTACATGTTTTTGTGTAATTTTGTATCAGACTGACTGAAGAATTTCTGCACGGCTGTTCAGGATCTCTAAGGTCTCTTCACTGGTTGCAGAGACAATGAAGGTTGTTGTTGGCACTACAAATGCAAAACCGGGGGGTGGGGGGGGCAGATAACCAAGCTGACTTTCGCAGTGAGGAGAAAGGATGTATTTTTTATGAAACTGCTGCATCATGAACAAAGCTGGGAAATCACTAAATATTATGGAAAGGAAACTGACAACAGTGCAGAACGTGTATTATATAAAAGCCATTTGATTCCCACAGAAATGTTGATGAATTCCAGCAAAGGTTGCTCATTTCCTAATTCCTAATCTTTTACAGGTACCAAGCTTAGCAATCATTCAGTTAGGGAGCTTGCAGTTTTGTGTCTAGTAGTTTTTGAATTGCTACTGCCTGCAGCTAGTCTTTGCAATCTGTTTTTAAAGAACATGGACTCCTTTCTAGCTGAACAATTGCTACTGGAACTACCTACAAACATTGTTGTATAATTATAACTAATTCTGCTAGGATCTGTAATAAAAGTAAATGAGCAATCTTTACTGGAATTCTTTGTGAACCAGATAGCTTTTATATAGTCTGCTGTTGTCAGTTTCCATAACATACTGTAATATAATGATTTCTCATTGATTTAAACTCTGTTTCTTGTTTTTATTGGGAAGCTGATTTTGTTTGAATATTTTGCACGGCTGAAGGAAAGGTCTGGAAGTGGAACAGTGTCAGCACCTCCAGCAAAAAATAAAACAGACGTAAATCTGCTATTTGGGATAGATTGCTGAAATATGTATTTAAAAGGTGCCAACTTTGTTGCTGTTACAGGTTATGGCTGAAGGTGAAACTAGGCATGTACTGTCTGTGGGAGGGGTGCACCCTACAATAGAAAGAAAGCAGAAGATTTTTTTTGGGGTGGAGGACAGAAGCAAGCCATGGAGTGCACAGCTGCAAGTTGTCAGGAATGTTATCCTAACTGATTTGGCTAGTCTTCCTCTTGAGACTGTTGTACAGGGTGGGCGGCACACTAAATGAAGACATAGCTCACCCAGTAGGACTGCAGCAGAGGATGTGCAGTACAGGGCAAAAAGTAAGTGTTGGCCATGGGGCCCATGACTGAGAAACAATAGCTGGCTGACAGGAGAATATCCCAGTAAATACTGCACAGCTTTTAAAACTGTCACTCAATAAATGGTGCTGATACTGGCACAGTAAGTTAGACACACGTGACCAAAAAGATCACCTCAGTAATTTGTTCATGCAGCTGTCCCTCAGAAATGGTTGGCTTTTACTTATCTGCAGTTCATCGTACCACACTGTGCCTGTGTGTGTGTGCATGCACGTGTGTGTGTATGTGTATACGTGCTAGGGCTGTGTGAATACTTTTTCCTGAATATTCGGTATTTGGGTCCAGGGTATTCATTATTCAGTCAAAATATTCGTATTCGGCACAGCCCTAACAAAATGAAAAAACAGTCCCATCCTCCTCTGCAGCCCAATAGCCAAGTGCAATAATGTATCACCATCCCCCACCCTCTAGCAGCAGCAGCCCAATCCCACCCTCTGGCTCCTACACCCCCCCCCCCAGCACCTTCAAATTGTTATAATTAATAATGTGACACAAGAGACATTCATTTGGTAAGGAAATAAAAGATAAAACCCCACGACTGGTGACTGCCACAACCCACCCACCTCCACGGAAAGCAGCCCTCTTGTAAGATGACCATCACACTTATAAATAATGCTCCCTCCTCACCCCCACCCTGGCAGCACCCAAATTCAACTCTCCCCACACCCACAATTTGTTATAAAAAATTCCTGATGGACTACCGGCACAACCCATCCACCGCTGTAGCCAGACGCCCTCTTGTGAGGTGAACCTCATACTTTATAGCACTCCCTCCCAACATCCCACCCTGTCAGCACTCTACTCCCCCCCCCCAGCACCCAATTCACTTTATCAGAAGGTGATCAGCACAACCCTCCCTCCTCCATGGCCAAGCACCTTCTAATAAATAAAACTGCTCACATGCCATAGTAAAACCAGCTGATCATGTGATCTGATGGTTTTACTATGCATGCACACAAGCGATTTCATTCATTAGAAGGCATTCAGCTGGGGAGGAGGGAGGGTGCAACCGATGAGGGATACAGGAGAGGGTCAGAAAAATTGGTTACTAGATTTCAGCAGAGAGGATACAGCAAAGACTGCATTTTGAAAGCACAGGACAGAGTGAATAGAATAGATAGGAAGGAACTGTTTAAAAAGAGAACTAAGAAACAGTACCATGGTGACTATCCTAACTTTATTACCACTTTCAGCACACATGCATCAGTATTAGAGGGGATTATAAGAAAGAATTGGCATATACTGGGGATGGAGCCGAGACTGAAAGAGATTGTGGAACATGGTCTGAAAGTAACATATCGCAGGGGAAAGAATCTTGCAGAAATCCTTCTGTATGGTGACCATAAACTGCAACAAGAAGTGACAAGTAGACCATCCCTCCCCAGGAAATTATAGATGTGGTAACTGCCAGGCATGCAGTTCAATACAGGTAGGATCACCGTTTACCTTACCTGGAAGTGGGGAACAACATAAGGTAAAAACTTTTATTCTATGTACAACAAAGGCAGTGGTTTACCTTGCAATATGTGTATGTGGAAGCTATTATGTTGGAAAAACCTTGATGAAGTTTAAATCGAGAATCCTGGAACATTTATATAAGATAAAGGCATGCCAAGTACAAAATGCATTAGTGCAACATGTAAAATTGTCTGGTTTGAAACATTCATTCACATTCAGAGACATAGAAAAGGTTACTCTTGGATGGGGGGGGGCTTGGAAAATAAGGTTTTATGCTGAGAGACATTCTGGCAGTATGAATTAAAAGCCAGTATATGCCCAGGACTTAATGGACAATTTCAACTGGCTCTGTTCCTTAGATGAGCTGAATTTTACATGTATGGTTTAGTGCTCCGATGCAATAGTACATATGGGGTGGGATATTCAGAAATGCGCCAGAAGCAGGCGCAAAAGTGGCACAGTACAGGTACACTGTGCAGGTGCGCATTCAACGCGATATTCAAAGGCTGAGCACCAAGGCAAGTGGACAGTGCAAGATGGCTGAATATCGCAGGGATGCGCCATAGCACAACTAGGGCTGCGCCACGGAGCCAGGCAGTAGGCACCATCGCGCAACTAGGGTTGCGCAATGGAGCAAGGCAGGAAGCGCAGGAGCATAGCATGGGCAAGGCAAGGGACAGAGGCACAGGGCCCCTGGCACAGTGTGGAGCAGGCCACAAGAGCAGGCCACACTGCCACCATAGTGCAGGGGGACGACCGGAGGGTGGCAAGGCAGGCACATGGCCACATGCCCTGACCACGCATCCCACTGCAGCATATGGAGGTGGCATGACACCCATGGCTACCAGCAGGCAGCCAAGGGCAACACCCACAGGACGGCACGGGACATGGCACTGGGACCAAAGCAGACAACACATAAGCCAACAGCACACACCACCCCGGCCACACAGCCCAGCAGGGAACATACGCACACCTCAGGGCATGCACACACACACACACACACACACACACACACACACACAGGCCACTGTGTGCAGACCACCTGACACAAACCCCAGGCAACCGCAAACGTACCACACAGCCACCATGCAGACCACTGCAGCATGGCACCAATGCCATCTGCAAAGCAGACACGGACACGGATGGCTACCAAAATATAACTGTATTGAAACAACAAGCAACAAACAAAACTATGTACAACTGAACAGGGATAGGGGGAAGGGAATGGGGAGGACACATTCAGGAATGTAGGATGGGGAAGGGGGTGGGAAGACAGAGGACAAGGTAGGGTTGGAACAATGGAGGAATGGGAGGGGTTTCAGTGGAAGGGAGGGTGAAGCAGGCCAACGGACCCCTTGGAAGGTCCTCAACTATCAGCGCCTCTGCCGCCTTCTCCTCTGTGGCTAGAACATGGCCTGTCGAATGATGCATGCTACTGCAAGGGTGGCCGTGGCGACCCGCAGGATCCACTCCAGGAGCCTTGTATGGGCATCCACCGGTTCAGCTCCTAGGACAAAGGAGGGGACATGGATGAGTGCACATTCACACAACCATAGCCCACCCACCGTGTGCAGCAGACAACAATGGCATGTGCCCTGCCGGGGCACACAGCCAACCACAGTGTGCGTGCCCACACAGGCCGCCATCCTGACTATCCACAGCCATGCACAGCACTGCACACCACCACCAACCAGGCACAGCATGCCACAGCCATGACAGCCAAGTGGATGGCCATTGTGTAGGGCTGACAGTGGCCTGGCTGGGACCCGGATGTACCCACAGCCCACCCGCTGCGGTCACACACACATGCCCTGGGCACAGCATGGTGCAATGGACCATGCCGGTGAGGCACAGAATGTAATGGCCATGTGCACAGGGGGATGTGGCCCACCCCAATCCCACACAACAAAATACACCACCAAGGTGCCTACCTGCAAGCTGTGGCCCGACTGGCACCTGACCACCTGCACCACCTGGCTGTCCAGCAACCCTCCATTGTGCACCACCACTGGCCTGCTGCTGCCCGGCAGCAGCACCCGCCATCCGGGCTCTTTGCCGATCTTCAGGGCCTAGTAGGGAGATAGTGTGAGACAGACATCAGCACTGGACAGCAAGACATGGCCCCCCCAGCACAGTAAACCCCATGACCCCGCACAGCGGCAGTGTCAAGGCACGGCACACCAGCTGTGAGCTGCTATGTCTGGCGGTGTTCCCGGCCACTGCCCCCACCCACAGTAGCATGGCATGACACCTGCTGGCAACCCACACAACACTGACATGTCCTGGACGGGGGATATCTGCACTCACCTAGCCTTGGCACAGCGCCCCTCCAGACACATGCCTGCATTGACCTGAGCCGGTCAGGATCCCTCCTCCGCAGGTCACCGTACCTGTGGCAGCACTGCTCCCTGCTACGGCGTGACCCTGTCACCTTCTCCAGTTTCTCGGCCAGCCCCTACCACACCTCAGTGCACGGCTGGTCCAGGGGTACCTGCTCATAGAGGGCACCAATATGTGGCTCCACCAAAGCCACCAAGTTCACAAGCTCCACCTGTGTCCAGTTTGGCACTCTTGGTTTGCTCCTGTGTGGCATGGCTCTATCTTGAACCGCAGCAGCATAATAGCTCTGGGGAGTGCACAAGATGCACGTGCAAAGGATGCGCGATATGCCTGGTGATGCGCTGGCATCCCCAATTGTGCATCAGCAGGGTATGCGTGATATGCATGGGGCAGTGCTGTAACATGCCACAGTCACCAGGGAGTCAAGGGGCATACGTAGGGGTCAAAGGGCAACACGCGCACCGTGCACGGCAGCGCAACAAAGCATGGGTGGCATGGTGCGCTATAGGGTCCAGTGTTCCCCATGGGCCATGTGCCAATGGCGCACATGCACAACTGGGTGTACGGCACATGTGCGCTACATGCCCAATAGCGGCTGAGCACTGTGCTGCCAGTAGCGCATCATGCGTGGGAAGCGCCACTGACGTATGTGATGTCAGTGCACGCATGAGCTGTACCATGCGGACTGCGCATGTCACAGAGATGCACCATGACATGTGCATGAGCAACCCTACTGCTCAATGCAAAATTCCGCAATATTCAGTGGGCATATGCAGATGAGCTGATCAGCATATCGGTGGCGCATCGGACGCATTTGCATCGCATTACAGTTGCGCATTCCGTCATTTGCATGTGATGCGCTATAAAGGAGTCATGTGGCAGCACAGGCAATAGACCGATATTGCAACCTTCACAGGAAGGACGCCAGGCACTGGGCATGTGGGGTCTGGGGGGGTCCTCATGTGTGGCAACCAGCACTGACTTCATGTCCCCACCAACAGGAACAGCATGTAGGAGCAAGAGGAAATTGAGGAGCAGGGGCCAGCATGGAAGCACAGGCCCAATTTCACAAGGGCAGAGTGCAGTGCCCCATATGATGCCTACCTTGACCAGGACCCCTCCTGAATGGCTCCACAGGCACCCAGCAAGCCAGGGCGGAAGCATGGGCTGGTGTAGCCAGGCCGTGAACCTGCAGGGCATCCATCAGAGGTCAGTGAAGGAATGTAAGAAGAAGGTGAACATGGATCGCAGGTGGATCAAGGAGAAGGTGGCAGCCATCAGGGCTGCTCGTGCTGCCATGGGCAGTGGACAGCCTGAGGTGCCGCAGCTGACACCGCGGGAGGAGCTTGTGGCAGCGACAATGCAGCACAGCGCCATTGAGAGTGTTCCTGGTGGTGGATTCCAGACGGGGGTAGCCCTTCCCTGCATGGTAGGTACAGCGGTGCAAGGGGATGTGGGTAAGGGGTGCATTAGGGTGGGGGTGCGTGGTGGTAGCACTGACGTGTATATGTTCCCTTACAGATCCAGGGTGCCTGCGTGCCCACCCTGGGTGTTGTTGGGGGCCTGGAGGAGTGACCATCCACCTCCACCAGGGTCCGTGGCCCGGACCCCTGCCGGAGCCACCACATGGTCCACACAGATGCCTGTGGTGTGGGCGTGGATGAGGCCCAGGCAGTGTTTCAGCAGGATGCCAGCCATGGTGTCCAGTATGCTGAGACAGTGATCGGGGCGGGGTCCACGTCCGATGACTGCATGGCCGATACCCAGGACAGTGGTGATGCTGTACAGGGGGAGGCACCCCTACCATGCACAGGACATGGCAGCGCCAATGGTGCACAGGTGGCACTGACGGACCCACCAGCCGCACTGCCCAGTGTTGCAGTGGCCACAGCACCTGTGGCGCATCAGGCCTGTCTGGTGGTGGGGATGCAGCCTTCCCAGCAGCATCGCACGCACAGCAGCCGGACGGGCAGCGGCAGAGCAGGACGGTGCTGAGGGTGGACCAGGTGCAGTGTCTACTGCCAATGCACCGCAGTCAGAACAGGCCCAAGAGGGCCCCACTGTGCAGCCCCCATCTGCGTGGAGGGCTGTGGTGCAGGGCCGCACAACCCCCATGGGTCGGCACGATGCCCAAGTCCCCCAGGGTGCCGACCCGCTTGACAAGCACATCCGTCTGCTTAGGGCATCCGTGGAGCAACAGATGCAGGTTGTGGCAGGGGTGCATGCACTCCGCACTGAGCTGCGCCAGTCCACAGGAAGGCATGACCGGGACTTTCAGCAGCTCCTGGCCAAGGCAACACACATGTGGGTGGACATGACCGCAGTCCTGGATCGGCTCACCGCTACAGTCATGGCCGGCCTGGCACCACTGGCCACCCTGGTGCAGGGCGGTCTGTGGCAGTCACCACAGAGTACATTCTCCACCCCTCGGACCCTGTGTCATGTGACCCCAGCATAGTCATTGCCAGGATCAGCTGTGGGCATCCCGGGCATGCCTGGAGCGGGCCTGTTCAGGGGCTTGCAGATGCCTGCGAGGGCCTGGTCGCGTTCTCGCAGCAACACACCTGGGGGTACGTCTGTGACCCCCCCCCCCGTGGCCGCCGCACAGCCTGTGTCTGCTGGGCAGTCTAGGCGGGGCTGTCCACGTGTTCATGGTGGCCGTGCACCTGCATGGTGGACATGATCCACCGCTCTTCCTGCCCGCTTCCTGCCGCAGCCCTGTATACATGGAGGTGTGGTATGTGCGTGTCCATATCTGGGCCATGACATCTGTGGCTACACGTCATGCCCACCTTGTGCACACCCTCCCGGCTGCTGGCCACCATGGCATGTGCATGATGATGCCATCACAGTACCAGCCACCACAGTGCACCGGTGTTCAGTGTTTGACACATGCCCACTGGCGCTCTCGGGGGGGGTGTGTGTGTGTGTGCCCATGTGACTGTGCCTGCGTTGGTGTGGGTGTGTGGGGCTGTGGTGGGTCCACTGTTCTGTCAGGGGTGCTTCCACGGTGACCTGTCCCTTGTCCGTCATCACCCCCCTCCGGCCATGTCTGTTGTGGGGCCCTGCCAGCCATGCGTGTTAACCGTGCCATGGTGCCTGTGACCTGTGTGTGGACCTGTTCACCTACCTGCATGTACCATAGTGCTCCTCTGCAATGGTGTCCCTGTGCTGCTGGGCCATCCTGCGCAGCCGGGGCTCCCGTCGTCCGGCTGGGCTGCCCACCACCGTTGGCCCAGGCATCCTCGTGGTCCCCACTGCTGTTCCCCTCTTTGATCTCGACAGCTATCTCACGGTCAGTGGCCATGTTGTGCAACACACAGCAGGCCAGAAATAGGCCACAGGCCTTCAAGGGGCTGTACTGTAGGGCACTGCTGGACCTGTGCAGGCAACGGAATCGTGTCTTCAGCAGTCCAAACACACGTTCGATGATGTTCCGTGTGCTGGTGTGTGCCTCGTATCTCTCCTGCGCTGGGGTCGACAGGTGCCGGTCCGGGGTGAGCAGCCAGGGCCTGAGTGGGTATCCGCTGTCACCTGTGGGGGAACATGTTGGGTTAGCACATTGGTGTGTATGGCTGCCCCCCTTCTACACAGCCAAACCCTCTACACCCCATGCATTGCATCACCCCCACACCCTGCCCTGTTGCGCAGGGCTGCCCTTTCCTGCTGCAAACTCACCTACTAGGTGGCCAGTGGGGATGTCCCCCACTCTCAAACCTGTGGCACAATGCAGACTGGTGCCAGATGAAGGCATCGAATGCTCCCCCAGGGTGTGTGGCACATACATTGATTATGCGCCCCTTGGCATCGCACACCACCTGGCAGTTGACACTGGGGTAGCCCTTCCTGTTGATGTAGGCCACCCCCTCCAGCCCCGGTGGTGTGTGAATGCCTCCTTGGGTGCATTCAATGGCCCCTAGTACTCCAGGCATATGTGCAACCCTGTGAAACTCCTGCATGTTTGCTGTACGCTCCACCTGTGTGCTGGGGAAGTGGATGAATTCCACAGCATGTGGCAGCAGTGCATTGAGGAACTGTGTGAGAAACCATGACACGGCTGACTGGGTTATGCCCGTGGTGTCCCCTGTTGGTCTCTGGAAGATGCCCATGGCGAGCAGGCACATCACGGCTGTGACCTTGTTCTCCACTGACAGGGCGTGGCTCCGTCTCATGGGTGCCTGCATTTTGTCACTTCACAGCTCACAGAGCTGCCTCAGAATTGCCCAGTTCAGGAGGTACTGGCCCACGATCTCAGTGTCACTGTACTGTTTGAAGGTGGTGCGGGCATGGTACCACCTGTTCTGGGCATACCACTGATGGGCCCTTACACGGCTATGCCGCTCAGCCGCCTGCCTCCTCACACCCCTCATTACCACCTCCATCTGGAATATTGCACTGGCCATGGCTCAGCCTCTCCAACCCCCCCCCCGCAGCTGTCTACCTGGGCTTCCCCGGCTTTATGCTGCTGCTTGGGCCCCTACACTAGGTGCACGTCTGTGTTGGGGACCCACACGCGTGCTCTGGCCTGCCCATGGGCTCAGTCTGGGTTCCACAGTCTATCCCACTGCCTGTTGCACCTCCTGCCTCTGTGACTGTCCTGCACCCCTGCTGCTGTCCTGCCTGGCCAATGGCCTTCACCCTGTCACACTCTCATGCTGTCTCTGTCCCTCACTCTGTCTCACTGCGTCTCTCTCCCTCTTTCACCCCTGCTCCCTGGGTGCAAGCCACCATCCCCTGCTTGCTCCATCCTTTTATAGGCTCAACTTTGCTCTGCACATGTCCCAGTTGCTCCGCGCTTGCGCCATCGGCCTGCTGTTGAATATCGCACTGCACTGTTTATTCATGGCTATGTCCCCTGCACTTGCGCTTGCATTCATTAGGGTTGCACACTGGCACACCGCAATTTGCACAGTGCATTGTCACCCGCTGAATATCGCTCTTTGGTGCATGTCCGCTGTTGCGCTGGTGCATCTCACTTGCGCCTTTCGCAACCACTTTGAATATCCCACCCATAGTGTAAATAGTGTGCAAATAGATTATTTGTATTTTTGTGTACATTTTATAATAAGCATAGTAATTTCATGTATGTAGGTGTTTTAGCATTGTTATCAGTGTAGATATGCAGTAATAAGGTGCTTTGTGTAACAATATGGTGCTGTTCCTTTAAGATAGTGTTTCAGCATGGCATTAATTGTTCAATTGAATAGACTATATAAGATAAAGAAATGAGGCTTGTAACGTCTCGATAAAACCTTAGGGTAACGTGAAACGTTGACGTACCCTCCACTTGTATGTAGGGGGGGGTGCTACTCTGTTTTATAGTACCAGCACAAATGTGTGCCTTTTTAAATTTGTTTTATAATAGAGCTGCTGTTTACATAGTATCCTAGCAGTGGATGTGTTTGGCATGATTTGGATGAGTAGCCGATTCTTTAATGTTTTAAAGTGGGTCTAAGCTTCTCTATTGGCTCCATCCTGGCAGTTCCTGAGCCATCTGTTACATTTTACACCATGCATGAGAACAGCAGGGACATTGTACTGACTGGATGCTGCTGCTTTCATATCCCTGGTAGGAAAATAATACTAATATTAATAATAATCTTTATAACAAGCGCAATTCAACAAGTATCAAAACGCTTTTACAAAAATTAAAACAATTAAACTTCATCAATAAAACTCCACAATTTAAAAACAATCAAATATTAGTCAGCTAAGAAGGTAAGTGAGAATAAACAAGTTTTTAGAGCTGCTTTAAAGCTCTCCACAGTCAGGCAGCTTCTAACCCAATGAGGCAGAGAATTCCACAGGGTAGGGGCTGCGAAAGCGGAAGTACGCACCCCAGGGGTCTTAAATCGAACCCTGGGAATCTCCAGCAATCTCTCATTGGTGGAGCAGAGTGGCCAGAGAAGGTGGTAGGGACAAAGGAGATCTTGTAGGTAGCTTGGTCCCTGTCCTAGTAGGGCTTTATAGGTCAGCAAGCCGACCTTGAAGGAGATTCATCACTAAACTGGCAGCCAGTGCAGTTCGCGCAACACAGGTGTGATGTGGCTAGATTGAGACAGCGCTGTCAACAATCTGGCTGCAGTGTTCTGCACCAGCTGCAAGTGGTGAATATTTACCCCCAGTAGCCTTAGATACAGGGCAATGCAGTAATCAAGGCGAGAGGTCACAAAGGCATGGACCAAAGGTGGTAGGTCGCCAGGCAGAACCAGATGCTTAATCCGGACAATATTTCTCAGATGGTAAAATGAGGTCTTGACAATGGTGGACACCTGAGATTTCAGTCAACCCCTGACATAGAATAACACCCAAACTTCGTACCCATTCAGAAGTCACCAGCTGGCAGCCATCAAGCAAAAGCCCATCCAGTCGAAGACCCCTCTACCCGACAATCTGGGTCCACCACCAGAACCTCAGTCTTGCCAGGATTCAGCTTCAACCAGCTGGCACTCATCCAATCCTGGATCTCAGAGAGGCAGTTACTAGGCATAGAGACCACATCACTCTGATCCGGTGTAAAGGACATGTATAGCTGAGTATCATCTACATAGCAGTGAAAACTCAGTCCCTACTGCCCTACAATGTCTCCCAATGACAACATAGACACCACGAATAGCATAGGTGACAATACAGAGCCCTGGGGAACCCCACATGGCAGGGAGAAAGCATCAGAGGAATAAGTTCCTGATGCTACTCTCTGAAACCTGCCAGTAAGAAATTAATGGGACCATCTGAGGACTGCCCCTGATAGTCCACAGATCACCCACAGGTGCTCAAGCAACATGCCATGATCCACGGTGTCAAATGCCACAGAGAGATCAAGGAAGATTAAGATGGAACAAGACCTCCAATATCTCGCTATCAGGAGATCACTGAACACCCGAACAAGGGTGGTCTCAATGCTATGCCTCTTCCTGAATCCCGACTGGAGAGGATCATAGATGTCGTGAATGGTAAGGTGCTCATCCAGCTGCAGTGCGACCGCCTTCTCAATAATCTTACCCACAAAGGGTAGGTTAGAGACCGGTCTGTAGTTAGCGGGACTGTCCGGGTCAAGAGAAGATTTCTTAAGTAAGGGAATAACCACTGCCTCCTTCAAGGAGTTAGGGAACTCCCCAGTCTCTAACGAACACTGGACTATCTCTGCAAGGACCTGGCCGATGACCTCAACACACCCCATAAGGAGGCAGGTTGGGCCCGGGTCCAAACTACAGCAGGTCGGTCGCATACCCTGGACAATCTTCATGACATTCACAATTGCCAGCTGTTCAAAAACAGACCAGCAAAACCAAGGCTCAGTGACCTCCCACTGATCACCACAATGTCCCTTGGAATGTGCTGGTGGATCTCTGATCTGATGTCGTCAACCTTATCTGCAAAGAATCGAGCAAACTTATCACATTTATCTTGTGACAAGGCTCTTCAGACCTGCAGACAGGCTGGATTGCACAGCTTGTCCACAGTTTGAAAGAGCTGAGCTGGTCGATTCATGCAGCAGTAATCTCCCACAACAGGAATTTTGCCTTCTTATGGGAGATAACTGATTGATAGCCCGAAAAATGGCCCATCAATCTAAGTCTGTCAGCATCAAGGCAAGACCTCTGCCAGTGACATTCCATCCTTCGCCACTCTCTCTCCATCCCCCTTAAAGTCCCATCAAACTATGGGGACTGAGGGCGAAGATTGAGGTGACGAACACGGATAGGAGCAATAGAGTCCAGCGCATTTACCACAGCCTTATTATAGGCTACTGCTAGTGCATCCAGATCCCCTCTCGCATTCAGAAGCCCTGAGAGATCCAATACTGCCATTAGACCTTCAGAGGTCATATCCCTCAAAGGGCGGTACCGGACCAACTCCACAGGGGCAGGCCTCTAAGAGGGAGCCTGGAAATTGAAGCTGACAGTGCAATGGTAGGACCAAGCGACAGGTTCCACCATCACATCGGAGGTCTCCATTCCCAGAAGGAAGACCAGATCCAAAGAATGGCCAGATTTATGGGTTGCAGAGGTAACCACTTGTGTGAAGCCCAATGATATCATAAATTGGAGGAAGTCCTGGCCAAAAGATGACAGTTCGTTTTCAACCCAGGTATTGAAGTCACCCAGCACCATTACTCTGGGAGACCCCAACACCGTATTGACAACGAAGTCCGCGACTTCCTGCAAAAATTGCTTCCCATCCCGGTGTGGATGGTAGAAGAGAAGAATTTTGCACCCCACACCTCCACCCAGGATACTTTCAAAGGATCTGTTCTCCCCCACTGGCACATCTGTCAGGCCCAATTCTTTTCTAAACAGATGGCTACACCCCAGCCCATCCAACCTCAGGCAGTGTATGGGGAGGGTCTCTGGTGGCCATGTGACATCATTTAAATGTATGTTTACACTACTGGATAATGCTGTGCAGAATGCAGAATTCTGCCAGCGAAATTAGTGTGGAATAATCATTCTGGGGAGTAGAATTTCTGCAAGAATTTCACTGGCTCTTCGGAATTCCAGCTGCTGCAATCTGCAGAATAATATTCCACAGAACAGCATTTTTTCTATGGAAAATCATTCCACAACCATTTCCATGGAAATTTTTGAGCTCTATAGAATCAAATTCCACAGAAATGTTCTGGAAAAACTAATTATAGACTTTTCTGCCACAGAAGTCCACCATTCCATTTCTCGTGAAATTTGACAGAATTTTGAAAATTCTGTGAAATTTCATTCTGCCGGTAACTGAACATTCCGCTCAACACTACTATTGGATCTGCACTATTGCAAGTGCTGCAGATCTTGTAGTATAAACACTTGCCCCAGCATTGCAACTCACTCCATTGCAGCTTACAACAATCAGTGTTTTGTTGGTAACGTGTACCAGTGCAGGCATTGTATACTAGCATGTACACATGCTGCTCCGCCTGTACCAACACAGCCCTGCAATACCCCATGCCAGGCCAAACTGTCAAAAGGACTAGAAAAGGATCTTTCCCCCATCAGACTGGTAGTTTTAAGCATTGTGCAATTTGTCTGATTGCTATTTAAACATCATGTTAATGCAAAGAGAATCTAATCTCACAGTCCTTCCTTGATTTGTGTTTCCTTCGGCCTTGATCTGGTTCATTTTGGAGAGATGGAAATGTAAGTTTTATAGTGTCTTGATAAATGTGTGCACACAAACTGAACTTTGGTGTGTGTGTGTGTGTGTTTTGTGAGAGGAATGATTCTAAATTCAATGCTAGGGAATGAATTTTACTTCTAGCCTCTACATTGGATTTCTGGTATCAGGCCAGCATTTTACTAGTTTCAGATCAGAATACAGCTGAAGCAATTCAAGGTGGCCATAGTATAATTGGATGCTGTATTCAGACAGATGCATCGGCAAAAAAAAAAACAAACACCAACAGATCTCCATTTCTAATAATTCCCCCAAACCCAGCAGAATACACTGGCAGCTGTCAGTGCCAGTTTTACTTGACTCCTGGCCTCAGTGGAAATGCAGTAAAAAATGCAGGAAGTACTGTACTGTCTGCCACCCTGCAATGGTGCACAACTCTGTCAGTGAAAGTGGTGGTCACGAGCGATGCAGGTGGAGCAGCAAGCAAGGGGCGCAGATGGAAATGCAACAGTCAGGTATGTGTAAACACACCATATGATTGGATCAGTGGAAATCTCTGTACAGAAGATTTGTATTGAGTATTTGTTGTCAAAACACACTCTCTCTTTCTCTTACTTTCTGCCTTCTGAGTTTGTATTGTAAAAAAATAGTTATTCAGATAATACTATTAGTCTGGATTGATAGATGGGCACAGATTTTTAATAAAGCCTTCTGATTTAAAAGTTAATTCAGCGGGATTGAAATTAATTTAATGTGTAAACATACTTTTGCCCGCTTAGATGGTAGAATGACAGGGGGGCCTAGAGGAGAGCTCAACTTTTTGGGGCATACAAGGAGGTTCAGTGTTGGATCTTCTGTTTTGGAATGTTATGATGGATGTCTGACATTCCTGTGTAGTTCTGAACCAAAGTGAAAGTGACCATCTTCCTACTGTTCTGATGCGGAAAGGAGAGAAAGAATTTTGTGGTAACCCTCTGAATGTGCCCTTTTAATTTTTACGGCAATTAGGAATAATGCTAAAGTTAAATGGGATTTTTTTTTTGCAGTTAATCTTTTTATTAGGAGATTTCAGATTATTACATATGTATAACCATTAGACTAAATGGCTGACAAAGTGGCTACAAACATGCCACTTAATATAAACAGCCGAGGCACCACACAAACAATCATATCGTGCTGGTGTACATGTATTACAACTGGCTTAATGAAGTATTAACTGTGGAGCATCATTAAACCTGGAAAATCCTACCATGGGTATACTAAGAAAATCCAGAAAAAGGTATTTACTCACTTTAAAAAGGCGGGCTCAAGAACGACAGAGCATCTTCATATAAGATGTAGAAGCTTGCTTTTGGGGGGGGGGACCTGTATGACCATCTGGAGGTGGGACACTCAAGATAGCTATAAAGAAAAGCCATTGCAGTCTTTTAACAATTAATCAACCATTACTACTAGGGTGATAATGGGGGATTCAGTTTGTCCTTTGAATATCTAGAGGGCAAGGCATGGTTACTGTGGTCAACATAGGTTAAATAAGGGGCCCAAAGTGCTTCAAACTTGTTATGACACTGGTTTTTAACACAAGATATCCTGGTCAGGGTGGCCAACCTTTCTATGGCACTGAGCAGCCACTCTACCAGGGATGAAACCTGTAGAGATCTCCAGCAACGTATGATAAAACGCTTACATTCTTCCGAGGCCTGTATGACCCACAGTGTAGAGGCTTTGGGGAGAGTGAGAACCTCGGGTTTAAGGCCTAATAGCCAAGACCAGGATCTGTTGGAAGGGACGTCTTTAAAATAAGGAAACAATGTAGGATTACTGCCTCCCAATAGGACTTCAAAGGAGTACATGACCACAGGATGTGAAGCAGATCTGTGTCTGGGGCCTCACATCTCCAACAGCAGTCGGAGGAGAGAAGACCCATCTTGTTTAGTTGGGATGGGGTATAGTACCAGAGGTGCAGTATTTTATTCTGTAAAAAAAGGCTTTGGGGAATACAGCAGGCCTGGTGAGTTCTCAACCAGCACTGTTGCCATTGTAGATCAACAATGGTGATCTGTAATGCAGTGGCCCACTTGGTTTTGGCTGGCAGAGAGGGGTTGGGAGCACTCTCTCTTTGAAATCTCTGTATAAGATCAGCCCTACCTTTGGAATGCATAATCCAGTCATCTATAGGAAGAGAGGGTTTAACAACTTTACGTTTTATATAACTGACACAGGTGCATCTTTTCTTAACCCAAGACTGGTATAGGCTTCTCATCCGAAGGTATTTCCAAAAAACACTGTGGGGGAGGCCATACCTGTTTTGCAAACCCTGGAATGAGTCCATGTCTGAGTGTTCTGGGGATCTCAAGTCCCCAGTGTAAAGTATTCCTTTAGATGCCCAGTCCACCCAGTTCACGGGAGATTTACTAATACAGAGGCTGGGGTTATTCCAGAGAGGGGTATAATTTCCCAAGCCAAGGCATCGAGAGGTTTTGAGCCCCAATTTTTGCCAGGCTTGATGTGCATGATGGATGGAGAGCCAGCCCTTGTGCAGCTTTGGAAGGGGGTGAGGTACCAGCGTGGAAACTGAAGGGCCCTGCAAGAAATCTCTTTCAATTTGGGACCATACCAGAGAGTGAAGGGAGTGACAGGGACCCTCCTCCTTTAGGGTCTTTGCTACTATAAACACTACGGAGTACTGAGAGAAGTCAGGTAGGTTCCAGCCTCTCCTCAGATTTTGAGCCCTCAGTTTAGCTCTACTAAATCTAGGTCTGTGCAAACCCCATAAAAAGGAGTTGATCAGAGTGTTCAGCTTTTGATTCCATGCATCAGAAAGAAGAAAGGGAATATGGGATAGTAGGTGGTATACTCTAAGGGCAAGCAGCATTTTGATTGCGGCAATCTTGTCTGCCAGGGAGAGGTGCAAATGAGCCCCTCTGTTCGTGGCAGATTGTAGTTTGGTCACTAGGGGTTTAAAGTTCATGTCCATTAAGGACGAGAGTTTGGAGGCAAGCCGAATGCCCAGGTATGTTATTTCGGATCTTGCCCAGGCCAGACCTTGGGAATTCACAACGGCCGATGTAGTAAGAGCATTAAGAGGGAGGATTTCAGACTTTGCTAGATTGATGTTCAAGCCTGAGATTTTACCGAATGTTCATAATGTAGAAAGGATGTGTGGTATGCTGTGTGATAGGTCACGGGTCAGGATCAGGCAGTCATCGGCATACAACTTAGTGATATAACTTTTGTCCTTAACCTGAAGTCCATGTATATGAGAGTGATTTCTGAGGGCTGCTGTGAGGGGTTCAATAGCTAAAACAAAAAGTAGGAGGGATAATGGGCATCCTTGTCTGGTCCCTCTCTATAGACAAAATGGTTCAGAGAGGACATTATTGGTAAGGACCCTGGCGGTAGGGCAGGCATAAAGAGTCTTTATCCAAGTGGTAAAGTACAGGCCAAAGTTAAAAAGTGTTCATGACTGTGAATAAATATTCCCAGCCTACCCTGTCAAAGACCTTCTCAAAGTCAATTGTATCCGCTGCTGCTGGGGTGGGGAGAGAGGCCGTTATCTGTATTAAGGGTACTAGGGCCCAGATATGATCTTAGCTGATTTGACCCTTAACAAACCCCACCTACGAAGGGTGAATAATCTCTGGAAGGAATTCCTCCAGTCTAGTGGCCAAAACCTTGGCCAGAATCTTGGCATCAGTATTGATTAAAGAAATAGGCCTGTAACTGGAGGGGAGGGAGAGATCTTTACCCTCTTTTGGTAGTATGGTAATTATGGCCTCAGATAGGGTAGGAGGGAGCTGCCCACATGAGTGCACCTCGTTCAACATGTTTGCCGGGGGGGGCTGTAATCAAAGGCTGAACTAGTTTGTAAAAATCCACTGAAAAACCACCCCCCCCAGGTGCTTTATGAGGAGCCATCTCAGTAATGGCTCTGCCAATTTCTGCCTCTGTTATGGGTAGGTCTAGTGTGGTTTTCTGTGAGTCAGAAAGCTTAGCAAGAGGCAAGGGCTCAATAAATTGAGTGCAAGACTCACCGTCCCTCAACCAAGGGAAGAGTAAAGAATTTTATAGAACTCAGTCATAGTGTTATTAATAGAGGTGGGGTTCACAGAGAGCTTCCCTGACCCGTCCCTTAGGCTGGTGATAACTCTTTCAGCTTGTCTTTGTTTTAGCCTGTAGGCCAGCAACTTGCTAGCCTTTTCACCCTCAGCTTGGTAACGGTGCTGGGTTCTGTGAATATAGAGCTCGGCCTTCCTGCTGACCAGCATATTGGTTTTTAAACAAGTGGCAACCAGAGTGGTTAAAACTGTCGGTGTCTGAAGCACTGAGGGCTTCACTTTTTACTTAGCCTCCATATCTTTTAAAATGTTCTCTAGCAGAAGTTCCTGGTCCCTCATCTTCTGTCTATATGAGGTGAAGCTAATGATACCTCCCCTAATAGTGGCCTTGTAGGCCTCCCAAGTGCTTGCAGCTAAGGCAGAAGAAGGGGGATTGTGAAGGAAAAATTATTCTGTAGCTGCCTGAAGCCACTGGGTGAAGTCCATATCATACAGCAGGAGGGGATCCAACCTCCACAGTAGTGATCTGAAGATTTTTAGAGTGGGTGCGAACGTAAGGGAGAGAGGGGCATGACTGGAGATATATATTTGGGAAATAACTACCCCAGAGGCAGCCTTAGAGATGTTAGGAGAAGTGAGCCAATAATCCAATCTACTAGCCATTTGGCAGGGTGCAGAGATAAAGGAGAAATCTTTTACTGAAGGATTCAATACCCTCCACACATCAGACAGCTGATGCAGAGAAATAAGATCTTGCAGTGCCTGCTGCGCTCTGCAATGGGGCTCCGGTCTGGCATTGGATCTATCCAGAAGGCTGTCCATTACCAGATTAAAGTCACCTCCCATGAGCAACTCAGGATCGTCATACAATATATCCATGGGTTTTTGTGAAATAGAGTAAAAAAATTCGGGAGAATCTTCATTGGGACCATATATATTTGCAAGGCTCAGGGGGCCAGATGGTGTAGAGACCTTCAGAATGATCCACCTACCATCCCCCCCTCTGTAAACCTCTTTAGCCTGCCATTGCAGTGATTTATGTAACAAAATGGATACACCCGTTTGGCCGATTTTGCCATGCAATGAGCTTCTGCACCTACCCAGTCCCTCGCCAACGTCACAGCTTCCATGGAACTTAATTTAGTCTCTTGTAAAAAAGCGACTTGGGTGCCCAATTTTTTAAGCCGGGACAGTACCACTTTTCTCTTTATGGGAGAATTCAAACTCTTGACATTCCAAGTAGTGGTTGTGATATCTGAAAACTTAGCCATTGTCAGGATGTTTCCATTTTGCGTGCCAACAACTATAAATAAACACCGATGCTATGTAGAGTGTTAGCTGAAAGCTAATATGAATATTCCAATAACTAAATAAGGGTCCCCACCCTAACTTAAGCAGCCCAACAGGCCTAAACAGGGCCATAACATGTTCTCTGCAGGTCCTAATAAACACTGAAATCACTTTTATAACTATCGGTAAACCTGATAGGACAACGAAGAGAAAAGGAAACCTATATACCACCCTGGAGTGTCCCAGATATTTCCAGAGTACCAACACAATCCAACGGGTTAGGTTAAGTAAGTTAAGAAGCAGCTTCTCTGCTGAAAGGTAGCTCAGCATGCTGAATAGATGCTGAGGTGCCTCACCAAGGACAGAGTGGGTGGTGTAGTCTGTTTTCGACCAGGGAGGAGGCACCATCGACTCCCAATGGCCAAGACTATCCCCACGGGGGGGGTGCGAATAACCTGTGGGATTAGGGTCGCATAAGGAGGAGAGCACTGTACGTGCATCTCTAGCCATCAAAAACATTGTAAAGGGGGTGCCAGTTCTCCATATCCTGGAACAAATATACCCACGCCAACCCTAAACTAGCTTTCACCAATAGGTAAAAAGAGCAGGGCGAGCCAGACTGTATTGAGAATTATAATGACATTAAGATTCTTTCAGCTTAGTAAAGAAAAGAAAATAAGTACCTCTACCAGAATGGTAGGTGCAATTAACTATACATTGCTGTGTCATAAATACTGTCACCATGGAGATATCATTGCTATATCAGGGCCCCTAGGGTGTAAGAATGAGAGGGACATTCATAATCCAGACACCACTTGAAATATAGCGGCCACTAACACCAGTGGGCTTGTGCCTGGAAATAACTCCATAGTAAACCTTCTGAAGCCATGTTAGCTCCCAATAAGTCTCAGGCTTTAAACATATTCCATAGGGCAACATTCTATAGATTCTTACTCTACTCTGCATGAGAGCTATCCCGAGTGCCTGTGCACCTTATGTGTACAAGGTAGCAGCCCTGATCTGTGGGAGAAGCCTCGGGGATTAAATTCCCAGAAAAGTTACAGGGTAACATGTCAGGGGCTTGCAATATGGAGCTAAATCAAAACCCCTCGCCTGAAATCATGCAAGAACCTGCTGGTAATTAAAAACTAAACAGAACAAAGGGGCGACAACCACTGATGCTGCATACTGTAGTAGCACGGCTACCATGCAAAGCGCGTAACAGCAATAACTCCTCAATGGAGGTGATTAACATATAACTAGGAGCCCAGCTACTTGCATTTTAATTGCAGATCAGACCAGACTGTAAACGACACATTTAATCCAGGACCTGAACGTCATTTGCGACCTTCGGAGAGTGAGCAGTGCGGCTGGAGAAGGAATGGAGAAATGGGGCTGGGACTCATAGTAGTGGGGACTCAGTGTACATCACACAAGACGGATGTTACAGCCTGGCCCTAGAAAAGGAGACATTACACCGAGGACAAGCTAGGGAAGCTCTGGATTTCCAGCTGCACCGTATACCACAGCAAAACATTTGACAAAATTACATAACCGTGGGACCTTTACCTATCTTGCGGCTTCACCAATAAAGACATGGAGCTCCTGTCCTCCCGTGGACTCCGAGGTTCAACTGCCCAGTCTGTCTCGAAGGGAGCCCTTTCAGTCAGCACCTCGGCATTGTCTAGGCGGAGTACATCTTCATGGCTGGTGCTTCTGTTGGACATAACCAGGGCTGCTAGCAACAAATCTCTGAGCGGCTCGTATCTGTTGGACCGCTTCACAGATGTGGAGTAGATGAAGGAGCCAATGCTCCCTGAAGCCAGTGGGACCCGCTGCTGGCTCCTCGAGTGATTCCTTCGTGGTTTCTCAGTAGGAGGCAGAGAGAGCTTCCCCGACTTGCCAGGCACTTTCTTTCGTTGTCTACCCAATGCTGCTTCTGCCACTTGGGTCTTCCAGATGGCGCTGGGGGGCACAGAGTTTCTGCCCCAAGAGTCTTTGGGAGGAGCAGAGGTATCCATGAACAATGTGGCATCACCACGAGGCAGAGGGGTGGACTTTTGTTGCAGCCCAGCTTCACCACCGATGTCCTCCAAGAAGAGTTCCACCTCAGCCAGGGAGTTAAAGGTGAGCTGCTCACCCTTATACAGTACACGTAGTTGCGAAGGGTATCTTAGAGAGGTCGGAAGGTTTAACTTGTAAAGGGCCTGCTTTACCAGACCGTAGGCTCTACGTCTCCAGGATAAGTCATATGAATAGTCCTGGAATATCTGAATGGGAGCCCTGTCCCCATGTAGCATTCTGAGATCTCTAGCAGCTTTCAGACATAGTTCTTTAACAGAGTATCTGGCAGATTTACACAGTATTGGGCGAGGACGGTCCCCAGGCTGAGGCTTTGGAGCTAGTGACCTTTGGACCTTCTCTAGCTCCAAAGGAAAGGGGTTGTTCAGTTTAAGCATTATTGGAAGAGACGTTTGCAAAAAGGAGATCATATTTGGGCCCTCAGTCCCCTCCGGGAGCCCCACAATCCAAATGTTTTTTCTTCTCCCTCAATTTTCAAGGTCATCAACCTTGGCCAGTAGATACTGTATCTGGTTATGATGGTCTCTAGTTTGGAGGAATTGGTCATGTAGGATTTGATCTTGCTGTTTAATTTGAAGTTGAGTATCCACCACTCTGGAGGTTCACTTCTCAACGTCCTTTTTAGTGTTAGAGGTGGTGGAAATGAGTGCTGTTGTATCCAATAATACTTTGTTTAGCATAGAGGTAATATTACCCAGTTGTTGGTCCACTGTCTGAATAAGGGGGATCTGAGGCTCATTAAAGTGGGCCATCTCCTCTCTTGGGACTGCTCCCCTGCTGGAGTTTGGTGGTTTGCAAATGTCTTAAAGGCCTGAGGTAGCAATGAGAAAAATCTTCAACAGACAATAAAATAGCAATCCCTTGTCTGATTTAATCACTTTAGGAAGATTTAGCTTCAGCTTGATGTACAGAATGCAAAGTTAGAGAAATATCCTGGAGATATGGGTGTTGAGAATTCGGATGTAACAGGATGGATAAGAGTGGAACTGCAGCAGCTTAGTTACACAGCTTCCATCTTGGCTGGTTAGCTCCGCCCCCGAGTTAAATGGGATGTTGATTTAGAACAGATAATAAGAGAATTGTCTTGGGATTTTCTAGAACCACACTTATTCAATTTGCGAGAATGGAGTTCTGCTACATCGATAAACAATAAATTAATATAAATTTTTTATAGTATTAAGAGCTCACTTATATAAAGTTGTGGCACTCAGAAAGGGTAGATCTAGGGTCACGTGGTTTGCAAAAGATTGTAAAAGGGAAAAAGTGGCACTGATGAACTGTATTAGAAAAAACAAGCCGTCTAACAAGAGAGGAAGAAAAATGGAAATTGTTCAATGGAAAACAATGGAAAAAAAATATTGCAGACGATTGAAAATAATGGCTCACAATCATTTTGGCTGATGGTTGCTGGGGGAGCGAGCAACAGTAAATGTGAGATTCATACATATATTTTACCAGATTGTTGGGGTCAGCATTTTGTGTATATATTCTATAATATGGATACTAATGATAGTTTTCGATTTGAACTAGAAAAAGCAAACAGAACAGATTTCCTGCTGATTCACAAAAAAGAGGTTTATACTGTACAGTATGGCCAGTTGCTCATTGAAAATGAAAAAAACCTTGGGTCCAGACCGCATTACTGCAGAACTGGGATATTTTTTCTTTGGGGGGCGCTTTTTTAATGAATGTATTTTCATGCCAGCCCATCAGCCCAGCGGTAGGGCTAAAACCCACGGTGCCAGTGACCTAAGTTTAGGAATGAGCTTGATTTATCGGTGGATGGCTAGGGTGGAGGACTGAGCATCCTGAGGATGCTCTCCTCCAGGAGGAGGGAGGGCAGCGAGCTCCACTGCAAGCACTGCCACCTGGGTGAACACAGGTGGCAGTGCAGTCGGAAGCGGCGAGTAAGTGGGAGGACACCAGCTGGTGATGCACCATGCATGCTTGCACGCCCTTTCCAAAGACATCCTGGAGATAATGGGAGAAAAAGCAGGAAAACCTCTGACCAGCTAGATGATGCTATTTGATGTCAGGCCCTGCACCTGGCTACCTAGTCACCACCTTCCACAACTGATTCCATTCAGCAGTGGGAATAGGGATACTCCCGCACCAAGGATGAGGGGATGAGGGGGGAGCTCTGGGGGCACATGGGGAGGCAAAGGTGAGTCTCAAAGGGATGCCAGAGTGACAGGGCTAGGGCAGCAAAGCAAATGGGTGCCAGTGGTGAACAGAGGCGTAAAATGAGCAGACAAAAATTAAAATATTTTTGAGAGATTCATGCCAAATTCACAGAGAAGTTCAACAATAGTGCTTATTTTAAAAAAAAAAGAGTGACAGAAAAGATCCTCAAATGTATATAGAGTCTTTACAAAAATTATTTGACAAAACTCTTGGATCAAACCAAATGCCTGGGGGATCTCGCAAGGTATCAAGCTAGGTTTAGAACCAGATATAGTACATCTGATAATTCTGTTATGTCTCACTTATTTGAAAAGCATGGCTGTAAGGAAACAAACATTGTATACCACACATATTAATTTCTAATTCAGCATCTGATACTGTGGATAGAAGTCTGTTATGGAATTTAATGTTAAAGTGGGGAACTGACTTGAGTCTTATTAACATTATCAGAGATCTTTATTCTCAGACCTGAGTCCAAATTAGAACAGAGACCAGGGGACAGCTGTCTTCGACCTCCTCAGCTAATAGAGGAGTGAGACAGGGCTGTATCCAGGATCCCACACTTTTTTTTTTATATTTATCTGAATCATCTGTTGATAGCAGTAAATAATATGTTGTATGACTCTTCAAAAATTGGTAATCAGTATTTTCTGGCCTTAGCTTACACAAATAACTTTGTGTTGTTGGCAGTGTTCAAGCCTGGTCTGCAGAGAAAGTTGGATATTCTTAATCAACATGCCATTTTGTTAAAACCCACAGTAAATCCTACTAAAAGCCATATTGTACTTTCTGGTACTAAGAGTGCAGACATGCATTAGAAATGTGGAAAGTTACAGTTAAAACATGTTAAATCTTATTTACACTTGGGTGTTACTGTTACATCGAACGGTCTTTGGTCCAGTCATTTAAAAGCCCCCATAACAAAGTTGAAACAAATTGCAAGTGCTTTAAACAGTTTAATAAGAAGTTTGGTTGGAATAGAGTTAGACCAATGACTGAGGCAATAAAAGCCAAATGTATATCACAAGCTTTATATGCAGTGGAATTTTGGGTTGTTAATTCTGTTGGCGGTTTAGAAAAAACACGGAACCAAATGCATAGAGTTTAATTAGGAAATAATAAGTCAATGCCTATCTTAGGGTAGAATTGTGAATAAGTCAACACCAGCAGCCTGTCTTAGAGTAAAAATGTGGGTTCTTTGTCTTTCTGCTTTGCATATGCCCATATAATAAATTGCTGGATAAAGCTCAGGGGCTAGATTCACAAAACGTTGTCCCTTCACAAACCCAGTGGTCCCCTTGCATGGAGCAAATACTGCTGACCAAGCCCTTGCCTTAATCCTGTGCAACCCCAAGTGGTTGGCAAAGGTACTGTGGCACCCTTCCCCCTCTGCCAATTGCCAGCCTAATTGTACAACTATAAGTGTCCTTGGCACTAGTGCCCCCCCCCCCGCTGATCACTTGCCTGATAATATAATAAAGTTTCCCTGGTGTCCAGTGGTCCCTCCCCTCACCTGATCACCTACTTGATATAAGTAAATAGTTTCCTTGGTGGCTAGCAGTCCCTCCCCCACCTGACCACCTGCCTGATATAAGTAAATAGTTTCCCTGGTAGCTAGCAGTCCCTCCCCCACCTGATCCCATGCCTAACATACACTGACCATTTCCCTGGTGTCTAGTGGCCCTTCCCCTCACCTGATCCCATGCCTGGTAAAAAGATACAATTTCCCTGGTGGCTAATGACCCCGCCCCATCAATCGATAGCCTGATGTGCTGAAATAAACATTTTCTGGTGTCCAGTGCCCCCATTCTAATCCCCTATATACTTATATGACACCATTCCCTGGTGTCTATCAGACCCCACTCTCTATCCCTGATCCCCTGTATCACAACAGTATCCATTCCCTGGTGTCTAGTGGACCCCCCACCACATCAGGTAGTGCCCCACCACCAAACTCCCCTCCATCCTGACCCTGAGCCGGTGACTGGCATGGCTATCTGCTCTACACCACAGCCAGCTGCTGACTGAGCTATCAAGGAGTGCATACTGTGTACAGTATGCGCTCACTGATTGATAGCTCAGTGGGGGGGGAGGCATGCTAAACTCCAGTTCAGCCTATGTTAATGGGCCCATAATGGATATACAAATAGCCACACAGCACCTTGCATGCCCAATGGGTTCATTTACATGGCTGCATTTGTGAATTCCAAATAGTGCAACTGTGCTATTGGTTGTGGGCTCATACTCCTGGCTGCATGTCAGGGTGGCACTACTGGGGTTCACGCTAGTGGTAATGGGGTTACTGCTGACTTGACCTAGCCCTAGTCACAGTCAGATAGCACAGTGCACTATCTGACTGTGAATAGTAAAATTTGACATCTTGGCAAGCATAAGCTTAACACAAACTTTTGTGCTGCTACGCATTTTTGTGAATCTAACCCCAGATGTCTTCCCAAGTATAGACTTCCAAAAATGTGTTTTAAAGAAAAATATAACTGGATTCATTTGTGTTGTCAAACTTCACCATGGCATACATATGAACTGAATAGACTGAAGTGTTATGACTTGGAAATTTTGAACTGTTATGTTGCTAAGAGCATTACATTAAGTATCAAATATAACATCTATGTCAAGACAGGGTTAGTTAATCATCATATAGAAGCTGATATGCAAAAAATAAGTAATTCTAGATTTTTGCCTTGGTTCGTAGAATTTAACAACAGATGTATCTGAGATCTTACTTAGATTTTTTTATTGGACGCAGTTAAAAGAAGCTTGTAAACTCTCTACAGATTTGAAATATTTCATAGTAATCTTTTACTTGCAAGGTATAAAAAAAATTCTGATACAAATGCAAAAAAATGTGGCTGTAATCAGCCAGGTTTCTAAAAATCAGCTGCATGTCATTTTTGATTGTGCATGGTAAAACCAGGCTGAGTCAATTTAGCTGAAGCCCTTTGGAATTCTTTGCAATCTATAAAAAAAAGATGAGCTGTTAATGTTGCTATTTCTGGTGAAAGATACTTCTATTATCTCCATCATGACTAATTATTTGGTCACTATTGCATTTGCACTAAAAAAATTATTGGTTCCCTGATGTACCACTTCTTTGTTGTAATGTGGATAGTAAGTAGGGGTGTGTGATTAATGGACATTAAATCCCGAATACCATGAATAATACTGTATTTGGGAGCCACATATCACAGCTGTTTGGCTATATTTGGTGTTTCCGTGGGATTTCAAGATCTCGGAGGACTTGCTGGCCAATCGCTGAGCATTTGCCAATGCTAGATCACTTGAAAGTTAGACATTGCTGTGTAGTGGAGAGAGATCATAGTGGAGAGAGCTCTGTGTCAGCAGAGATTAGGAGTTGCAAAAACTAATATTTTCATTATAAAACCTTTATTTTTTTGTTCTGTACCATGTGTCTTTAGTGGCTAGTACTAGTGGGAGCATTGTGAGGGTTATTTTTTCATGGATAAATTGTCTGATGTACTGTTTTTTTGTTGTTTTTTTTTTTTTTTGCTAAGATCTGCAGAAAAACTAGTATACCTTCATTTCAGGGGCCTCCCATAACTAGTGGAGATATCGTAGTGGAGAGTGGAGAGAGAGAGCGTTGAGTCAGCAGAGATTAGGAGTTGTAAAAAACTAATATTTTCATCAGAAAACCTTTATTTTTTGTTCTGTACCATGTGTCTTTAGTGCCTAGTAGTAGTGGGAGCACTGGTAGGTTATTTTTCCTGGATAAATCATCTGATGTAGTGATTTTTATGTTGGCTTGCATGAACACGCAAACAACATATTAGAGTAGTAGCACTTTCAGGGGTGTGTCAGTGTTGTGACGACTGCAGGGCACGCTTTAGAAGGTGCGTCCCTCATTCCCCAATGAGCTAGCATGCTAGCACTGACACAAGTATACGGAAAGTGCCACCAACTTGAAAGAAATGTGCTGCTTCAATCGAAGACAAGCTCGTCATGCAGTGGCACAGATGACATGTCTCCTGCATGTCCCTTTCCTAATGAAACATTTCAATAAACATGGCGGCAGCTCCTGCAGACCGCCACACAATCCCCCCAAAAAGCTGACATCGGGGGTGCAATCCCAGTGTCGGCATGTCCACTCCCCCCACATTGTGTGGCACACTGGGATCCCACCCCAGTGTGCATCCGCTCATAGAAAGCCGACCATGTCCACTTTCTATGAGCGGAGAGTAATGAGTACCAATGCCTGTAGTCTGGGTAACAAGCTTCCTGAACTAGTGGCCTTGATGGAAGAGGAACATCTGGATCTTGATATCGTGGCAGTCACAGAAACATGGTACACATGGTACACACAGAACCATGACTGGGATGTAAACATACCAGGGTATACTATCTACAGGAGGGACAGGGAGGGTAAAAGAGGAGGTGGAGTAGCACTCTACATAAGGGAAGGAATCAAAGCAACAGAACAAAAGGGTAAACAGGGAGAAGAGGAAGCACTGTGGGTCAACTTGGAGACAGGCAATGGTACCACAATTCGCACAGGAGTTGTATACAGACCCCCATCTCAGGGGGAGAAAATGGACAAGGAAATTATAGAAGCTATCCTTAGAATAGCAGAAAAAGGGGAGATATTGTTGATGGGGGATCTGAATATGCCAGATGTTAACTGGAGTACATTTGCTGCAGCCACATCAAAGAGTGGGGTCATTCTAGATGTCCTGCAGGGGGCATGCCTTAGACAACTAGTATTGGAACCCACTCGGGAGGGAGCAATCTTAGACCTGGTACTCTCAAATGGGGATGGAAAGAGGATCACAGATGAAGAAGTGGATAGCCATCTGGGAACTAGCAACCATCGAACAGTATGGTTTGAGATAAACACAGCAGTAGAGTCAAGCCATAGAAAGGCAAAGGTCCTGGACTTTAGGAGGGCTGACTTTGCCAAAATGGGTGAGTGCCTAAGGAATGCACTAGCAAATGGGCAGGAAGGAGGGGTGGAAGAACAATGGGGAACAATCAAAACTGCTATCACTAAGGCAACAAGCCTTTGTATGACGCAAATAAAAATAATGTAAAAAAAAACCACTATGGTTCTCAAAGGAGGTGGCAGGGAAGGTTAAAGAGAAAAAGATAGCATTCAGGAAGTACAAGGAATCACAGAAGGAGCAGGACAAAGAACTGTACCAGTTAAAGCAGAAGAAAGCAGGGAAGGCAGTCAGAATAGCAAAGGTCCAAACTGGTAAAAGATAGCTAAATCAGTTACAAAGGGGGATAAAACCTTTTATAGGTACATCAGGGAGTGAAGGAAGAGCAAGGGAGGGATAGTGAGGCTTAATAAAGGAGAGGGGGTAGGCAGAGGGTGAATGTGAAAAGGCAGAGATACTAAACAAATATTTTTGCTCAGTATTCACAAGTGAAAAAGGGGAGGTACCTAAACCAAACAACAGAAACACTCTGGATAGGCTGGTTGATACCAGCCCATTCACAGAAGAAAGAGTTCTAAAAGAATTCTTAAAACGGAAGATGGACAAAGCAATGGGGCCTGATGGGATTCATCCCAGAATTTTAAAAGAACTAAGGGTAGAACAAGTGACACCACTTACTACCCTCTTTAACAAATCATAGGAGGATGGGGTGGTACCTGAGGACTGGTTGATGGCAGATGTGATTCCACTTCACAAAAGTGGAAGCAGGGCAGAGGCAGGAAACTACAGACCTGTTAGTTTGATTCAGTGATAGGGGAAATGATGGAGTCACTTCTAAAGGAAAGAATTGTTGAGTACCTGGAGGCCAGAGGGGCACAGGACTCAAGGCAGCATGGATTCACAGCAGGAAGGTCATGTTAGATGAATATAATAGATTTATTTGACTGGGTGACCAAAGTAGTAGATCAGGGAGGGACTATGGACATGGCCTACCTAGACTTTAGCAAGGCATGTGACACAGTCCCACACAAAAGATTAATATACAAGTTAGCCAGCCTGGGATTGAGCCCCAAAATGGTAGCCTGGGTAAAAAATTGGCTGGAGAACAGGACACAGAGGGTAATAGTAAATGGAGTCAATTCTGAAGAAAGGGGGGTTACTAGTGGGGTACCGCAGGGTTCAGTTCTAAGACCGGTCCTCTTCAATGTCTTTATAAGTGACATTGTAGAGGGACTGGCAGGAAAAGTATGTCTCTTTGCCGATGACACAAAGATCTGCAACAGGGTTGATACACAAGGTGGGGTGGAAAGGATGAGAAGGGACTTGGCAAGGTAGGAGGAATGGTCAAATGTATGGCAGCTTAGATTCAATGCTAAGAAGTGCAAAGTAATGCACCTGTGAAGCAAAAACCCAGGGGAAGAGTACATTATTGGGGGGTGAGATACTAACAACAATAAAAATAGAAAGGGAACTGGGGGTAGTCATATCAGATGATCTAAAGGTGGGCAAGCAATGTGAGAGGGCAGTAAGGAGGGCTGGGGGATACTGGGATGTACAGGAAGAGGCATCACCAGTAGAAAACAGGAAGTTGTTATCCCTCTGTACAGACAGCTGGTGAGACCCCATCTGGAGTACTGTGTGCAGTTCTAGACACCAAATCTCCACAAGGACATAGACAGGAGGGAGGCAGTCCAGAGGAGGGCAGCTAAAATGGTGCAGGGCCTGCACCAGAAGACATATGAAGAGATACTTAAGGAGCTTAATATGTATACCCTTGAGGAAAGGAGGGACGCAGGGACATGATAGAAACTTTAAAGTACCTCAAGAGAATCAACAAAGTCCAAGAGGGTAACATCTTTCAGAAAAAGTGATGTGCAAGAACAAGGGGGCACAATTTGAAGATAGAAGGGGGTCGGCTCAGAGGTAATGTGAGGAAGTATTTTTTGATGGAGAGGGTTGTGGATGCATGGAATGGCCTTCCTGTGGAAGATGTGGAGTCAAACACAGTGGGGAAATTCAAGAATGCATGGGACAGACATAAAGCAATTTTACGGGTTGGGGTAGGAGAAGGAGAAGAATCAGCATTTATATAGCGCTTTTCATACACAGTATCCCAAAGCACTTTACAAGCAATGCTAGACTCGTAGTGAAGTGACTGAATGTGTGGTGGCAGCCATATCGCACATCATCACCCACACACAGCCTAGATAATTGCATGAACTGGTTTATGGGAAGGGGAATGTTGTCCAGGACACCGGGAATGTTCCCTGCTCTTTGCGAAGAGTGCCCTGGGTTCTTTTACTTCCACCTGGACACCCACCAGGACAACACCAGGATGGGTAGAAGGGACCTCGGTTTAACGTCTCATCCGAAGGACAGCACACTCCAGCAGTACAGCACCCCTCAATACTGCACTCAGATGCCAGCGATTTTTAGGTACAAGTCCAATCCCGGTGTGGGACAAGAACCCACAACCTTCTGGTCCAGAGGCGGATGTGCTACCAACTGAGCCACACTGACAGGAAGTAGGCTGTTGGTTAACTAGGATCTGCAGCTTATCCATTAGGTAGGGAAGTGAGCAGACTGGGTGGGCCAGGTGGTCCTTATCTGCCATCACATTCTATGTTTCTATGTTTCATGTTCCTGTTCCTCCCCTCGCCACCCCCCCCCATTGTGTGTCACACTGGGAGCCCACCAAGTGTGGTCAACATACCCCCTCCAAAAGTCATGGGGCACACCTGCACCCACCCTCTGTGCACTCCACCTCCCCACATTACACCATCCCAGACTTACCTCTGGAGGTCTGGTGCTGCGATCTTTGGTGGAGCAGGAACATGTCTGAATTCTTCAAGGCCGACCATGAACTGAAGAAATGCCGATAAGCTGTATAATGGCATAAATGGGTGGGGGGGTCAACTAAGGTGGATATCTCAGCCATTTTTTTAATTTTGGCTCCAGATTTTCAACATGAGGTTCTTGGGACCCCACCTCATGAACACATGCATTGTCATCTCGTTATTTGGTCCCAAAAGGTCATTTCATGGTCACTGCAGGGATTCACTTTTTGGGACCGATTAACAAAATGACAGTGCCACTGTTCATGAGGTGGGGTCCCAAAACGCCTATGTTGCAGATTTTTTTTTTGTCGATAAAGTTTTTATTGTTTTATAATAAAAATACAATACAAGTGGATTAATACATTTAAGTAAAACAAGTTTCACCACAAATAATAGAGTAAGAATATGTAGCTATGCGTAACAAATAATTTCATTTGCATGTAATACAATAATGAGAGGGAAAAAAACATACTGTTAAAGCTATATTATTATCTTCCTTAACCTCTATGCCAACTAAGGACTCAGTTATTTAAATATATTATCTTAAATAATCTCTGTGTAACCATGTATACAACATTTCACAATGATGAGGTAATTATTTGATTCTAAAAAAAAAATTGATGTTGCGATTATCAAGAAGAGATGAAGCAGAATAAGAAGAAATGGGAAGTGCCCCAAAATGTGAGTAAAGAAATGTAAGCAGGTATATTGACAGAATGAAGCAAAGAAGAGGGTGCGGAAGCCAAGAAAATGGTGAAAGAATGAGCAAAGAATGAGAGATCACTTTGAGTCAGACACATCAACCCTGAACACCCAGAAAAACATGAAGTACCAGTTAGAGTGTGTAGTTAAGGCACAGGCAAAGAGCCATCAGAAGTACTTAGCATCTTGTATATGGCGTCCCACTTTTTATTATATTTTTTCTTAGGTGAATTATCTCTTAAAGATAAAGCCAATCTTTCTAATCTGAGACTCTCTAGAATGTTATTCTTCCACTCCTGTATAGTAGGTATTACATCTTCCAACCAATATTTTAAAATAATATGTCTAATGGATGTACCTATCAAGAGAAGAGATTGCTTCTGATCTTTTGTCCAGTGTGTAGTAGTTACGAAGTGACCCAATATACATGTGTTTAGTTGTATATTATTTGAAACCATAGGGTCAGATCGAAACAGATGCCCAACTTCCTTCCACAATGGTTGTACAAGTGGACAGAACTAAAACATGTGAAGTAGTGTGCCAGCACTAAGTTTACATTTGTGACATATCGGAAGGGGGGATAGACCATCTTAAACCTCTGACTAGGAGTGTAATACAAATTGTGTATGGTCTTAAAATGTATTAATCTAAGATCTACTGTACTAAATGTTTTAAACGCAAGTGACCAAATACTTTCCCAATCCGTCATCAGTGGAACACCCCAGTGCTTGTGACCACCACCTCATTGATTCTGTTGCTGACCCCCCTGACCAGATCTACAAATAAGGTATAAAAAGAAGAAATGGAAGGTAATTGTTTCATGCCACCCAGGAAGGAAAGGGTGTTTTCATTTGGGTGGTACAGTTAGATCTAGTTTATCTTGAATTATTTGCTGAATGGTTGTATAGAATGCACCATCTCTTTGAGAAATACCAAACTTATCTACCAAAGTCAGCAAGGGAAAGAATTATCCATTCTTACAAATGTCCTGAACTGATTGGATATCCTTATGACTCCACTCTTTGTTGTCAACTGGTTTTCCGTCTTTCAAAAAGTTTGGGTTCATCCAAATCGGCTGAATTTTGGCCTGACCTAGATTAAGATCCAGTAGTGAGGACAACTGTTTGATATGCCTTAAGGAATCAGCAATTATTTTATTTTGGTATGTACATAAGGGTTTAGAGAAAAAAGAGATCTTATATCTGTCCCTTGTGAACTCATAATATCCTGTTCAATATGCACCCAATCAGGAATATATGCCTGTGGTGTCCCTACATTAAACCAGAAAGCTAGCTGTGTTATTTTAGCTGCTAAAAAATAAAGGTAGAACTCAGGGGTTTTAAGGCCTCCCTTATGCCTAGAACAACACATCTTGGTGTAGGCCAACCTGTGCCTCTTATACCCCCCAAATGAAATGAGCCGCTTGAGCTGATATCCCTTGGATCCATTTCTTCATCAGACTACATGGTATCATCATAAAAATATAGAGTAATCTTGGAAAAAGATTCATTTTAATAGTTTCTGTTCTTCCCCAGAGATCCAGATGTAATGTGTTCCATCTAATTAAATCATCTGATGTTTTCTGTCTGACTCTTGTTGCATTTTTTAAAATAGTCTTTTCAATATTTTTATAAATATGGATCCCCAGATATTCTAAGTAGTCTTTTGACCATAATATTCCAATTTTATCAATATCTTCCTTAATGCAATACTTATTAAGAGGCAAGAAGTTAGTTTTACCTTTGTTAAGCTTGCAGCTCGAGAACTCTCCAAATGTTTTAATTACTTTAAAAACATGAGGAAGGGAAGAAATTGGGTCAGAGATCATGAGAAGTGTATCATCTGCATAAGCAGCAATTAAATGTTCCTTATGACCTACTTTAATGCCTTTTATTTCTTTTTCATAAGATAGACATCTAATTAAGGGGTCTAAGGTGATATTGAATGAAAGAAGCGAAAGAGGACAACCCTGCCTGGTGCCTTTTTCTATTTCAAAAAAGGGGGAGATCACACCATTAGTCACTACTGTTAAAGAAGAGTTTTGGTACAAAATCTGGATCCATTTTAAAAAGGAATCAGGAAAACCATATAATTTAAGAGAGTTAAATATGTGTGACCAAGCCACCCTATCAAAAGCCTTCTAGGCATCAAGTGAGACTAGGCCACAGGGCAGCAGCTGGATATTAACTGATTAAATTACGTGAAATCATTTCCTTGTCTTATCCACTGCATACCTCCCTTTCATAAACCCTGCCTGATGTCTAGATATCAAAAGATGGACTGCTGTTTCCAGTCTGTTAGCAAGGACCTTCACTAATAGTTTAACATCTCAGTTGATCAAAGCGATGGGCCTATAACTTCCACAGTCCAAGGGATCTTTACCTTGTTTCTGTATTAACGTGATTATACCCATGGTCATTTCCTGAGAGAGCTTGTCATCTTCCCATGCTTGGTTAACAACTTCTACCAAAACAGGAGCTGTTGTTTTGTCAAAAGTATAAAAATTAGCTGAAAAACCATCTGGGCCTGGTGCCTTATTTTTCTTGAGTTGCTTAATTGCAGTTAGAATTTCTTCTTTTGTAATTAGGGCCCCCAACCCATCTTTTAAAGAGTCTGGGATGGAGAGAATATCTACACCATTACAAAATTCTTTCAGATCCATAAAGGTGCCACCCTCCTTTAAAGAATAGAGTTTTTGATAAAAATCATGAAATACTGTATTTATTTGGAGATGAGCTGCCATCATATCTCCAGAAGAATTGTTTCTGATGGACATGATGTTAGTTGCATTACTATTTTGAGAGATTCTTATAGCTAAAATTTTGGTGGCCCTAGGCCCAGAGTCCACGTAATTTAGTTTGGCCTTCCTAATGGCAAAAATAGCCTTACTACTGATAGATTCATTATATTCTAACTTAGCTTTAGACCATGACCTCCACAGTTCAGGAGAACTGGAGTTCACTAGGGTTTTCTCTGATTCAATAATTTTAGCTAATGTTTCTTGCTATTTTTGAAGATTTTTTTCTAGATGAAAGAAGCTTCCCTAATAAATAAACCCCTCAAAAGACAATTGAGACAATCCCAGGTATTACTCCAGGAGGTATTCCTTTGGTTATTGAATGATAAGAATTCATCAATACTGGTGTTGATTTAGTCACAAACATCTGTTTTTTTCTTGAAGGAAGTTACTGAGTTTCCATCTCCTAGTCCTATGTGGATTATCTGATGAGTAAAATAAAAGAGATACAGGGGGAATGGTCAGAAACTACCTGAGCTTCAATGACAACACTAAGTATTCTAGATATAAAAGCTTTAGGCGTATAAATATGATCAAGTCTGGAGACTGAATTGTTGCAATGGGACCAGGTAGTGTATTCTTTCCCTTTTGGGTGAAGAGTTTGTCAAGCATCTACCAGATTTAAGTTATCTACCAGATCCATTAGATCCTTGTCAGCTTTGGATCTGAATGGCCGTAAGTCAGATCCATCTAAAACAGGATCAAGGGTGCTATTCATATCTCCAGCGATTAGAATAGTGCTGTCTAACACATTGCCTATTTTTGTAAATATGAGACTGAATACATCATGAGAGCAGAGGTTAGGTCCATAAATGTTAATAAGCATGAAATATTCTTCTCCCAGTTTACCATTAATAATGATATAATGTCCCAAAGGATCTTCAATAATTGTGCTAGGAAGAAAGTTTAAACCCCTCTTAAACAATATTAACACCCCTGCTTTTTTTGAATTATCTCCAGCCCCTAATACTTGGCCTACCCACTCCCTTTGCATCAATGAATAGTGTTCTTTCCTGAGATGTGTCTCTCGCAGAAAAGCTATAGACATATCTAGCCTCTTTAAATGTCTCAGCACCATATGTCTTTTAATTTTGTGGTTCAGGCATCTAACATTCCAAGTGACCAATTTCAATTTGTCAATTACTGTCGTGAAACTACCTCTGGCTGGAAGCTGCAATACTGAACATAGGATTTTCAAGAAAACGAGTTGTGCTCACAACAGAGGGAGGTGAACCTTACAATTGTCTTTGGTTTGTAGCAGATATTCTGCAGGTGGAGGCTACTTCTAACTGAAAGGTGAAATAAGGAACTTAGAATTATCAGGAAAAGACAGTCTTTCAAGCAACAGAGGGAGGTGGATCTAGCTTTACGTTTGCTACAATTCTTAAGATTTTCAGTGCAGGAAGAGTTTAAACCCTGGGCTAAGAATTTGTCATAAATCTTGAAATAAGTGCACATACAGGTTGTGTATTTGACCCAGACAGTGCCTAAGGGGTGGAAACTGTTTTTGTGTTTATCTGTGTGTGTGCCTTAAAAGGCCAGACCAGACTTTGTCAGGAAGTGCTTACATCATAGCTACTTACCAGCCAATAGCCTGGTAACAGACCTGAGAACAATAGTATTATAAGCAAGTGTTTTATAGCAAACTCATCAGAACAGCTAATATTCTTCAAGTGAAACTACCTCTGGCTGGAAGCTGCAATACTGAACATAGGATTTGCAAGAAAACGAGTTGTGCTCACAACAGAGGGAGGTGAGCCTTACAATTGTCTTTGGTTTGTAGCATATATTCTGCAGGTGGTGGCTACTTCTAACTGAAAGGTGAAATAAGGAAGTTAGAATTATCAGGAAAAGACAGTCTTTCAAGCAACAGAGGGAGGTGGATCTAGCTTTACGTTTGTTACAATTCTTAAGATTTTCAGCGCAGGAAGAGTTTAAAGCACAGCTGACTTATTTGGGGCTGACTACTTTCAGAGCACAAACCACCAGGCTGTTTTGGGGCTGGGAGGTTTACCTGTGTCTGACTTGGATGTCTGGATTTTCTCTGTTTGATTAACAGGGTATTTTCTCTGTCAAATTGTTGTGTAGGGCATCTTGCTGACAGGAAGTCACTCATCGCAGTGGTGGGTCAGAGCTTTAGTTGATTGTTTTGTGAGGGCACAGTTTAGGCCCAACCCTTCCCACCCTCACCCCACCCACCCCTGGAAATAGTTCCTTTATACCTGGGTTCTGTCATTTCCTCAAGAGTGCAAGTGCATATCACTGTCATATCCTCTCTAGCACACTGCACTGACAATATAACATACACATTGTATAATATATATTCCTATATAACAAACCAATCACACAAGAAACACACACAAAAAAAAGTAGATAAACATGTGGGGAGTAGTGCAATGTAATGGCTGTGGGGCAGCAGCTTCCGGGAGTCTTTCTGGAGGCTGAGATGTGCTCTATTTGCAGACAACTCTGCCCTGAGGGAGGAAGTTGCCCATCTTCAGGCCACACTGGGCGGTAGGAAGGAACCTCCCCATCCAGGGAGCACCAGAGCCACCACCACTACCTCAGAGTTGCAAAGAAAGCACAGCAGTTTGACCACAGTGGGCTCAGGGAGGGTGAGGATGGTGGAACAGATGCACACCCAGTCAGTTGTTCCACTCCACAATCCATACACCATTCTGGGGGAGCATAGCTCCCCTATGGATGCACCCGCAAAGGAGACTAAGGAGGCTGAGGACAACTGTCACAAGGGAGGCCCACAGGAAGGAAGCAGAGGACACCACAAGGAAAGGAAGCAACTCCTGGTGGGGGACTCAATTATAAGGGGGATAGAACTGGGGGGAGCAGGGAAAACTGAAGTAAGGTGCCTGCTTGGTGCCATGGCTTGGAGGGACAGGAAGCGCATCCTAAGGATCATGAGAACAGCTGCATAGGAATCTGAGCTGAATGTCATTGTCCAACTAGGGACAAATGACTTGGCTCATCATGAGATCAGAGCAGTGCAGAAGGACTTTGTAGAATTGGGGAGGGGCCTAAGACAAGTAGCACAAACAGTATCCTTCTCAGAGGTGCTGCCTGTCAATGGCATGAGTGAGGCGAGGGTACTTTGCACCATGCAGTTTAATGAATGGTTGAAAAAATGGTGTGGAGCACAGGGGTTTGGCTTCACTGGGGACTGGGGTTCCACCTGGAGGGACACCAGCCTATACTGGCAGGATGATCTGCATCTGTCCAGAAAGGGAACAAGTCTTTTGAGCAATCGGTTTAAATGCTTTATTGGCAAGCTTTTAAACTAGTCAAAGGGGGAGGCACTGATAAGCAACAGAAAAATCCCAGCCTCTCCCTACAAAACAGGGTACTAAATGAGAAAAAGACCGAGGTAGAAAGGTCAGTGGGGGATGCTGCAACAGAAGGTAAAGCCATCAAAAAATGGAGAGCAATGAGTACCAATGCCCATAGTCTGAGTAACAAGCTTCCTGAATTAGTGGCCTTGATGGAGGAGCAACATCTGGATATCGTGGCAGTCACAGAAACATGGTACACACAAAACCATGACTGGGACATAAACATACCAGGATACACTATCTACAGGAGGGACAGAGAGGGTAAAAGAGAAGGAGGAGTAACTCTTTACATAAGGGAAGGAATCAAAGCAACAGAACAAAAGGGAAAACAGGGAGGAGAAGAAGCACTGTGGGTAAATTTGGAGACTGGCAAGGCACCACAATCCACACAGGGGTTGTATACAGACCCCCTTCTCAGGGGGAGGAAATGGACAAGGAAATGATAGAAAGTATACTTAGAATAGCAGAAAAAGGGGAGATATTGCTGATGGGTGATCTGAATATGCCAGATGTTAACTGGAGTGCAGTTGCAGCAGCCACTTCGAAGAGTGGGGTTATTCTAGATGCCCTACAGGGGGCATGCCTTAGACAACTAGTATTGGAGCCCACTCAAGAGGGAGCAATCTTAGACCTGGTTCTCTCAAATGGAGATGAAGAGAGGAACACAGATGTAGAAGTGGGTAGCCATCTGGGAACTAGCGACCATCAAACAGTATGGTTCACAATAAACACAGCAATAGAGTCAAGCCATACAAAGACAAAAGTACTGGACTTTAGGAGGGCTGACTTTGCCAAAATGGGTGAGTGCCTAAGGAATGCACTAGCAAATGGGCAGGAAGGAGGGTGGAAGAACAATGGGAATAATAAAACTGCCATCACAGAGGTAACAAGCCTTTGTGTGAAGCAAATAAACAAATGAACGATGTAAGAAACCACTATGGTTCTCAAAGGAAGTGGCAGTGAAGGTTCAAGAGAAAAGAAAGCTTTCAGGAAGTACAAGGAATCACAGGAGGAGCAGAACAGAGAACTGTATCAGTTAAAGCAAAGGAAGCTGGGAAGGTAGTCAGAACAGCAAATGCTCAAACCGAGAAAGATAGCTAACTCAGTTAAGAAGGGATAAAACCTTTATAGGTACATCAGGGAGCGAAGGGAAGACCAAGGAGGGACAGTGAGGCTTAATAAAGGGGAGGGAGGGTGGGCAGAGGGTGACTGTGAAAAGGCAGAGATACTAAACAAATATTTTGCTCAGTATTTACAAAGGAAGAGGGGAAGTTCCTAAAACAAACAGTAGAAACACTCTGGATACAGAAGTTGATACCAGCCCATTTACAGAAGAAAGGGTTCTGAAAGAACTCTTGAAACTGAAGGTGGACAAAGCAATGGAGCCTGATGGGATTCATCCCAGAATTCTAAAAGAACTAAGGGTAGAACTAGTGACACCCCTGACTACCCTCTTTAACAAATCATGGGAGGATGGGGTGGTACCCGAGGACTGGAGGAGGGCAGATGTGATTCCCCTTCACAAAAGTGGGAGCACGGCAGAAGCAGGAAACTACAGACCTGTTAGTTTAACCTCAGTGGCAGGGAAAATGATGGAATCACTTCTGAAGGAAAGAATTGTTGAGTATCTAGAGGCCAGAGGGCACAGGACCCAAGGCAGCATGGATTCACAGAGGAAGGTCATGCCAGACAAATCTGATAGATTTCTTTGACTGGGTGACTAAAGTAGTAGATCAGGGAGGGGCTGTGGACATGGCCTACCTAGACTTTAAGCAAGGCATTTGACACAGTCCCACACAAAAGATTAATATACAAGTTAGCCAGCCTGGGAGTGGGTCCCAAGATGACAGCCTGGGTAAAGAATTGGCTGGAGAACAGGACACGAGAGTAATAGTAAATGGAGTCCACTCTGAAGAAAGGGGGGTTACTAGTGGGGTACCGCAGGGTTCAGTATTAGGACCGGTCCTCTTCAATGTCTTTATAAGCGACATTGCAGAGGGACTGGAAGGAAAAGTATGTCTCTTTGCTGATGACACAAAGATCTGCAACAGAGTTGATGCATAAGGTGGGGTGGAAAGGATGAGAAGGGATTTGGCAAGGTTAGAGGAATGGTCAAATGTATTGCAGATTAGATTCAATGCTAAGAAGTGCAAGGTAATGCACCTGGGAAACAAAAACCCAGGGGAAGAGTACACAATGAGGGGTGAGATACTAACAACAACAAAAATGGAAAGGGACCTGGGGGTAGTCATATCAGATGACCTAAAGGTGGGCAAGCAATGTGAGAGGGCAGTAAGGAGGGCTGGGGATATTGGGATGCATAGGAGAGGCATCACCAGTAGAAAACAGGAAGTTATTATCCCTCTGTACAGACAGCTGGTCAGACCCCATCTGGAGTACTGCATGCAGTTCTGGAGACCAATCTCTGCAAATACATAGACAGGATGGAAGCTGTCCAGAGGAGGGCAACTAAAATGGTGCAGGGTCTGCACCAGAAGACATATGAAGAGAGACTTAGGAGCTTAATATGTATAGCCTCGAGGAAAGGAGGGGGACATGATAGAAACTTTCAAGTACCTCAGGGAATCAACAAAGTCCAAGAGGGTAGCATCTTTCAAAAAAAGAGGTGTGCAAGAACAAGGGGGCACAATTTGAAGATAGAGGGGTGGCTCAGAGGTAATTTAAGGAAGTATTTTTTCACAGAGAGGGTTGTGGAAGCATGGAATGGCCTTCCGGAGGAGGTTGTGGAGTCAAAAACAGTGGTGGAATTCAAGCATGCATAGGACGGTCATAAGGCAATTCTAAGGGGTGGGGGTAGGAAGAAGTAGGCTGCTGGTTAACTAGGATCTGCAGCTTATCCATTAGGTAGGGAAATGGGCAGACTGGGTGGGCCAAGCGGTCCTTATCTGCCATCAAATTCTGTTTCTATGTTTCTATGTTGATTTCTGTCAAAGTATATTAAGAAAATGTGCAAAAAAGATAACAACTTTACCGTTGGAATGATATGTCGTGACTAGACCCCCCATAAACTCAGCCTTCCACAAATAGAAAAATTAAAGCAAAAGGGAGTAGTGAGGGAATATAAATGAAGAGAAGATATATAGAGCCTAGAAAGTAGAGTGAGAGCATACCACTGTCCAGTAAAACTGTGGCAGCATTCATTAATAATCTTTAGATGCTTAATATGCTACACCTGACCAATGCCTATTAAAGTGAATGACAATAAAACCAAGTGTGATAAAACCCCTAACCAGCACATTCCTAGGTGGGCTTGTTCAGGCACTGGCCCCCTTCCTCCTATGAGTAACTATATAGCCTTCATGGAGATTGTGTACCAATCCCCCCTCCTTCCCCTTTACTCAGAACCCCCATGCTTGTCTGCATTACCTTTAGTATTTATTCTAAATCTCCCCTAAAAAAAAGAAAGGCATTTGTATCTGTTCATATCCACTTGACCACGTTCCCCCATTCTCTAAACCAGTGCAAATATAGCAGAAATAGATGATAATAGTAAATCTAGAAACAAGGAAAAAAATTAAAAAAACATTTAAGATCTGATTGTACAATTGTGCAGGAACATAACAATACCAGACACCTTCTTATCTTGTTTGAACCAGCATTAACATTTATAATACAAAGTGAGCCTACCCTCAGGTTCAGGCTCCTATATAGGAGTGTAGAAAGAGGCCACACTGTACTCAGACTTGTCTTCGATCAGTGGCAAAGACAGTCATAAATAAAGTCAGTTAAGTTTGAACAAATCAAAAAAATAATTAAATAGGTAAATTAAAATAAAAGGCCAATCGCTTTCATAGTTAGGTTCTCTTACGCCCTCCCCTCAATACATTGTTCCTACAATTGAGCATAGAGAACTACAGACAAAAAAGGGAAAAACTATTTTTCTTTTTAAAACAGTGAGAAATGCTTCCAGAAAAAGGGGAAAAAAGCCCCAAAGTAAAACATGCATTATACTGTTTTTAACCCCCGTGGATCATCTCCTTTTGATAGCTTGTTTTTAGGGAGGGCACCACCTAGAACTACTATATGCTGTAGCAGTCCCATAATGCTGTATAAATTACCCATAACTCACTCCTGGGATGGGGTAGAAACATAGAAACATAGAATTTGACGGCAGACAAGGACTGCTTGGCCCACCTAGTCTGCCCATTTTCCTACCTAACAGATAAGCTGCAGATCCAAGTTAACCAACAGCTTACTTCCTCCTACCCCCCACTAGGACTGCCTTATGTCTGTCCCATGCATTCTTGAATTCCCCACTATTTTTGACTCCACGCCCTCCTCAGGGAGGCTGTTCCATGCATCTGCAACCCTCTCTGTGAAAAAATACTTCCTCACATTACCTCTGAGAGGGATAAAGAGCAAAGTTCACTTAAAACCCTACATGACTTTAGTATAGAGCGAGCGTCTACTAGAAGAGCCATGCGGAATAATGGAAACTAGAAAAGGGCAGTTAGAATCTCACAGGTAAGTTTTGAATGCTTCAAAACCAGGGCAAAAGAAAATGGCGACTTTCCAAAATATGAGTAAACACAGGAGATGTAGCCTAGCAACCCCCCACACAAAGCAATCAGGAGACTAAGTCAGAGGAGTACATCACCTTCCCCTCCACCCGAGGGGCTGCGTAGTCTCTTGAGAAAACTCTGATAGTTGAAAAAAAAATAATAACGACACAATAAGGTGTGTAATTTGCAATCTGCAGGAGCCTGACAATACTATAAATCCCTCAGCCATTGTAAACGGTGTTCACCCCCAAAGCATCTGTAAATTTGTATTCCCATAACCATCTCCACACCAAAATTACAAGTTTCGCATGTGTTCAGGAGTTTAATACTTTTAGTAAGCCTCTTAAAATTCCTCTGCAGACAGAGGCCATCATTACTGAAGTACCCTGCACCTTGAAACCGAGCAGAAACAGTACCAGAATATGTTGTTTGTGGCAAAAAGCCTCGGCATACAGTTGTTCAGGTATAAGGATCAAACACCACCCACAACTGACTAAAAACACCACACAGTCAGGCAGCGCAAATCACCCATCACTATATATTTAATTTCCTTGGACAGCAGCCTCATCAGGAGTGGAGTAATATAGGAGAAAACCACTCTCTCAGTAAAAATGTCTACACAGGCTTAGTGGAGAAAGTCATAGACAATCACACTCCGGAACTACATCAGTATGTTGTTTTTGGTCCATATTTCTTTTAAATTTGGTTTATGTTATACCCTCAGTTATTGCATTTCACCCCCAAGACCTATGAAGGGACTAATCTATATTCAGTTTCTTAATTATGCCTGTACCCTAGTGGTGCCCTTCCATATATAACAACATATATCTTATCTAAGGTTTTAAGGAGATTTATTCTACCACACTGAAATCCAAAACAGATAAATGTAGCGGAGGATACACTGTAAAGTGTAAATATAGTCAGTTATAGCCAAAACTAGCTCTGGAAGTTGTTTTTGAATAAGGCTGGGAAGTCAGCTTTTAGCCAGTTTTTGGCAGCTGCAAATCCATTATATTCCTTGGGGCCATCAGCAGACCAGACTTTCAGTTAAGGCTGGAAAAAAATAAAGGAATAATGCATGACAGGGTGTGTGTTGTGCTGGGATAACGCCACGCCTGCGGGGGTTCGGCATGAGGCCGCAGGCTGAGTCCATCCAATGCCCCAGGCGTGGCGTTATCCCAAACGACATACACCCTGTCATGCATTATTCCTATTATACAATGGCTCATTGTTATATATAAAATAAAACAATAATTTTAAAGAATGTTTTTATTAGTGTGGAAAAATATTTTTGTTTCTTAAGAGGAGATGCAAAAAAAAAAAAAAGCTCATCAGGCTCATCATCCAAAAAATCATCTAGCTCCAATAGCTCATGTTCAGATTCATGGTGAGGCTGAGACTAGACCTGTGGCATCGTGCTGGGATAATGCCATGGGTCCAGCCCCAAACTGACCAATCACAGTCCAAGATTCTTTCTTGCCATTGTATAATAAACTGTATTTTAAGCCTGCTTCTCTAAGATGCTTCTTGACAGGAAAGAAGGCTTCACACTTTTTGAATAGTCTCAGGGGCAAGATCATTAAATATTTTAATTTTGCAGCCTTCATAAATGATGTTGTTCTTGTCTCTAAGGGCTCTCTGTACAAATATTTTTTGTTGGACATTCAAGAACCTCAAGACAAATGATCTAGGTCTCTCTCCCTTGCTTGGCTTTGGTTTCAGAGATCTATGGGCTCTCTCTATTACACAGATTTTAGTGTCAGCGGGGGGGGGGCAGCTATTTTTGTGAGAAGACTATTAGCAAAGGATAGCGGATCTGCCCCCTTCTATGCCTTCCTTGAGTCCAAAGATTCTAAGATTATTTTCCTGTTTCTGTTCTCAAGGTCCTCAACTTTAGTTTCAAGTTTGTTTATTCTACGGTTGTCCATGACCCGGCCTGTGTGATCCTTGTTGACTGAGTCTTCCAAGCTACTAATTCTTGCTTCTGCATCAGTTATTCTTAAGGTGTGTGAAACTAGTTCTTGCTTAACTTCCTTTAGGTCAGAATGCATTTCAAAGATTTTTAAGCTCAGTCTAGTGATCTCTTGACATAACAAGATCAAAGTGATCAACAGTTAATGTAGCAGCAGAAGCAGATTTCTTGGGGCATGCTCATTTAAATCATCAGAACTACTGTCAGAGTCAGGCAATGGACGTTTCATTGCAGTGACTTCCTCCCTCATGATCACTAAATTGTCATTTAAATCCATTTTCTGTGTGTTGAATTAGGTTGTTCTGAATGGTAATATGTGGTGTGGGTTAACAAATACCTTAGTTTGAGTTGTGAATATGCTCTAAAGGTATGCCAGATGTGCTGGGAGCGTTAACTATAATGATTTAGTCGATGCTCGAAGCGGACACTGTGTGGTGCTTCGCGGCTGTCAAGCACACCTCTCTGCGAGTGTCAGACTGCAGACCATGGAGGGACTGAGAGAAATTCAGCTAGCAAATTAATAAGTCTTCTGGCTGGAAAAACTGTATAGAACTCAGTCGGGTGAAATTACTGGTGGTACTGTATTTATAGACAACTTGTCCTCCGTTAAAGCTACAGGAATTACATTAAAAGAGCATGATAAAATTCAGAAGGAGGAAGGCCATTATGGAGCTCACAGCTGGACATCTGTACCGAACACTGCCATCAGATCAAAATCCTATGTTGCAGATTTGGTAAAAAAATTCTCCAAAATTACTGTGTTATGAGCGTGCATTTCGTAGTTTCCATGCATGCTCGAAACTTCAACAATTTTTAATATTTTCACTCCAGATTTTCAACACTGACATTTTTTCACACCTCATTATGAACAGTACAGCTTTCATTTTTGACATCCTGACCAAAATGTGTTTTCACACATCTGATGCACAATGGCGCGGTAGCTGTGGGAAACCAACGTTTGGGACAGAGTAACAAAATCACAGTGACACTGTTCATGAGCAGAGGTCCCAAAATGCCTATGTTGCAAATTTGGCTAAAAAAATTCCCCAAATAATTGTGTTATGGGCATGCTTCAATGCATGCTTGTGACTTCACCAATTTTTCATATTTTCACTCCAGATTTTCAACATTGTCATTTTTTCACACCTTCTCATGAACAGTACAGCTGTCATTTTTCACATCCTGCCCAAAATGTGTTTTCGCACCTGAGGCGCCAAATGGAGCAGTCGCTGTGCAAAATCACCTTTATGCTAACAAATTGATAATGCCACTGTTCATGAGGTGGGGTCACAAAAACCCCATGCTGAAAATCTGGAGTGAAAATACCAACAAATACCCAGGATGTTAAGGTTTTCAACTGTAATGCCCCACCCTGTAGAGACTGACAGGCGTCAGGGGTGTGACTTAGGATTGAAGCTATAATGCTCATGCCATTCCACCCCCACCCTCACCTTACAGCCAGTGACAGGCATTGAGGTGTGCCTTGGACTTTTCAGCCCCAAAGTTCACCCCATTCTCCTATACTGCACCCGTCTCAACATATTTCCTTATGGAATGGGGTGAGCGTAAGGCCCCAAGGCACAATACTACAGTTGTCGGTGTCTGCAGGGTAGGGTGAGGTGAAATGGCATGAGCATTATGGCCGATGACTCAAAGGCACATCCCAATGCCTGTCAATCTCTGCAGGTTGGGGGTGTGGTTGGTGTCAGTTCAATACATCACTGCCATTCCTATTATGCATCTCTCTAACTCCTGCACTACCAATGCCAAAGCCAGCAAGACAACATTCATAATTGACAAATGCTTGTTTTTTTGCTAGGAGCTGCAGAGAGAAACTAGTATACCTTCATTTCAGGGGCTGGTAGTGGTGTGAGGCCTTTTGTATTTTTCCCCAGAGCAACTATCTGATTTATTTTGCCAGGAGGAGCTGCAGAGAGACTTAAGTTGCAGGTTACCTCCTTAATTACAGTAGTTCTAACTTCTACCATGACTGCTGTACTGTACTAATTTAAAAACAAAATTCTTTAATTTGGTGGTGTAAATAATACGTATTTCTGGTGGGGGGGCTCAGGTTTCACAAAACCCAGTAGTAGCCTAGCCAGAAATCTTGAAGGTCAGTCCGCTGACTGCACTCCCACCCCCCAAGGTTTAACACTAGGTAGTGATGCTTGCAGTGTACAAATAAAAAAAATGAATTGCAGTATTTCTGCTGTAGAAATCTCTGTAAGAAATATTTGTGGTGTAATCTGAAGTTGGGCTGGGGTTACGCGAAAGTCAGTAGCCACCAGCAGTCTCGGAGGGCAGTCGGCTGACTGCACTAACATCCCCCATGGTTTAGGGCTAGGTAGCAATGCTTGCAGTGTGTGCACACCCTCACCTGCCCTGCATGCATGCTGCTTGCAGTAATATTTTTGTGCTAAAATAAATCAGTACTGCTGCTTGCAGTCATTTCCTTTTACTGAAATACAACAGAACCTGTGTGCATTTACAAATAAAAAAAAGTGAATTGCAGTAGTTCTGCCGTAGAAATCTCTATAAGAAATATTTGTGGTGTAATCTGAAGTTGGGCTGGGGTTTCACGAAAGTCAGCAGCTGCCAGCAGTCTCAGAGGCAGTCAGCTGACTGCACTCCCACCCCCCACAGTTTAGGGCTAGGTAGCAATGCTTGCAGTGTGTGCACACTCTCACCTGTCTTGCTTGCGTGTTGCTTGCAGTAATTTTCTGTGCAAAAATAAAGCAGTACTGCTGCTTGCAACCATTTTTATTTTGCTTGCACGCATGTGCAAGAAACATAGTGCCATCATCCGAGTTTTTGGAGGTGTGGCACTCGTCTTCCAATTCAGTCAGTGTGTTTGCAGGCGCAGCCGCAGTTCCCCAATCACTTCTGCAGCTGTCTATGACAGCAGTTGAAAATGCAGTGGTCATACAGTTGAAAGGGAGAGCTCCACTTCAGTGAGCAGGGATCCTCCCCCCCCACACACACACGCAAGCACGCATAATGCGTGCTGATCATCCCCCACCCACACACTGTATGGCCGACAGGGTGCCCATTCCCCTGTCGGCTCCATCCCCACAAAAGCTGTCCAGGTGCCATGCTGGGAGCCTACCCAGCATGGCAAAAACTATTATAGCCGACGGGGATGCCCAGTCCTCCGCTGGCTCCATTTGCCAAAATAATGCCCCCCCAAAAGTTTTCCATGTGCCACGCTGGGAGCCCACCCCAGCATGGCAAAGCTTGTTATACAACGGGGTGCCAAATCCCCGTCGCTCTAGCCCCCCAAACAGTTTTTTCAGCTGCCACGCTGGGAGCCCACCCCAGCATGGCAAACATCCCGCCATCGTCTTAATAAAAAGAAACAACCTCTAAACAAACGGTCCCTCGTAGTCTCCGGCCCCCCCACAACTCGCACCCACCCACTGCGCACCCTGCCTCCCCACTCCCCCTCACCCCATACTTACCTCCGGAGCTCGGTGTGATGATCTTCGGTGGACCGGGAACATGTCTGCACTCTTCAAAGCCGACTGCGAACTGAGGAAATGCCGGTAAGCTGTATAATGGAATAAACAGGGTTTTTTCAACTTTGTTGCATATCTCAGGCATTTTTGGGAATTTTGGGCCCAAATTTTCAACATGGGGTTTTTAGGACTCCTCCTCATGAATTATTGCACTGTCATGGCGTTAATCATGCCTAAAGGGTGATTTCATGATCACTGCATGAAATCACCTTTCAGAACCAATTAACGACATGACACTACCAGTGTTCATGAGGTGGGCTCTCAAAAAGTCTATGTTGAAAATTTGGTAAAAAAAATTCTTAAAAATGACTGTTTTAAGAGCGTGCGTTGCGCAGTTCCTACACACACTCATAAATTCATGAATTTTCAATATTTTCACTCCAGATTTTCAACATTACCATTTTACCACACCTCCTTTTGAGCAGTACAGCTGTCATTTTTCACATCTCACCCAAAACATGTTTCCGCCCATGTAGTGCACAATGGTGAAGTCAGTGTGTGAAATCAATGTATGGGACACATTAAGAAAATCACAGTGACACTGTTCATGAGCAGAGGTCTTAAAATAGCTATGCTGAAAATTTGGTGAAAAAAGTCCTAAAAATGACTGTTTTACGAGCGTGCATTGCGCAGTTCCTACCCATGCTCGTAAGTTCACAAATTTTTAATATTTGCACTCCAGATTTTCAACATTGCCATTTTACCACACCTCCTTATGAGCAGTACAGCTGTCATTTTTCACATGTCACCCAAAATGTGTTTCTGTGTATGTATCGCACAATGGCGCAGTCAGTGTGCGCAATCAATGTTTGGGACAGATTAAGAAAATCACAGTGACACTGTTCATGAGCAGAGGTCCTAAAATGGCTATGTTGAAAATTTGGTGAAAAAATTCCCTTCAGCCATTCTGCAATGTTACTAATGAAGACCCTGCAGCACCCCACTGGTCACCCCCTCTCCCTAGACTGCACCCCATTTACCACCACTCTCTGCCTCCTGTCTGTTAGCCAGTTTCTAACCCAGTTTACCACCCTTTCCCCCATGCCCAGGCTACCCAGCTAGTTTATCAGACTCCTATGTGGGATGGTGTCAAAGGCTTTGCTGAAATCAAAGTAAGCGTTGTCCACTGCCCCACCCTGATTTACTTCCTTTGTCACCCAGTCAAAGAAATCAACCAGATTTGTCTGACATGATGTCCCCACTGTGACTCCATGTTGTCTATGGTCCTGGGCTCCGATGGCTTCTAGATGCCCCACTATCCTTTCTTTAAGCAATGCCGCCATGATCTTCCTCACTACTGAGGCGAGGCTGAATGGCCTATTGTTCCCTGCCTCCTCCCTGCTGCTGCATTTGTGTAGAGGGACCTCATGTGCCCTCCTCCAATTCACTCATGTTGAATGACTCAGTGAACATGGCTGCCAGAGGTACTGCTATCTCCCTTTGCAGTTCTCTTAATATCCTTGGGCATATGCCATTTGGTTCCATCGCTTTGTCCACCTTCAATTTAGTGAGCTCCTGCAGGACTCTTTTGCCTTTGAATGGACTATTGTCCACCTCTTCACCCCCTTGGCAGCTGCAGTACTGCTGTGGCCCTTGCCCCTCCCACTCTTCTGTGAATACTGAGCGGAAAGACACAGTGAATGTCTTGGGAGGAAGGCATGGAACTATCACTTCCAAATACCTAAACAGCACATACAAGCAAACAACATTCGGCATTGACAAATGCTTGTTTGAACTGAAATACAGCAGAACCTGTGTTCATTTACAAATAAAAAAAGTATATTGCAGTAGTTCTGCTGTAGAAATCTCTGTTTCAATGTTTTGGCAAACAGAGTATGGGGACAGTAGTGTTTATGTAACTGTAGTTTACTCTTTGGCTTTTCTCTATTCCATAGATAGATATATAGATAGGTAGGTAGGCTTGGTATTGTTTGTAGGGAATAGCAGGCCCAGCATCAAGGGTGAGTAGCATGCCAGAGAAGGAGAAGGATGGAGAAGATGGTGGATGAGTAACATCCTAAGCAAGGTTTTCTAGGAGAGGCTAGCTTATGTAGGGGATGTGGGAGTAGCTATTCCCCCATACTGAACCTCATGCTTTAGCCCTTCCATTCAATGTTTCGGTGAATAGAGTATGGGGTTAGTAGTGCATATGTAACTGTAGTTTACTTTTTGGCTTTTCTCTATTCCCACCCTTGATGAATAGATAAGCTGGGTATTGTTTGTAGGGAACAGAGGGCCCAAAAAGACACCTCCTCCAACTCACAGAGAGTATGACCGCTAGCATGCAGGAGAGAAAAAAACCCAGGTGGTGGATGTACTGTAAGATCAAAGGGGTCTGAGCTCAGCAAGTTTTGCATTATAGATCCATCTATAGGAAGGCACTGAGGGAACTTGGGGCTTGATTTTCTTTGCATACCAAACAGAAGAAGTTTGATGGAAGAGTTACTGAATAGGGGTGGTGAGGATGGAGTAGACTGAGACGAGAAAAACTGGATGCCTGAAAGGTAATTTTGATGGTTCCATAGGACAGCTGCAAGGCCTGATGGCAGAACATTAAGAGAGCCAGAACGTTGTCCACGTGTATGCTATTCTGAGAAAAAGGTGACAGTCCCAAAATGAAGAATAATTTTTCCAAGTGGTAGTGTATGTGGCTCTGGTGGCAGGAGCTAAGGTAGTCCACATAATAGTCAATAGTATGCTGCATCATTATGAGGTCTGATAATCAGGGGGATGAAGGCAAGACTGGATCTGCCAAAGGATATAGGTGACAAAAGGTCTGGAATTGAAAATGAGAAAGAGCATCATCTGTTTCATTAATGTGATCAGGTATATGGAAACACTGTAATATAAAATGGTGAGTGAGAGACAGCCAAGTTAGTCTCTGCAAGAACATCATGATGGTAGTGGACGAGGACCTGCCTTTGTTGATGATGTCCACCGTGGGTTGGTTATCAGGGAAAACAGATACGGTTTGGAAGGACCAGTGATGGCCCCAGAGGAAAGCAGCAGCTACAATGGGATAGATCTCGAAGAGAGGGGGAGGTAGTGGAGAAATCCTGAATAATAGTAATATCCAGTGGCCAAGAGGCAGCAATCCAAGATTGATTAAAGATAGCAGCATAACCATATTTTGGTGAGGCATCAGTATAGATTCTGGAGTGGAAATCAGGAGGCTGATCCTTATAAAACATAGAACAACAATTCCAGTAGGACAGAAACTGGGACCACATGGAGAGATCTGATTTGGCAGCTGCTGTTACCTGTATGTGGTGATGGAGCTCAGCAACTGAAGAAATTAGTGTCAGGAGGTAGCATATGAATGATCGTCCCTGAGGTATGATCCACGTGGCAAAGCTGAACTATACAAAATTAATCAAAATGCAGGCAAGTCATATGATGAACAGCTAAAAAGCTTGGGATTGCATAGTCAGGAACTGAGGAGGAAAAGGGGGGACATGTTGTTCTTTATGAATGATCCTGTGCTAATGAATGAATTAGACACTGAATATAAAGACTCTCAATTCAATGTAAGGGGCCACACACTACAAGTTAGATTGAATAAATATAAATCAAATAAAAGAAAATTATTTTATGCTGTAAGATCAGCAAACCTCTGGAACAGACTCCCCGAAGAAATTATTAGTAAAAATAAAGAACTGTTCAAAAATAATCTTGATAAGTATATAGCAAACGGGGAAAGCTTTAACTACTACACTATGTCTAAGGAGCTACACATGGGCCTTGGCCTTCTTTTGCTCCTCAAAATTCTAAGTGAAAATCCCAAAAGGGATAAGAGTTCATACTTCAGGCAACTAGATCTGGTAGAAAAGGGGTCCACCAAATTCTGGATTTGGTGAAGTTTGTCTAGCGGTAATCTGGCTTCCATATGGGTAGAATCCAGTATGATGCCAAAGAACTCGATGGATGTCACAAGGCCGAGAATCTTCTCCTCTGATAAAGGAATGGCCAGGTCATGAAACAGGTAAACTAAGGCAGTAGTTTCAGCAGCTGGAGGGGAATCCGGTGGGTCAATAAGAAGGAAATCATCGAGTAAATGAATCACAGATGGTTGTCGACAAACATTTAATAATGCCCAGCACAGAGCCTCCGCAAACTGATCAAACAGTTTAGGGCTGCTTTTTCAGCCAAAAGTCAGGCATGTAGCAAGTAGTAGTTATTCTACCAGAACAGGATATAGAGGTGCCAAAGGGAAGGATGGATGGGCAATAACTTGAAAGAATCTGTAATATCAGCTTTAGAAAGCCAGGAACCAGGGCCAAATGCTAGATGACAGTAATGGCATTGTCGATGAGGGCGTATGATAGGGAATACTTATCCGAAGGTATCAGTGAGTTAATGCTGGGAGTAGATTAGAATCTGGGTGTAGACAGGTCAACGATGAGACGCTTCTTGCCCGAGAAGTTTCTGGTGGCAATGCCTATGGGGTTGATCCAGTAAGTAGGAAAAGGAGTGGTATGAAATGGACTGATGATTACACCTTTCTGCAGTTCCTTCTGTAAGAGCTGTCAGACAACATCCGGCTCCTTGATGGCAGACTGGAGATTGGGACAAATAAAAGGTTCAGTAGGAAGCACAGAAATGCCAGTATGGAATCCATAAGAGAGCCAGCCAGGAGATGCTGTACAGCAGGAGGGGAAGGATGATGTGCCAAAAGGTGGGCTAAGGCTGAAAAGTTGATGGGGTGAGAGGTTGAATGGATTGCCACTGAGGGCATTTGGGAGCTTTAGGGCAGATGTAATGGGTGTGGGCATCACTGCAGAAAGTGCAAACATGAAGAAGCGTACAACCATGAGCAGTGCAGCCAGTTTCGTTGAAACTGTTGCAGATGGCTTTTCCTCCAAAGAATTTCACAGGACGGCCCCGAAGGTCCAGGCGGGCAGCTGGATTGGAGATGGTACAAAGCAGCCTGGGGCAGATGCAGTAGGGGAAGCAAGTGGCTGGTCATACTTGGGAGCAGTCATAGAGGAAGGGGAGGCAGAGACTGACAAGGGACAAAGAGGTGCAAAATGATTGAAGAAGCCACAGAGGGAACAGGAGTAAGCACGTTGCTTGGCAAAATGGCGGCAAAAGAGCTCGGTGTCCAGGATGGCCCAATTCAAGTTGGTGTTGTAATAGGTCAAGGAGGTGGCAGCCTTTGCTGAGAAAGATCTGTGATAATTGTAGAAGTGAGTTCCCCAGTAGTATACACTGAGATCAGTGAGACAATGCAAATGTGAGTCAAGCTCCAAACAACATGACGAAAATGCTGAAAAAAGGACATCACGATATAGGCTAAAAGCCAGGACTAATGTTTTCACAGGAGATGAGGATCCTTGGACTTGAGGATGACAGAGACGTCGCCGCAGGAAATGATCCTATTTTCAACTACTTCTTGTGATGAGATTAGGAGGGAGGCCAGAATGACATCCTTCCCATCGATGATGTCCCTACGGAGGTGAGTTGGGATGAGATGAACAGGTGATATAATCAAAGAAGGAGCAAGCAATGACATACCTGGGGTTAGGAGAGGCGCTGCAGCACTGGATGTCGAAGGAGGAGGAACTGGAGGAACAGGAACAGGGATGGTAGGAGTCTGACAGGTAGATGGGAGAGCCTCCAAAGCAGTGAGGTTGGATGCAGGAGCAGGAGCAACAGGGATGCGAGCTTTGACAGCAGTCACTTGGGATTCCAGGCTGAAAACTGAGGAGGAGAGTTGGGCCATCAAGTCCCAGATTTCAGAAATGGGGGAGACTTCAGTGGAAGGATTGGGCTGCCTGGGAGCAGTATTCCGGGCCAGCCTGGATTGAGAGGCAATGAAGAGATCATATAGTTCCTGTTTGCGGGCTGAAGCTGCATGTGGAATGCCACGTTTTTGCAGTTCAGAGACTAAGCGAAGAACAGTCCAATCCATGAAGGAAAAGTTCAACTTGGAAGTACTCTTATGGGAGGATGGAACCCGACTGGAAGTCTGCTAAGGCTGGGCATCAGAGCCTTCAGTGGTGGCAGGTACAGAATCGGTAGATGAGTTTGATTCCATGGGAAGCAGAAGTAGATGTATGGGGGCCTAATCAGGCCATAGCTGCAGGATGTTGGAGAATGGTTCCCACCTCCAAAGGAGATGGCAAACAGGAAGCGTAGACGAAGGTACCTATGGGTGAAACAAGGGTAGCATTATGGGAGAATCTGTAAGGTCCTAGGACTCCCATCCCTGAAGATGGGCCATTGTCTTTTATCTGAACCTCGACAGGAAGGGTTAGAGATGGAGACCAAAGGACTATCGGTGTGTAGAAGAGTCAGTTGGTAAGTACATGGTGGAGATGGACTCCTAGCCCCAGTAGCCATAGAGGTCTATTCTAAACTCCAATACTGCCAGGTATGAGTTAGGGTCCAAGTCATCAAGTAGTGGGATAAGTAATGATTGAAACAGAATTCCATCCACGGTAGACAGGACAAACCTACCTGCGCTCAGTACCTCAGAAGGTACGAGCTATGGATGGAGTCTGAAGAACTGTTGGTATAGGCTTCCAAGAAAGCAAGGAAAGCTGCTATAGAAAAAGGAGAAGTGGGTGAATTTCGGGGGAGCATGCAAGAGGACAGCTGGAGGGGAAAAACAGATAGCTTTGGAGGTGAGAACAATGAAGGGTACAATTTATAAAACAAAGGCAGGTAGTGATTAGGTAAGGTCAAGGCAGACAAGGAGGCAAAAGGGGGGTTTGAAGTTAGGAGCACGAAGTTGGAAGCAGAAAACAATTTTGGGCCTATCACTTTAAGGCAGGGGTTGCTGTGAATGACTTGAGTACTGCAGCAAATGAGGGTGTCAGGCTGAGCTACAGGCCCAAAAAACACAGCAAAGTAAAAGCACGGGAACGGCGGAAATAGACCCAGGTGAGAGGATCAGGACCAAAGGGGAATGGACCAGGAGGCAAACCAGGGACCAGCAGGAAGAATGGAGAGGCTTGTGATCGGGAGTAGGAAGGGAAGCGGGGAAGCAAGTGAGGAGGCTACAGGCTAAGGGATGCCCCGGAGGAGCGAGGAAGCGAGAGGACCAGCAAATGGGGGAGCCAAAGGGGAAGCAGGTAAGCACCAACAAATGAGAGAATGAGCAGGAGAGCAAGGGGGTGGCCTGCAGAATGCGGAAGCCAAGGGGACAGAAAGCAATGCAGTGACATGGAGCAGAGGGGGCGGCAGAATGAAGGTACAGGGTGGGAGGAGCAGAGGATAGGAAAAGGGCCAGGGAAGTGGAAGGCCAAAAGGAAAGTGGTGCGTTGAGGTCGAAAACCCATAACCTGAATTTGCAATCACCCAAAAGAATCCTGCCAAGCAGGAGGGGGACAGAGCAGGCAGGAAGGGAGGGTGCCACTAATGGAGCATGCGTGAGGTAAAGGGAAAGAAGCAGTACAGCACAAGAGTCAGGGAAATGAACCAAGCAAAACAACAAAGAAAGAAAACACAATGGGAGGCAAACAGAGCACAGAGCAAATGGGGAACAGCTGAGTGAAGGTGGGGGTGACAAACTGAGGATGGAGATGCAGAAGAACAGGGGTGACAAAGAAAGGCTAACCAGAGCTGGAAGGGCAGCAGCGAGTGGAGAAAAGGGGAGAAGGCACAGCCACATGAGCCACACAGGAGCCGAGGGCATGAGTAACACCCTAAGCAAGGTTTTCTGGGAGAGGTTAGCTTATGTTGGGGATGTGGAAGGAGCTATTCTCCTACACTGAACCTCGAGCTTTAGCCCTCCCAAAGAAATATTTGTGGTGTAGTCTGAGGTTGGGCTGGGCTTCATGAAAGTCAGCAGCCACCAGCAGTCTAAGAGGGCAGTCGTCTGACTGTACTCCCACACTGGGAGGGCTTTAAGCCAGTGGTTCGATGGGCAGAGCAACCACATCACTCCCCCATCGAGCTTAAAAAGGCACCACATCCTGGGCTTTGCCAGGATTATTTTTCATTGCTGCCGAAGGCTAAGTCAGCTGTTTCTTTCTCCTAGCGCTTCCTGAGCATCTCTGTGTCACAGCTCCTTTATGTTTATTTGCGTGTGGCTTCGGAGTCTCCTTTCTCGCATTCTTCTCTCGGTTTGCAGCTTCTTTAGTGCACGGCTCATTTGGTTTGGCAGCTTCATTAGTTTCCAGTTCACCCACTGCTGCCTCTGCTCCCTTCATTCTGCCTGTCCCATTTCAAGTGCCGTTGTTGCCTCTGCCTCTGCCCACTGCTGAGGCGCCGACGATTTCAGAGTGGGGACTGCCGTAGCTTGCAACTTTTCCCTTTTCATTATTTATTGGTTCTGCTCTCCTTGTCCTGCTCGTTCCTCTCCCATTGCAGCCCGCTACTGCGGTGGTGGGCTGCAGTCCATGTGTGGTGCCTGCTGCAGCTGCAACATTCTTGGCTTGTCAGTTGCTTCTCTCCACTGTCCTTTCTCTCGCCTCCTCCCCTGCTGCCATTTGTGGCAGTTCATCCCTTGCTCCTTCTTTCTGCTGCCTCTCCTGTGTTTCGGCTGCCGCTGCTTATTCCGGCTCCATTCCTCTGCTTTTCTTGGTCTCTCTCCTCGCCCCTTCTTGCTTGCATGGGATGGCAGCTTTCCTGCTGTGTGTGGGCGAACCTGTCGGTGGCTTCGCATGCCCCCCTCGGAGCTCCTCAACCCGGGTGAGCGGTCCGTTGCCAGCTGATCACAGCATTTCGTTTGACATACTGGTCCACACTCATGGTACAGTCAGGGGCTAGCTTGGGCAGGTACTCGGTTCCACCTCCTCTGCACTGTTTCTGCATCACATATTCTGGGGAGTTTTCACCTCCTGGGGTGGCTAGTTCCACCTCCTGGCTGCTCCACGTGCAGGGATTGCAGTTCCCCTTGCCGCTTCCAGTTTGCCCACTGGGTGGAGTGTAATATTACAAAATAAAAAAAATAAAAAAAAAAAAGGAATAATGGCTGTGGTTTGGCTCTGGGCTCTGTCCTTTTATACCTCATACCTCGTCCATTCCTCTGCTACACCTCTGCATTTTCTTTTGGGGTTCCCCTATCCTACTATGCCTTGGCTGGTTTCATCTGGCCTGAACGCCAGCCTCCATGGCCTCCGGCTCTGGCTGACTCTGCTAGGCCTCATTGCTCTTGATTCCACATGCCATCATTCTGCTCCCTCTCCTCGGCTTTCTTGACCAGCTACTGGGCTACCTCATCCACTTCGGAGTCAGGGTCTACTTCCCATCGTGGTGGCCTTCATGGTTTCCCTCCTATCAAGGCCTGCACTCGTTATTTCTTTTGGGTGTTCCTATTATGAATCCTCTACCAGCTATGCCTCACCTCAACCTGCTCATCCGGTTCCATCCCTACCATCCTGCGTCCTTTCCTACCTCGCTCTCCAGTGCCTGTCTTCATGGCGTCGATCCATCCTCATAAATCTTCTGTTCTTATGTTACCATCCTCAGCTGCATTCGATATTTTTTTTAGACGTAACTATCATTACTCATATGCCTGCCTCATCATTCCTCATCCATTTCCTAATTTTATCTTCCTTGTCCTAGCGTCTTTTCTAGTACCTGCCATCAAGGGTTCACTTAGTTTCACTCCTCATCATACATCACCCAATTTTGCTCACTCCTTATCATAACTCATCCAGTTTTGTTCCTCGTCATCTATGGCTGACTCTATCTGGCCTTTCATCAAACCTGGTCTGTGTGCCACCTCATCCAGCTCACCTTTCTGCCATTCTCATCCTGTATCCGCTGGGTCCTATGCTAACCCATTGACCTCCCTCTGTCCTTGTCCTTTCTTACCTCGCTTTCATGTACCAGCCTCCATGGCTTCAATCCAGCACCATATCTCATCTGTTTCCTAATTACGTACCCTGTGTACAGGTTCATTCCCAGTTCATTCCTGTCTCCTCCTTTCCAATTCTGTACCAGCCATCCAGGATTCCCTCAACTCATGGCCTGTTATCGATATTCTTTTTGGGCGTACCTACCATAACTCCTATGCCACCTATCAATCGCGGCCATCCTGCCGCAGGTATCAAGTTCATATCTCCAGTCATCATTAACTCAGCATTACCTCAGGTTTATCCATTTTCATTGGTTCCTCAAACTTTTCTATCATTGAATTCCATACTACATCAGGATCTAATCTTGCAGAGTCTAATCGTTTACATCTTATAATCAAGCATGTCTCTTCAACTTCAGTGTTTGCTCATGTTCCTTATTTCTCTATGCTTGTTTTAGGGGTTTTCCCTATCCCATCGTCATCCTCCCTACTCATATCCCTCATCTATGAACCATTCTCTTTACCGACATACGTCCTCAAATCAAACATCGTCAGCCTGGAGGGAAGGCGACCTAGGCCTTGGATTATCAGAGGTTTCCTCCTTAAAGGGTTTTTTTCCTCTCCTCCGTGCCAATGGTCATAATATTAGTTAGAGTTAGTGCTTTCTTCTCATTAGTTGGTTAGGTTCTGCTGTTGGATGGAGGTGGATGGTGGCCCTGGCTTTCCCTTCTCTCCTTAGAAAGTTAGCCCTTCTCTTCACAGAAATTATTTATCCTCCTCACCTCTTCGATGCTTGACATCTTTAGGTATTCTTTTTGGGCTTCTTCCTACCCTACCTTTAGCTGACGCATTAATTCCCGGCACCTGTAGGGAGGGAACCCTCCTCTAGGGTTCCTTGCATCGTACTCCTACAGGGTTGTATAGCCCACGGATAGAGAGGTGGAAAGCCACAAAGAAAACTCAAGTTACACAAGCATTACCTAATATTATCTCATTCAGTTGCGTAAGCACATCGAACTCCTGGCTTAGGGCTAGGTAGCAATGCTTGCAGTGTGTGCACATCTTCGCCTGCCCTGCGTGCGTGCTGCTTGCAGTAATTTTCCTGTTCAAAAATAATGCACTACTGCAGCAGGTAGTGCTTGCAATAATTTTTCTGTGCTAAAAAAAAGCAATACTGCAGCAGGTGCTGCTTGCGATAATTTTCCAGTGCTAAAATAAAGCAGTACTGCAGCAGGTGCTACTTGCAATAATTTTTTGGTGCTACAATAAAGCAGAACTTTTGTACATTTATGAAATATTAAGTACTTGAGAGTGTTTAGAACTTGTTGCCATAGACAAAGACAATGACAGGTAGAGGTAGGAAAAAACTTACTTGGTCCAGCCAAGCAAATCTACAATGGAGGAACAGGTTGGTGATGCTGGACTTGAATGTGAACGACGGTCAGCCCGTCTTCGACACCCAAAATTATTCTTTACCCCTTCAAAGCCTATGTCTTTCAGCAACAGTAGTACTGTGACTGGCACAGGACAAAGTGATACAAGAAGCACAAGCAGAAGGACACTGTTCTTGACTCCCATCACAACCACCAATGTGTCTCCATCTCTCACCAGTACCATCACATCTGTCGTTAGTACTACCACCACCACTACTATAGAGTCCCTGTCTTCCTCTTCCACAACAACGGGCAGCATGACTACTACAACCAGTCATGCAACTGTGACTGTCACTCCAGCCACTGCTGACATAATGAATCCTGCCACTACTGCCACTGCTGTAACACTATCATCACAGTCTGGTATCCCTGCCACAGTGCATTGCCAGTATGACCACTGCAGTTGATACAGTTATGCCTCCTGCTTTTCAGCTTCTCAGTACTCCTGAAAACATTGCAGGGAATGACCAGTCAACTTGTTCTAAGTACTTCCCTCCACATGATGAACTGCACAGTGACACGTCATCTTCTTCATCAGAGGCACATGTGAGTGACTTTGAAGATGAGGTAGAGTATGCTATGTACCTTGAAGACAGAAAAAAAAGGTGGCTGGCAAAACAGCCTCTAGGTGTAGCACTACTAGCAAGGGCAGTAGAAGTTGCAGTAAGGGTAAGGGTCCCCCTTCCTCTAAGATTAAACAAGCAACACTTACGTTTCTTTGGCAGACTCCGTCACAGCCTGAAAGACAGCCAAGTGATGGCGGTTTGTTCTTTTTGCAACGCCACTATAAGCCAAGGGAAATCACTCTCTAACTTAACCACAACATCATTACAGAACCACTGGAAACTTGAGCACCCTCTAGTTTATCAAAGCTCATCTGGGTCTGGATCTTGACCCTTGGTTTCACCAGGACTAAACCCCTCCGGTGGACAGGCATGCACAGTTGGCAGAGGTGGTGGTACTGATGACAGATCTAATCTAGAGCAACCCAGTGGTCACAGTTTTCCTTCCCCCTCACTAGCACAGAGTCTGGACTCTGCTCTGGTGGTCACTTCTGGCTCCACTGATACTACAGAGCAGAGACAGTCATCAGCACTTCACACACCCCCGTTGTTGAAGCAGTCCACATCGAAGTCTCCCATGGCACTTCTAATAATGGATGCTCTGCATGCACGAACAAAGTATCGTGCCTCACATCCAACAGCACAGCAAATCACACAGCTGATTGCTAAGATGATGGCGCTGGATCTCCAGCCTATGTCAGTTGTGGAATATACTGGCTTCTGATGGCTTCTCAACTATTTGCACCCACGTTATCAGATCCCATCTCATACTATATTTTCTGATACTATATTGCTATGACTGTATGATGGCATGTAATCTGTTGTTGCTGCTGTGCTTGCAGAGGCTGTTTGTGTTTTTCACTGCACATCAAATATCTGGACTAGCGATAACTCCCTGCATGCCTATCTCTCCTTAACTGCACACTGATGTGTGCAACACCCTGCTGCTGCAGTTTCCAATGCATCACTTTGTGGCTCACCCTTGCCCCCCCCCCACACACAATCTGGTAATCTTATTAGGTCAGCTTTGTTGAATGTCAGACTTATGGAGGAAGACCACAGAACACATAATATTCTCACGTTCCAGCAAGACATGTTGTGGTCTTGGACTAGTGTTAACAATTTAAAAGTTGGCTTTTTTGTTACTGACAATGGCACAAACATGGTGAAAGCCATCAATGATGGCCATTTTGTGAATATTTGTTGCTTTGCACATGCACTGAATTTAGTGGTGACTCATGCATGGCATTGTAGTAGTAGGACCAACAACATATTATCCACAGTCCATTCTATCTGCAGCCATTTCCATTACTCTGTAAAAGCCACTAACAAATTTACGAGAAGTTCAGGAATGCCTTGGTCTGCCCCAACATCGTGTAATACAAGATGTTAGCACTCGGTAGAATTCTTCATACCTGATGCTTTCACGACTCTTGGAGCAAAAGTGGGCACTACACGAAATGTTTATGGAGGCAGACATTGGAACAGTCCTACTCCATCATGATTGATTAGTTCTTGAGGGCATGGGGAAGGTTCTTGCACCATTTGAGAGGAATACACATGATCTAAGTGCTTCCACAGCCTTACTTAGTCAGGTTATCCCAGCTGTGCATAGTCTCAAAAGATCATTACAATGGTTTTTGGCTGACCACACACTCGGTACACAAGAGATCACTGACCTTGCTATTCATCTTAATGCAGAGCTAGATGCAAGGTTCACCACAGTCCTGGATACCTGCCATCACATGTTTGCTTCCATGTTGGACCCTAGCTTCAAATGCGAGATCCTTCATATAGCCATGGACTCCCACAGGCTAACTCATTTTAGGCAACAGCTCAGTGAAGAGTTAACTAGTGCCATGCAGACAGTCAGACACTCAGAAGGGAAGGAACATGCTCCGGTTCAGGTTCATGAGGGAGCGAGACAAGCATGTGGTGGTTTGGAATCGGATGATACTGGTGCAGATGGGGAAAGATGGCATAGTGGCAGTGTAGAGGAGCGTGACTGGGCATTACTCAGCACATCATTGCATCAACAGCAACACAAATGCTCACAGTCTCAGCCTCTCTCTGCAGATAATTTACTTAATGGCTACTTTCCAGAATCAATTGAGCCATTTGATGTTGATCCACTGGGCTATTGGGTTCAGAAAATCAACTCCTCTCTTCACCTGGCACAACTTGCTTTAAAATACCTAAGCTGCCCTCCTACAAGTGTGCTGTCTGAGAGGATGTTTAGCATTGCTGGTGATGTTGTTGAGCCACACCTTTCCAAGCTGAACTCTCAACATGTTGAACAGCTAGTGTTCCTTAGCTAAACTTACCAATAATTGGCTACAAATATGATCAGCCCACATAAAACTGGTGCTACAGTACAGCTCTCAATCTACCTAATGTTATGAAAGTGTAATGTTAAATTTTTTGGCTCACCTTTTCTTTTTACTATCACGTAAAATCTTTAATTAAAAGGGTAACTGAGTCTCCACTTCGTGGCATTAACTGCAGTACCACCATGAGGCCCCTGTTAAACTAGAAACATTTAAAAAAATGTATCCTGTTTTACTGACCTTACTATTGTGTACTTTAGGTTATTAATAATCTGTTGGAAAAGGACCACTTGGTCCACACAGTCAGCCCAGTTTGTCCATCCCTGCCTTATAGGTCTCATCTGCAGACCCTAAAGCAACCCTGCTGCCTCCCTGCCTGTTTTCAAATACACCCTATCCCTATGCCTAGTTCATGCATGCTTGAAGCCCCACAGCGTTTTTGGTGCAATCACTCATGCCTGCAGTCCCTGTCAGTCATCTATCATGCCTTTCGTGAATATTTCTGAACACTCCCTTCAGCTTCATCACACGCACCTATTGCCCCTGGTGCTTGTGCTCGTTCTCATTTAAAAAAGACTCCCCTTAGTGCCTTGTCTTCACCCCATGAGGTACTTGTATAGGTCTCTCTCATGGCACATCTTGCTCTCCTCTCTTCCAGGGTGCATATACAGTGCACTGATGCCAGTGTCATTTTAGTTGCTCCAGATGAGACACAAGACATCACTTCATCTGCAGCCTTTCATCAATCTATGATGACTGTGTGTCACCTGACCACTAACCGGTGCAGTAGTTTGTTGCCTTTTTGGGTCCCTGAATGGCTGTTGGGGAGTGTTCATGGCAGAACTGCCTAGTGTACTTCAAAATGGAAGGAAGTGATGGAGTTTAACATTGTTAAAATGTTTTTTATAAAAAAAACAAAACAAAACACTTATCTGTGGGGGTCAAATAACGAATATCTGGCGCCCTGAATACGAATATTCATCTGAATATTCAAATTAAGGTACTTGCACACCCCTAATAGTAAGGTAATATATATATATATATATATATATATATATATATATATATATATATATATATATATATATATATATATATATATACTTAGTTTTACCTGTAATGTGATTCATATGTGTGTAATTAAACCTGCTGAGCCTTCCAAAGCACTGGTTTTCATTGGGGACTGTGCAAAAAGTATTCTGTCACGATGCCTTATTCATTATGTTGATTGCGTGCAGCGCAAGAAACATATTGTGGCAGCTTGCTCAGAAGCAGGCTGTGGGGGCCCGGCACTGTTGTGGCCAATGCCCCCACAGCCTGCAAAGGCGTGTCCCGCTTCCCCCAATGCCGTTGCAGGCTGCTGGTGACACAAGCTTGGAACGTTTGCACCAACTTGTGACAAATCAGCCGCTGCAATCAGGGGCCACCTCGTCATTGCAGCGTCAGCGATCCGCTTCAATGAGGGAGCGACCCGTCATTGCAGGGCAGGATCTAGCAAGCCTGATACTGTTTGTGAACATGGCGGTGGGTTGCCGCCGTGTTCTCAAACAATATTACCCAACATGTTTATCTGCCGAAGAGGAGCCCATCCCCATTGGCATAATGTCACCCCCTTTAATGTCTGTGAAGGTGCCCAATTGGCCGGCAGAAAGGAATCCCCCTTTGCTGTTTGCTGACGGGGATGCCCAATCCCCCATCGGCTACAGCTGCCCTCCCCAGAAAGACTCAGTAGCACTGGGAGCCCACCAGCACATTCTCGTAAAAAACGGTCCCATAAAGTCTTTTTTTCTTTTTAACACCTATAAAAAGAAAACTGTCCTCGTAGTCTCCCGCCCCCCACCCGCAACCCGTGTACCCACCCACTGCGCACCCTGCCTCCTCCACCCCACCCCATACTTACCTCTGGAACTCGGCGAGACGATCTTCGGTGGACCGGGAACACGTCTGCACTCTTCAAAGCCGTTCGCGAACTGAGGAAATGCCGGTAAGCTGTATAATGTAATAAACAGGGTTTTTTCAACTTTAGTACATATCTCAGGCATTTTTCGGAATTTTTTCAACAAATTTTCAACATGGGGTTTTTGGGACCCCTCCTCATGAATTCTTGAACTGTCATGGCATTAATCGGCCCCGAAAGTTGATTTCGCTGTCACTGCGTGGAATCACCTTTCGGGGCTGATTAATGAAACAACAGTGCCAGTGTTCATGAAGTGGTCTCTCAAGAAGCCTATGTTGCAAATTTGATGGAAAAAATCCGAAAAAAATGACTGTTTTATGAGCATGCATTGAGCAGTTGCTACACACGCTCGTAACTTCATGAATTTGCAATATTTTCAAGCCAGATTTTCAACACTGGCATTTTGTCGCACCTCCTTGTGAACAGTACGTGCTGTCATTGTTCACAGCCTGGCAGAAATGTGTTTTCGCACTCGCAGCGCAGAATAGTGCAGTCGCTGTAGGAAATCAGTGTTTGGGACAGATTAAGAAAATGACAGTGAAACTCTTCATGAGTAGAGGTCCTGAAATGGCTATGTTGAAAATTTGGTAATGATACTCCATAAAATGACTGTCTTATGAGCGTGCATTGCGCAGCTTGCACGCATGCTCGTACCTTCACGAATTTATAATATTTTCACTCCAGATTTTCAACATTGCCATTTTCCCACACCTACTTATGAACAGTGCTGCTGTCATTTTTCCCATCCTGGCCGAAGCGTGGCTTCGCACTTCCGGCACAGAATAGAGCGGTCACTGTGGGAAATCACTGTCCAGGACAGATTAAGACAAGCATTTGTCAATGCCGAATGTTTGCTTGCTGGCATTGGCAGTAATAGTGTAGAAGTTACAGAGCTGCGTAATAGTAATGGCAGTGAAGTATTGAACTGAAGCCAGCCCCACCACCACCCTGCAGAGAGTGACAGGCATTGGGTGTGCCTTTGGGTCGTCAGGCATATCGGCCACGAAATTTCTGTACACCCCACCCTGCAGACACTGGCAAGTGTCACGGTGTTCCTTGGGGTCTTTGGTCCTTATGCGCACCCCATTCCATTAGGAAATACAGAGAGATGGGTGCGATATAGAAGAATGGGGTGAACTTTGGGGACGAAGAGTCCAAGGCATACCTCGATGCTTCTCACTGGCTGCAGGGTGTGGAATGGTATGAGCATTATAGGCAAGAATCCCAAGTCACAGCCCTGATGCCTGTCATTCTCTACAGGGTTGGGCGTTATGATTGGAAACCCTAATACCTCAGGCATTCATTGGTATTTTCACTCCAAATGTTCAACATGGTTTTTTTGTGACCCCACCTCATGAACAGGGGGAATATCAGTTTCTTAGCCGAAAGCTGCCTATGCACAGCGACTATGGCATTTAGCACCACAGGTGCAAAAACATTCCGAACAGGATGTACAAAATGACAGCTGTACTGTTCATGGGGAGGTGTAAAAAATGGCAATGTTGCAAATTTGCAGTAAAAATATTTAAAAAAATGGTGAAGTCACGAGCTTACATAGAAACTGTGCAACTCACACCCGTAATATAATTAGGTCGGGGATTTTTTTACAGCAGATTGTCAACTCAGGCATTTTGGTGCCTCCAATCATGAACAGTGTCACTGTGATTTTCTTTATCTGTCCCAAACAATGATTTCCCACAGTGACCACGCATCTTTGCGCTGAAAGTGTGAAAACACATTTCGGCCATGTTGTGAAAAATGACAGCTGTACTGTAAATAAGGCAGTGTGGAAAAATGCCACTGGTGAAAATCTGGACTGAAAATATTACAAAGTCACGAACTTACGAGGGTGCGTGGAAACTGCGCAATGCTCACTCGTAACACAGTCATTTTATGGACTTTTGTCACCAAATTTTCAACATAGATATTTTAAGACCTCTGCTCATGAACAGTGTAACTGTGATTTTCTTAATCTGTCCCAAACATTGCTTTTGCACACCAACAGCACCATTGTGCGCTACATGTGCGAAAACACATTTTGGGTGGCATGTGAAAAATGGCAGCTGTACTGTTCTTAAGGAAGTGTAATAAAATGGCAATGTTGAAAATCTGGAGTGAAAATATTAAATTTGAAAACTTATGAGCATGCATAGGAACTGCTCAACGCACGCTCGTAAAACAGTCATTTTTAGGAATGTTTTCACCAAATTTTCAACATAGCCATTTTAAGACCTCTGCTCATGAACAGTGTCACTGTGATTTTCTTAATGTGTCCCATACATTGATTTCGCACATCGACTGCGCCATTGTGCGCTACATGGGCAGAAACACATTTTGGGCAAGATGTAAAAATGACAGCTGTACTGCTCATAAGGAGGTGTGGTAAAATGGCAATGTTGAAAATCTAGTGTAAATATTGAAAATTCATGAACTTACAGTGTCGTCGGAACTACTGGCAGCTAAACAAGTAAAACAGTCATTTTAGGAATTTTTCAATAATTTTCAACATAGCCATTTTAAGACCTCTGCTCATGAACAGTGTCACTGTGATTTTCTTAATTTGTCCTGTACATTGATTTACTGCACACTACGCCATTGTATGCGCTACATAGGCGGAAACATGTTTTGGGTGAGATGTGAAAAATGACAGCTGTACTACTCATAAGAAGGTGTGGTTAAATGGCAATGTTGAAAATCTGGAGTGAAAATATTGAAAATGTGAACTTGGAGATAGTAGGAACTGCGCAAGCCAACGTAAAACAGTAATTTTTGGAATTTTTCCACCAAATTTTCAAAATAGGCTTCTTGAGAGCCCACCTTATGAACACTGGCAGTGTCATTTCATTAATCAGTCCTGAAAGGTGATTTGGTGCAGTGACTGCGCGGTGACTGCGAAATCACCCTTAGGGCCTGAATAACGCCATGACAGTGACATCATTCATGAGAAGGGGTCCCAAAAACCCCATGTTGAAAATTTGGTGCAAAAATTCCAAAAAATGCCTGAGATATGCAACAAAGTTGAAAACCCTATCTAGCCCATTATACAGCTTACCGGCATTTCCTCAGTTCGCGGTCGGCTTTGAAGAGTGCAGACGTGTTCCCGGTCCACCGAAGATCGTCGTGCCGAGGTCCGGAGGTAAGTATGGGGTGAGGGGGGTGTGGGGAGGCAGAGTGCGCAGTGGGTAGGTGCGGGTTGTGGAAGGGGGGCCAGGGAGACTACGTGGGACCGTTTTTCCTTTACAGGTGTTATTTTTGTTCACAATGATGACACGGGACGTTTGCCACACTGGGGTGGGCTCCCAGCATGGCACAAGGACAGTTCGGGGGGCATTCAGCTGATGGGGGATTGGGCACCCCCGTCAGCCAAAGCATCGGATTGCCACGCTGGGGTGGGCTTCCAGCGTGGCACCCATACTCGGGGAAGGACAGTGGAGCCGACGAGAGTTGGGCACCCCGTCAGCTATATCATTAGTTGCCACGCTGGGATGGGCACCCAGCATGGCATTTGGAAAACTTTAGGCGGGGGCGCAGCACGGCCGACAGGATTGGGCACCCGTCGGCTATCGGTGTGTCCATGCGTGTGGGGAGCCGCACACCTGCGTGGGCATGTGTGTGTGGGGAGGGGAGCTTTGCATGAGCAGGTGATATCTTATCGCTGCTCACTCAAGCGTAGCTCCCCCTTTGAACTGTATGCCACTGCATTTTGGAGCTTGTCATAGATAGCTCCAGCATGCATTGGCTTACAGGGTCTGCGCCAGCCAACACACTGAATGAATTGGAAGAGGGGGTGACACACCTCCGAAATCTCGGATGATGGCACTATGTTTCTTGCACATGCGTGCAAGCAAACATAAAAATGACAGTGATACTGTTCATGAGCAGAGGTCCTAAAATGCCTATGTTGAATTTGGTGATGATAGCCCATCAAATGACTGCGTTACAAGTGTGCATTGCACACTTTCCATACACCTTTGTAACTTCTCAGATTTGTAATATTGTCATGCCAGATTTTCAGCAGTGGCATTTTTTCACACCTCCTTATGAGCAGTACAGCTGTCATTTTTCACATCCTGACTGAAATGTGGTTTCACAGTTGCGGCACAGAATAACGCGGTCGCTGTGGGAAATCTATGTTCAGAACAGATTAAGAAAATGACAGTGGCACTGTTCATGAGCAGAGGTCCTAAAAAGCCCTATGTTGAAAATTTGGTGACGAAATTCCATAACATGACTGTGTTACAAGCATGCGTTGAACTGTTTCCATGCACCCTTGTAACTTCGCAAATTTGTAATATTTTCACGCCACATTTTCAACAGTGACAGTTTTTCACACCTCCTTATGAACAGTACAGCTGTCATTTTTCACATCCTGGCTAAAATATGTTTTTGCACTCCTGCCAGAGAATAACATGGTCGCTGTTGGAAATCAGTGTTTGAGACAGATTAAGATCGAATGAGTGAGAGGGGGAGTGAGGAGCTCAACTGAGCTCTGTCGGGACTGTTGCAGATTTGTTTGTGGGCAGAAAAAGGCCCCAACGCAAGAGCACAGTACAAAAGGACAGCCTGCAGCACTGGGAGAAACAGAACGAGAGAGCTAGTGAGGGAAGGGGAGTGAGCGAACTCACCAGGCGCCGTCAGGACTGCTGTAGTTGTTGTGGGCAGAAAAAGGCATCAAAGCAGGCAGGGGCCCAGTGAAAAGGCCAGCCTGCAGCGGTGGGAGAAACAGTACGAGTGAGTGAGACAGGGGGACTGAGTGAGCTCAATGGAGCTCTATCAGGACTGCTGCGGATTTCTTTGTGTGCAGAAAAAGGCACCAATGCAGGCAGGAGCCCCATACAAAAGGGTCGTTTGCAGCGCCAGGACAAACAGAATGAGCGCGTGACAGAGGGAGACTGAGTGACCTCAGCAGAGATCTGTTGGGACAGCTGCGGATTTCTTTGCGGACAGACAAAGGTGCCAACGCAGCCATGAGCCCCATACACAAGTGCAACCTGCAGCGCCAAGAGACACAGAATGAGTGAGAGACAGCGTGGTAGTGAGCGAGCTCAACGGAGCTGTATTGTGACTGCTGCAGATTTCTTTGTGGGCAGAAAATGTGGCAATGCAGGCAGGAGCCCAGTACAAAAGGCCAGCTTGCAGCACCGGCAGAAACGGAATGAGTGAGTGAGAGAGGGGGAGTGAGCGAGTTCAATGGAGCTGTGTCGGGACTGCTTCAGATTTCTTTCTGGCCAGAACAAGCCGCCAATGCAGGCAGGAGCCCAGTACAAAAGGGCAGCCTGCAGCGACAGGAGACACAGAACGAGCGAGTGAGGGAGGGGGAGTGAGTGAGCTCAACGGAGCTCTGATGGGACTGCTGCAGATGTGTTTGTGGGCAGAAAAAGGCAGCAATGTACACAGGGGCCCTGTACAAAAGGGCAGCCTGCAGTGGCGGGAAAACCAGAATGAGTGAGTGAGAGAGGAGGAGTGAGCGAGTTCAACGGAGCTCTATTGTAACTGCTGCAAATTTCTTTGTGGGCAGACGAAGGCAGCAATGCAGGCAGAAGCCCAACAGAAAAGGGCAGCCTGCAGCGCCGGCAGAAATGGAATGAGCGAGTGAGAGAGGGGGAGTGAGCGAGCTCAACACACCAATGCAATCAACATTCAGCATTGACAAATGCTTGTTTTTGTATTGATTCTATGTATTTGTGTATTGTAAAGATCTTTTTATGATTGAACAGTAAAAGATTTTGAATGATTTGGCTCCGTTAACCACAATCCTCTGCTGTCCCTCTTCCAACCAGTTTCTCATCCACCCAACTGAGTCCTTTGCTGCACCCAGGTCCTCTAGATTATCCAGCAAACTTCTATGAGGCACTGAGTCGAACACCTTGCTGAAATCAAAGTAGAGTAAATCCACAGTGTGGACTTTATCCACTAGCCTTATTGCCCAATCAAAGAACACTATCAGGGGCTGGTCCAGTGGCATGGAGGGCTGAGGCACAGCGCCTTACCTCCTGTCGCACTGGACACCTGGGTTTGGAAACTGACTCAGGTTACCAGGGGTTGGTCTGGGTGGAAGAAGATCGAATATCCAAGGGACTGCTGTCCTCTCCCAAGGAAGGGATAATTGTAGGCCTGGCTGTACACTGCCACCAGGTGGATGCCTGGTGGTAGGGCAGCTTCAGGCTGCACAAAGGGAGGAACCGCTGGTGTATCATGCATGTGTGCCTCCATATGCATGTATTGATGTCCTGTGGCAGGACAGGGTAGAAAAGTGGGAAAACTGGTTTCTGGGGTTCCATGAAGCCCTGCCCACCCAATTCCAAGTCCACATTGTCATTCAGATTCTGGTCTATTCTGAAGGCTTACATGTGGGGAGAGGACAGCTGTCCATTCTCTGCCACTGCTGCAGGAGAATCCATGGGGGAAGCCAAAGACCAGGTAAGACCCAGGGAAGGAATTTGCTGGCTTGGGGCTGTGGGGGAGACAGGGCTGAGCAGCCACCCCACAATGAGTAGGACAAAATACTGATAGAAAAAAAGAATACTATCAGGTTGGTCTGACAAGACCTCCCTACCACAAACTCGTGCTGTTTACTATCCTTGAGTCTGTTGTTCTCCAGGTAGTCCAGGAGGTTCTCTTTGACTAGTGTCTGCATTAGTTTACCCACGATAGAGGTAAGGCTGACAATTCTGTAGTTACCCGGTTATTCCTTGCCCCTCCCCTCAAGAGGCGTGACTATGTCTGCTACCCTCCAATCATTTGAACTACCCCTGTCTGAACTGAGCTATTGAACAGTCCTACCAGGGGTTCAGTTAGTTCCACTGCCAGTTCCTTAAGCAACTTAGGATGTATCCCATCTGGCCCCCAGACTGCTAGCCCTTTCTGAATCCTTTAACTGGTAAATACTTACTGGCTTATCTCTGGTATCTCCCTTACTACCACTTTTTTTTCCATTCAAAGTTTATTAACATTTTAACAAAACAGATCTACAACGTGTCAGGAATACAAGAACATGTTCATATTCTTAAGAGATCTGCCCACCCTCCCTCTCCCCGATACCCATCCCCATTTCCCCATCCCCCATACACCCTAGCACAGTGGAAAAACTGGTTCTACAGAGGCAAGGGATAGCTGTTGGTGGGGAGCCTGTTCATGTGGATTGCAGGGAGTATAGAGAATTCAGGGAACCCTAGTCTTATTAAATTTTGTGTGCTTATTATTGAGACTTGCAATTGCTCTTTCTGTTCTGAGATTTGCAAGTAGTTCCTGCTGCCATTCTGTATACAAAATCACTTCCATGTCCTTCCAATGTTTAAGTACAAGTTTTTTAACTGACATCAAGATTAGGGCCATGTGGTATTTACGATTATGTACTGTTACTCCCACAAAATTACCAAGAATGCAGATTTCTGGGGTGAATAAATCTTCCAGGCCTAGTCATGGGTCTATTTTCGGCTTGATGGAGGTCCAAAGTGATAACACTTTGGGACATTCCCAGAATATGTGCAGCAGTGATCCTTCTGCCTGTACACAGCGTGTTAATGTGGGGGATGCAATTAAACCTAGCCTGGCCATTTTTTGTGGGGAGTAATATATGTTATAAGGGATTTGGAATTGCATAAGGCAGAGTCTATTTTGGGTTATAAAGTTGTGACATCCCTTCCATATTACAGGACGATCTATAGCTATATTCGGGAATAGGGAGAACCAGTACGCAGTTGGACCGAGATGTTCTGAATAAGCCGTTTCATGCAGTAGACTACAAATTTTGGACACTGCATGGGGACTTCCCTCAAAGGGAATCAATTCAGAGTGAAAGGGCGTTCCCGGGGGCTGCAGGAGAGTGGTTCCAAACACCTTCACTAATAAATACCACAGCTGAAACACTTTGAAAATTTGAGAATTGGGAATGGATGCTTTGCTCAGGATTTCAGGAGAGGTGAGCCATGACCCATCTTCTTTCTTCAAATGTGCAAACTGGTAATTGTTTAACTGTGGGAGCCATGAAGGTGAAAGAACCTTCCCTGCCAATTTGACATTGGGGTTATTTTTCATAGGCTGGGTCAAATCTTGTGTATGATTATATTTAAGGAAAGCACAGAGCTGGGTGTGAATTTTGATAGAAACTGGAATTGGGGATCCTTTTAGTGGTGTAGGAAAGACTTTAGGTTTCATATATAGAAGAGCCAGAGGAGAAAGTCCATGAGTTTTAATTTGGGACAGTTCTATAGTATTTTAAGCCAAGTAGGCGGATAAGGAAGAGGTTGCTGAGGAGTCTCCGCAGTTAGCCATCTTAAATATGTATTAGTCTGGCTGGCCCAATAATAGAGTGCTATGTGGGGGAGGCATAAGCCTCCTTTGGTTTTTAAGGCAGTTAGTCTGTGGAGGGCTAGGCGGTGTTTTGCCTGACCAAATAAAACCTGTAATAAGATGATTAACTTTTTTGAACCAGGTAAGAGGGAGCCAAGAGATTAAGGGGGTAGAAAAGCCGGGGGAAGATGTTCATTTTAATTAGGTTGATTTTACCCCAGAGGGAAATCGGGAGAAGCGACCATCTATCTAGGTCTTGTTTTATTGTCTGAAGGAGAGAATCTAGGTTTGCTTTTTGGAGATGGATTTGGTTTCTTGAGAGTGTTACTCCAAGATATCTCAAGGATCCTGTCTCCCAAGAAAGGCCTAGATCTGTAATAGGTCATTTCAGTGTTTTATGGTTGAGGGGAAAAAACAGTTTTGTCTAGGTTCAGTTTATAATTCGACATAGTGGCAAACTCTGTGATGATGCTCAGCATGGATGGAATGGAGGTATTCTGTGGGATATCCGGAGAAGCAGGTCATCCTCATATGTGGAGACTTTGACTTCATGACCTTGTATGGTAATGCCTTGAATCAGATGGCAGTTGGTTAATTTGCGTACCAGGGGTTTGAGATATAAATTGAAAAGCAGTGGGGACAAGGGACAGCCTTGTCTCATTCCGGATTGCAATGAGAACAGGGTGGAAATTGCCCCGTTACTGGACACACAAGCTGTTGGAGCTGTGTATAGAGCTTGTACCCATTTCTGAAATACTAAAGGAAAGCCAAGTGCATTTAAAGTTCTGAAAAAAACTCCAATTAACTCTGTCAAATGCCTTCTCGGCATCCAGGGAAGCCAACGCTGCGGGATGGTCTGCATCCCTGGATACCGAGAAGATATGTGCCAAAGTGTGCAGATGGTCTACAGAGGACCTACATTTCATAAACCCCACTTGTTCTGGGCCGATGAGGTCCAGGAGGACTGTATTAATTTGCTCTGCTAGTAACTTAGCTAAGATTTTAATATCTTGGTTGAGAAGTGAGATTGGTCTGTAACTCGAGACCATATTGGGCTGCTTCCCTTGCTTTGGTAGGAGAACAATTAAGGCTTCAAAAAGGGGCTTGTCCAATGTGGCACCTGAGAGCATGTGGAGGTATAGGGGTAATAGTAATAGAATTAGTTTTTCAGTAAATGCCTTGTAAAAGTTGGGGGAGAAACCATCTGGTCATGTTTTTTTTTCTGTGGGAAGGGTTTTAATAATTTTAAGTATCTCAGATCTAGTAATAGGAGCAATCAGGGTGAGCTTTCGGGCTTCCGAGAGAGAAGGCAGCTGGGACTACTTTAAATATTCATCCATAGTCTGTTCAGAGGGGAGATTTAATATGGGTCCATAAAGCTGTTTGTAGTAAGTACGAAACTTGGAAACCATATCTTCTGGGGTGGTTTTTAAGGATTCTCCTTCTGAAGAATGAATAGCAGCAATGAGCCTAGAGGAGTCTTGCTGTTTGATTCTTAAAGCGAGCATCCTACTGGCTTTTTCCCCTTGGTCTGTATAAACTACTTTGGCCTTTAAGATGGTAAATTCCACCTTCTCTCTCAGAAAGTCCAGGTATGCCGCCCATAATTTAACCAGGTCTTGTCTAAGCGGTTCTGGGGAATGAGGGGACAGTTTATCCTCAATTTCCCTGATTTGGGAGAGAATGGACAGTAGCTTTTGCTCTCTTTTTTTTCCCACCACACGGCCAGTCCAATTAGCAAACCTTTAAGATAAGCCTTCAGTGCACACCACTCTATAACTTGTTTACCTGTGGAGTTATGATTAACAGAGGTAAATTGGGTGATATGGTCTGAAATGTATTGTATTGTGTTTGGGTCTTTGAGAAGCTGGTTGTTTAGCTTCCATCGTCCCGCTTTCATTGGGAGGAAGGAAAATGAGAGTTTAAAAATGATTAGTGCATGATCGGATGGGGGGCCTCGGTATATGGAAGAGTCCAACACCCAGGGGAGAAACGTTTGAGGAAGAAAGAGCTAGTCACTACAGGAGGATGTCTTGTGTACTGGGGAGACAAATGTATGGCTTCTCTCTGTGGGGTGCAAAACTCTCCAGACATCACACAGGCTCAGCTGGTCCACCAATTCCCTTAATGCCCTTTGGGCTGGGTAAAGTCCCATATGTAGGTTACCCATGCGATCTATACTGGGATAAAACATCAGGGATTTAGGTCACCCCCCAGAGTTATCGGGAGAGAAAGAAAAGGAGACAGTATATTAAGCAACTGTGTGAAAAATTTGGAGGAGTCTGTATTCGGGCCATATATAACACCCAATAGTACCTCTGTAGTGTGCAGTGTGCCCTTGACAAATAGGAATATCCCTAAAGGGTCCCTAATTACCTGGTTGGAAGTAAAAGGGAGAGATCTGGAGATCAGTAGCATAACCCCACAGCTTTGCGTATTGCCTCCTGCAGAAAACACTTGCCATACCTGTTGCCGTCGTAATTTTGGTGCCTCAGAATTGAGCAAGTGGGATTCTTGTGTAAAAACAATATGTGCCTTGGGCAGGTTTAAATGTTTCAGTATCTTATACTGTTTTAGTTTGTGCCTGGCTCCTTTAATGTTCCAAGTTGCAATAGTCAGGGTCCTAGCCATTTGTCTGTAAGAGACAATGGAGTGAGTGATGCTGAGGTCTACTACCCTGTTTCCTTTGCCTACCTATTATATCCAGCTGTGCTGCCAACCCCCTCCCAACCTATTCCCACCTTGTTGAAAAATAATCTTCCCATATAGTGTCCCAATAAATCCCGCCTTCCCCTGAACCGAGATCCCAAATCGAACCTCAGCTATCCTCCTTCCCCCCTCTACTTTTAGTCATTCCAGGCTCAGCATTAGTTCTCTGCTCAACTCCTCTCCCTCCAGTCAACCAAACCCATCCAAATAACATACAATAGCAAAAGATATAACTAGTCTGACAGCATTATATCAGTACAGAAAACTGGAAATAAAAAATTAGAAGAAAAAGACCTCTGAGACCAACAAACTCAAGGGCAGTTTGCTGTGGGAAACAACATAACTGGAATCTAAATAAATGTCTGAGAGGTCTCGTAGGCAATCTGCCAAACTAAAGATGAAAAAGGCAAAATATATCTAGCAAGTTTCTGCTAAAGTAAAACAAAAAATTCTTCTGTGTGTCCCATTCTTAGGAAACTGGCATTTGTATATATCAGGAAATGTTGAAGCCGTCCCATCTTATCGAAAATTACAATCTCGATTAGGGAGATTACTCTTCAGAGTGCTTTACATAGACCAGTGCATCAGCCAGATTTCACATAGCCAGTGATGATATGACCAGTTTTAAGAAAAGTCTAAAGTGCAAAGTCGAGCCAGGAGAAAAGGGGTTGTAACTTGCACCTTCTTGCACACATTCGCGAGGATGAATGGCAATGATGGGCTGAAGCTCCATCCAGCATTGGTACTGCGGTATTACAAACAGGTCTGGCAAGGAGCTTAGACATTAGTGTGTGCAGACTGGAGGGCTGGAATACGAATCATGGGTATTTCCTTACACATGCAGTCTCTGGGGTCTAGAGTTTATGGCCCTTCATTATGAAGCCCCTAGGCTGTATCAGAGAATCCCAGAGAGTTCATGCAGTATCGTATTCACTGGTGCCAGCATCCTTTTCGGTCAAGATGAAAACAATACTTTCGGAGGCAAAAATGAGTCAGTAGTATTCTTGTCAGGGGACTGGTCAGAAATGGGTTTAGCAGGAGAATTATTCATTTTGAGTACCTTGGTTTGCGTAGCATATGCACGCCCAGGCCCTAGACATCCAACTGTGGGAAATGGAGTTGTAACAACCAGTTTTTACTGCTCAGGGGTTTCGGAAGAGATCTGGAAAGGCAAGTTTCAGCCCGGTTATTGCAGAATCATAATCCTCATAAGTGATCCAGCTATCAAAGATCCATACCTGAAGCTTCGCCAGGTAATTCATCCTGTACTTTATTCCGTCGGCAATAAGCTTCGTTACTAGGGGGTGAAAGCTTGCTCTCCTTTGCCGCACTGTTGCTGGGAGGTCCTGAGCAATTCAAATTTTGGCCCCTTCCCATTGCAAATCTTGTGTTTTTCTCACTTTTTGCAAGAAATGCTGCCTCTCAAGGAAATTGAGAAATCTAAATATGAGAGGACGTGGTGGTGCTCCAGGACAGGGCATTGGACGGAGGGAGCTGTGTGCCCGCTCAACAATATACTTTGGCCCGAAGGGTGAGGGGCAAGCGATCTTCTCTACAAACTTTTGGATAAACAGAACAGGGTCCAGACCTTCCTATTTTTTGGGGAGACATATGAGGACTGTATTATTTTGCCTACTGTGGCCCTCAAGGTCCTCTATCTTTGATTCAAACTTTGCCGTCTTCTGCCTATTTGCCGTTATTTCATGGTCAACCTTATTGGCCCACTTTTCTAATGTTATGTATTGCCTTGCAATGTAATGCTATGCACCTGTTCAATTTTTTCTTGTAACTGACGTGGAACCTACAAATGAGCATCCGCTCACGGGTGTTCTCCTAGATATCAATAAATAAAAAATTAATAAAAACTGTATTGACATTTTCATTCCATGATTCTTTTTCACTAGTACTGTATTCCTTTTCACCCTCATTAACTGTCCTTTTGGAATACTACTGTATCTATCAGGCTTCTAGGGTGACAACTATCATATTTCAAAATAGCATTTCTATCTGACACTTTTCTAAAAAGATTTGTTTCAAAGGTGCCTTGTTCATTTTTCTTGATTCTAAGATCCAGAAAACGGACTTACTATAGATAAGTTATTACAACAAGAAAGAAAATGGCAGTACATGTTAAGAGTTAGCTCTGATGGAGGTTTGAATGAGAGCTTTAGTCTAGTTCCATTTTTAAAGAATAGAAGATAAAAACAGCGGGTTGGATTCACAAAGCAGTTGTACTTGGCGCATCTCGGCTGCCCCGGCGCAAATGAGATGTGCTGAGCTCAAACTGTGGTATTCACAGAAGATGCACTGGAGGATGCCCCCGGCACACCCCCTCTGTGAATACTACAGTTGCCCAACCCGAGATGGACCAGCGCAAGCCCCTGGTCGGGCTGGGAAACTAATAGGGCAGCGCATCTCCAGATGCGCGCACCCAAGATTGGGATTCACAGCCCGAGACATGCAAATGGGGCCATTAGGCATGCAAGGCACAATGGGGTCATTTGCATGTCATTATGTCCCCATTAGCATAACGCTTGCAAGGATGCTCCCGGTGGAGTGAGCCTGGCACCCTGCAAGGGTTGTGAGTGAAACACATATCCTGGTACTTCAGTGGTACCCCCCCCTCCTCCCTTCCCGTATCGCTAGTACATGTACATATAGCCCTTCAAAATCCTGGTAGTCCAGTGGAACCCCCTCCCACCGTATCCCCCAGTAAATGTAAATAGAACTCTGCACAATCCCTGGTAGTCCAGTGGCACCCCCTGCCCGACCCCATCGCAACACCATATGAATTACCAAAGACTCGTGTGATCCAGTGGACTCCCACCCCCACCCACTCAGGCACCCTCACCCCATCCTGCTCCCCCATCCCAGCATGTGCTGAATGTCAGTGGGCAGCTCAACTCACCTTACACTACCACAGCTGCCTGACAGCAGAGCTGTCAGTGAATGACAGCTTTCTGTACTACTGAAGCCCATTGGTAGACCCTGTCAACCAATGACCTTGCAGTGTGTACTGTAAGCTGTCATTCACAACTTTGTGCCTAAGTGGGTGGGGGTTGGGGTCCACTGGCTCACCAGGGAGTCTTTATTAATGCATATGGTGTTGTGATTGGGTCGGAGTAGGAAGGGGGTTCCACTAGACTTCCAGGGATTGTGGTGGTGTTATTTACTGTTACCAGGGATATGGGTGGGGAAGGAGGTTCCACCGGACTGCCAGGGATTGTGCAGAGTTCTATTTGCATTTACTGGGGATACGAGCAGGAAGGGGAGGAATCCACTGGACTACCAGGGATGACGGCTGTGCAGTAATACATTATGAGGATATGGGTAGGGAGGGGGGGACACTGAACTGCCAGGGTAGGTAGGCTGCCATGCTGCTGTCTAACTTAAGTCTACTGTTTGTAGACTTATCTTTTGGAGGACCATCTTCAGACTTACTCCAGAGATGCGCCTCCAAGGTGGGTTGTGAAAAGGGCTGCACCCTATATGCATGGGCAAGCCCACTGCGCAACCCCTCCAGATGTGCCGCATAACATTATGGGTGGTGTGAGGCACATCACTGCCCATACAGAATCGTGATTGGGCACAAGTCGGGGATGCTCCAACGTATCTTGAATGCACTGGGCACACCCCTTTTGTGAATCCCCCCAGAAATCTGTGGTAGATATGGTATAATAAGAAACTTTACAATTTTTATAGTAAATAAAATCCCTTGTAGCATATTTAACATTTTGTATGTAGAATATTGTAACTGTAGCACTTTAATATTTGTGTGTGTTTAGCTGTCCCTTGGTGAAAATTTTAGGTCTGAGAATTGATACACTCAGTGTATGTAATGGTGATGTCATGGGTGTTTGTAACATGATTGATTTTCAATATGTCATGTGATTAATTAAGGATATAAAAAGGTGGAGTCTGAAGCTCATGCCACACCTTGAAAAAGCGTTAGTATACGTGAAAAGTTGGTGTTAGTGGTAGTAAAACTTTTGCTGCTATTTATTATGTTTGCTTGCACGCATGTGCAAGAAACATAGTGCCATCATCCGAGTTTTCGGAGGTGTGTCAGCCCTCTTCCAATTCAGTCAGTGTGTTTGCAGGTGCGACTGCAGTTCTCCAATGCCTGCTGGAGCTGTCTATGACAGCTCCAAAATGCAGTGGTGTACAGTTGAAAGGGGGAGCTATGCTTCAGTGAGCAGCGATCAGATATTGCCTGCTCATGCGTGCTCCCCTACACACACACACACACATGTACTGCGTGCTGCCCCCAACAACACTGTATAGCCGGCGGGGTGCCCAATCCCCGTCGGCTGTGCTGCGCCTGAAACACAATTCCATATGCCACGCTGGGTGCCCACCCCAGCGTGGCTACATGTCGTATGGCCGACGGGGTGCCCAATCCCCATTGGCTCCACTGTGTCTCCCCCGGTACAGGGTGCCACGCTGGGAGCCCACCCATGCGTGGCAACAGATGCCATGGCCGACGGGGTGCCCAATCCCCATCGGCTCCCGCCCCCAGCTGTCCTTCTGCCGGCGCGGAGCCCACCCTAGCGTGGCAAGCGTCCCGTCGTCGTCATAAAGAAAAAAAAAAAACTGAAAATCAAAAACGGTCCCTCGCTGTGTCTGCCCCACCCGCCTACCAACTGCGCACCCTGCCTCCCCACCCCTCCTCACCCCTACTTTCCTCCGAGCTCGGTGCGGCGATCTTGACAGACCGGGAACATGTCTGCACTCTTCAAAGCCGACCGAGAACTGAGGAAATGCCAGTAAGCTGTATAATGGGATAGATAGGGTTTTTTCAACTTTATTGCACATCTCAGGCATTTTTTTGAATTTTTGCACCAAATTTTCAACATGGGGTTTTTGGGACCCCTTCTCATGAATGCTGTCACTGTTATGGCATTACTCAGGCCCGAAGGGTGATTTCGCAGCTACTGTGTGAAATCACCTTTCCAGAACGATTAACGAACCAACACTGCCAGTGTTCATAAGGTGGGCTCTCAAAAAGCCTATTTTGAAAATTTGGTGGAAAAATTCCTAAAAATGACTGTTTTACGAGCATGCGTTTCGCAGTTCCTATGCACGCTCGTAAGTTTGCGAAATTTCAATATTTTCAATCCAGATTTTCAACATTGCCATTTTACTACACCTCCTTATGAGCAGTACAGTTGACATTTTTCACATCTCACCCAAAACGTGTTTCCACCCATGTAGTGCACAATGGCGCAGTCGGTGTGCGAAATCAATGTACTGGACACATTAAGAAAATCACAGTGACACTGTTCATGAGCAGAGGTCTTAAAATGGCTATGTTGAAAATTTTGTGAAAAAATTCCTAAAAATGACTGTTTTACGAGCGTGCGTTGCAGAGTTCATGGCTCGTAAGCTCATAAAATTTTCAATAATTTTCACTCCAGATTTTCAACATTGCCATTTTACCACACCTCCTTATGAGCAGTACAGTTGTCATTTTTCACATCTTGCCCACAACGTGTTTCTGCCCATGTAGCTCACAATGGCGCAGTCGGTGTGCGAAATCAATGTATGGGACACATTAAGAAAATCACAGTGACACTGTTCATGAGCAGAGGTCTTAAAATGGCTATGTTGAAAATTTGGTGAAAAAATTCCCAAAAATGACACTTTTAGGAGCACTCGTTAGCAGTTCCTAAGCACGCTGGCAAGTTTGCGAATTTGTAATATTTGCACACTAGATTTTCAACAGTGCCATTTTACCGCACTTCCTTATGAGCAGTACAGCTACCATTTTTTACATCTCACCCAAAATGTGTTTCCGCACATGTAGCGCACAATGGTACAGTCGGTGTGCGAAAACAATGTTTGGGACAGATTAAGAACATCACAGTGACACTGGTCATGAGCAGAGGTCTTAAAATGGCTATGTTGAAAATTTGGTGACAAAACTCCATAAAATGACTGTGTTACGAGTGAGCATTGTGCAGTTTCCACGCACCCTCGTAAGTTCATGAATTTGTAATATTTTCAGTCCAGATTTTCACCAGTGGCATTTTTCCACACCTCCTTATGAACAGTACAGCTGTCATTTTCCACAACATGGCCGAAATGTGTTTTCACACTTTCAGCACAGAAATGCGCGGTCGCTGTGGGAAATCATTGTTCGGGACAGATAAAGAAAATCACACTGACACTGTTCATGATTGGAGGTCCCAAAATGCCTGTGTTAACAATCTGCTGTAAAAAAATCCCCAAACTAGTTACATTACGGGTGTGCGTTGCACAGTTTCTATGCACGCTCGTGACTTCACCAGTTTTTTTAAGATTTTCACAGCAGATTTTCAACATTGCCATTTTTTACACCCTCCCATGAACAGTACCGCTGTCATTTTTCACATCCTGTTCGGAATGTGTTTTTGCACCTGTGGTGCCAAATGCCATAGTCGCTGTGCAAAAGCAGTTTTCGGCTAACAAACTGATATTGCCACTGTTCATGAGGTGGGGGTCACAAAAAAACATGTTGAAAATTTGGAGTGAAAATACCAACGAATGCCTGAGGCGTTAGGGTTTCAGACCATAACGCCCCACCCTGTAGAGAATGACAGGCATCAGGGGTGTGACTTGGGATTCTTGCCTGTCATGCTCATACCATGCCACCCCAACCCACACCCTGCAGCCAGTGAGAGGCATCAAGGTGTGACTCGGACTCTTGGGGCCCCAAACTTCACCCCATTCTCCTATACCGCACCCATCTCACTGTATTTCCTGATGGAATGGGTGCGATAAGGGCCAAAGACCCTGTAGCACACCGTGACACTTGTCAGTGTCTGCAGGGTAGGTGTGGTGAAATGGCGGGTCATTATGCCTGACGACCCAAAGGCACACTCCAATGCCTGTCACTCTCTGCAGGGTGGTGGTGGGGTTGGCTTCAGTTCAATACTTCGCTGCCATTCCTATTATGCAGTTCTGTAACTTCTACACTACCAATGCCAATGCCAGCAAGCAAACATTCGGCATTGACACATGCTTGTATTTTTAACAATAAAATGCAGAATGTCACTTAGCTTATAAGTGTATGGATCAGTTACTCTGAGTGGCTTGACTCTTTCTAGTATCAAGTTTTTGTGTTTTTGTCAGGACGCCAGAGGTACTTACTAGTCGCTGCCTCTGTTGTGCAATCCCTAGATGGTGCTCATGCAGCAGGGAATAGAAACAGTGGTATCATTCCCATACGTCATGGGATGACTTATGCCCTTCCAATATTCATGCACCCATATACTGTATATCTTTCCTTTTTTATTTCTGTCCACCATTTTCCATTTAAATGTCATATCACCTGTTTACTCATGTTATCACAATGCCTGTGTCCGCCAGCCAGTAGTCTCTCCGCTCCACCCATCCACGTCCCATTCACTGCCCACACATATGGAGACTCAAAGCAAACTGAGCCACTGAGGAGGAGCAAGTGACTGAAATGGAGTGAGTAACCAGCAGCAGCACAGTGAGGGAGGTGCGGAGCATGTGAGCAGGGATGCAAGGGAGGGCACAGGGCTGAGTGCAGCCTTGGAGCTCTGCGGAGGAGACAGATGCAGCCATCACTGTGCAATGAGACTGTGAGGTTGGTCGCTGGTGTGTGGGCTGCTGGCCAGGCTTAATGACTAAAGTGAGGCAGGAGCCAGCAGCAGGAAGGAAGGCCTATGAGAAGCAAGGTGCCAGCACCAAGCAGCCAGTGACAACATTACCAGGTAAGTGGAACAGAGATACCACATGAGTCCTCGGTGGGAGTGGGATGAAGGGGAACACCTCTCAACCTTTTGTCCTCCAATGAGGGACACAGACACTCAAAATGAGGTACCATGAGGGACACTGACCCAGTGAGGAACTAATCCTCAAACATTGCGATACAAGCTTGAAACACTGTGGAAACCATTGTCTTTACTTGTACATTTTTTTAGCAACTTTAAATATTACCAAGTTCTGCTTTAAAGTCTGAATTGACAGCACATTTTCTGTGTGAACAGTACCTTTTCTATGAGGGATGGATTAGGGAAGGAGCAAATTTGAGGGGTAAAATGAGGAACGTCCCTCAAAATCAGAGACAGGTGAGAGGTACTCAGAGGGGACCTGCTACTAGGATGCAGTATTGAAAATTGAAGCTAGTGGCCCTTATATAATTCTACTGAAATTTAGCATGTTGTGGGACAGCTTCATGGCCTGCTAAAAGCCACCAAAATGTACCCCATTTAGCTCCAATTTTTAAAAATTTTCGTGGGGGCATACCACTGGACCCTCTTAGAAAAGCTGAGATTTTGTATCCCTCTAAATTTGTGTTTACAAGATGCTGCTGGACAGAAACCCTCTTGGAGGTGGATCACGGGTGTCAGAAGCAATGACCCTTTCACTTGGCCAAGGCTGGCTATGTGTGAAAGAATGGTTTCACAGCTAGTTTAATTTTTTTAAGTTTTCATGCTCCTATATTATTAAGAACATCATTTTATCTTTGAAGCAATGGTACATTTAGGTGTAGAATGCACAGTACAATGCGTACTGCACAGCACCTAAGAAGTATACATGCAAGATGGAGTCTTTATCATGTAATCATGATATTCAAATGGGGCACTTTCTTGTCTTTTTCACTTTGAAGTTTTCTTTTTCCTTTTCTACAGATCTGTCAGCCCTCCAACTATTGAAGTTCTGGGCTTGGTTGCCTGGGAGAAGCTTCAAAATCTCTGCCTGTCTCAGGTTTATGAAAAAACACTGCTCCTGAATGCCAGTAGGATACAGTTTCAAGTGATTTCTTAAGGAATAATAAAAAAACATTTAAGACTTTGAAACTGACACTTTTTTCCCATCAGTTTTACGAACATACGAAATTGCCAGCAGATACAGGCCATTTGGTCTATCTAGTCTGCTTGAGTGTGTATCATGCTGTCTATTAAATTGTAGCTGCCCCCCCTCCCCTTGCACCCCTTCTAACTTAGTGTCCCCCACTTCTGACTTCTCTTCCCCCACCCTCCCTACAGTTTTGACCCTCAATTTGGCCCTATCCCACCCTGTCTTGAAGCTGCCCGCTGTCTGCAGTGTTACCACTTCTTCTGGCAGAGCATTCCAACCAGTTACCACCCTCTCTGTGAAATAGTGCCTCCTCATCTCTCTCTTGAACCTTCAACCCTCCAGTTTCAGACTGTATCCCCTGGTGTTCTGCCTCCCCCTTTTAACTTAAACAAGTCCTCTGAACTAACTCTGTTTATGCCCTTTAGGTACTTGAGTGTCTCAATCATACCCCCCCTCTCTCCCTTCTATCTACCAGGGTGTACATGTCAAGCTACCTCAATCTCTCCTCTTATGTCTTGTCCCCATCCCCAGGAACATCTTCTTTGCCCTACGCTGGACCCACTGCAGTAGTTGGATGCCCCTTTTCAAATAGGGGCACCAAAACTGCACACAGTACTCCAAGTGCAGCCTCACAAGGGACTTGTACAGGGGAAGAATGACTTCCTCCCTCCTACAGGTGATTCACCTGGTGTGGCATCCCAGCATTCTGTTCGCCTTTGCAGCTGCCATTCTGCACTGTGTCGAGTGCATCATGTCCCCTGTCACCAGCACTCCCAAATCTTTCTCCTCATCTGAACTGGCCAACTGCACTCCCCTAACCAATAGCTGTTCTTTGTTTTCTTTGCCGCCAAGTGCAGCATCTTGCATTTTTTGGCACTGAACATCTACTGTATGGCCCCTATCTAATAACCTCGTCACCCAGTCAAAAAAGTCAACAAGGTTGGTCTGACATGATCTCCCAGACACAAACCCATGGTGCCTGTCATCCTGTAAGCCATTCTTCTCCAGGAAACCCACCAGCCTTCCTTAAGTATAGTCTCTATTAGCTTCCCCACGATGGCTGTAAGGCTCACTGATCTGAAGTTCCCAGGTTCATCTCTGGGCCCACTCTTATGGATTGGCACCACATGTGCCATCCTCCGATCCCTGGGCTTGCATCCAGTATTCAGAGAAGTGTTGAACAAATCTGCCAGTGGTCCCATCAGCCAACTCCTTGAGTACCCTAGGATGAACTCTGTCAGGACCAGGTGCCTTATCCACCCTTAGGGATCTTAGGCCTTCCAACACCCTTTTGACTGGGATCTCCACATCTGTCTCCTCCTGTCCTCCCTCCGCACTTCCCCTGAGGTATAGGCCCATCCCTCTTCCTTGTAAACACTGAGCAGAAGTACTCATTTAGTACTTCCACCTGCTCTGCCCTGTGATCTATCCAGTCAGCCCCAGTTATTTAAAGCAGCAAGAGCCTTCCTTTGCAGTCTATCAAGGCATCTATAGTGCTCAACAGCAGGCAAGACAAAGAGTAAAATGAAATACATGTATCAAAAAGTACTGAAGGACAAAGATACAGCCTTCAAAATATTGTGATAATGAAATGCTATGCCTGTCAATTAAATATAGCACAGGGAAGGGGGATGAGGTTGTAAAACATCTAGTAGACAGCCAAAAGTGATAAGCAGAAGGGAGTTCATCTTCAGACACCCAGGGTGCCATGAGCCATCCAGAGAGAGAAGCTCCCCAACGACTTTCACTTTTTGCCAGCCAGACCCAGTTATTTAAAGCAGCAGGAGCCTTCCCTTGCAGCCTATCAAGGTGTCTAGTGCTCAGAAGTAGGCCGGACATTCAACTGCCCTGCTTTTCTTTCCAAGTTGTCATAGAGCCTCCAGGAGGAGATTCCATCTTTGGATACCCATGGGTCATGAGCCATCCAGGGAGAGAGGCTTCCCAAGGACTTTCACTTTTTGCCCGACAGCTCTGTTAATTTAAAGCAGCAGAAGTTGCTTTTGCAGAAGCATTCCCTTATAGCCTATCAGTGCATCTAGCACATGGGACTAGGTGGCACATCAGACTCTGTCCTGCTCACCTTTCCAGGTCACCATACAACCATGAGGAGGAAACTCCACCTTTGAATGGCCAGGGGCTATGAGCCACGCAGGGAGAGAGGCTTCCCAAGGACTTCACTTTTTGTAAGCCAGCCCAGGTAATTTAAAGCAGCAGGAGCAACTTTTGCAGGAGCCTTTCCTTGCAGCTATCAGTGCGTCTAGTGCTCAGGAGTAAGTGAGTAAGTGGAACATTTGAAACTCTAATTCCCGTGGTCTTCCAGCAGTCCCAACATGCAGTGGTCCTACTGTGAGTGGACCAGCAGGAGTGGGAGTCCTCAAGGGGAGTCACCAGAGGGGAGATGCCAGGATGCCAGATGACTCTGCTCAACTTCCACCATACAAATCGTAAGTGTACTTGTATCTGCTACTGCCTATTACAATGTGTGCTGCTTAGTTGGGGTCACTGCTTTGTTTTACACTTCTTGATGGGTCCTGTTGAGTTTCCTATTGCAGCACAGTATTTAGGCCACTGATTATATTGCATTATGTTAAATAGTTGGGGTCTTGTCAAGTTTGAACAGTGTTCCATCCATCTGCTGCTCCTTGTTTTGTACACTAGGGCCCAGATATTCAGACTGCGCCAGGCTGTGGTGCAAGCCTGGGCACAGCGCAACTTGGCTGCGCAGGGGCGTTGACAGGGTGATATTCAACATAGCTGCGCCATGGCACAGCAGCGTTGAATATTGCACCCTGGCCACCTGCAGTGCGCATGGCGCAGTGGCACTATGCCAGCGCAAGTGGCCAGAGCGGAGCGGTGGGATATGCTTGCGCAAGTTCCTTTGCACTAGGCGCAACAACCGCGATATTCAAAAGTGCACATTCAAATGGGGCCACAATGCATGCAAGGCGTAAATGGGGCCATTTGCTTGTCATCATGGCCCCATTTGCATGCAGGTGCGCAGATCCCCGGCGACTTGCGCCTGGCGCCCTGCCAGGCTGCAGCCGTCAGGGACCGATGCCCCCTGCACAGCACGGCAGTGTGTCCCACTGCCCGATCGTGTGGCATATGTAGAATTAAATAATCGTTCGATATCCTTGGTGGTCCAGTGGATCATTTGCAGTCTTATCAAGGGCACATATGTAGAAATAAGTGTCAGTCCATATCTCAGGGATCTGAGTGGACCATTGCGGATCGCGGAGCGCCAGTGCATCAATGCCACACCACACCAACCCCTGGTGGTCTAGCGGTACCCCTTCCCCACCCGCCCACTGAGCCCCACCGCCCGCCTCCCCGGCTCAGCGGTGGGTGGCAGCTCCCACCGCTGTCACCCTGTCACCACTGACTGACACCATACAGTAGGGCTGTCGCTATTGGTCCACAGCATGAGCCAATGGGCATGCAGCCTATACATACAACACAGTCCAGATATGAATGGATCCATTCACATATCTAGACTGTGTATGGTACGGGCTGCATGCCCATTGGCTCATGCTGTGGACCAATGGGTGTACAGCCCTACCATACGGTGTCAGTCGGCCGGCGGCGGGGCAGCAAGTGGGTGGAGAGCTGCTGCCTGCCGCTGACCGGGGGGGGGAGCAGGGCGGTGGGGCTCAGTGGGCGGGAGAGGGGTACCACTAGACCACCAGGGTTGGTGTGGTGTGGCATTATTTTGTACTGACGCCCGCGATCGGGCTGTGAGCGGTCCACTGGACCACCAGGGATATAGGACTGCTTTTATTTTAACATATGCCTGCGATCAGGCTGCGAGCGGTTCACTGGACTACCAGGGATATTGGACGTTTTTAATATTCAATTTATGCCCGCAATCAGGCATGGGGGTGGTGCCACCAGAAGGTGCAGCCGGAGCTTGAGTGGCCACCCACAGGTGGCAGCTGCTGTGTTGCGCCCTGCACACGGGCAGCTCACCTGTGGGTGGCCAGCTGTTGCTCCTTTTTTGGCTCACCTGTGTGCAGTGCAAGAAGGGGTTGCGCATGCATGGGCTCAGCACATCCCGGGCTGAACATCGGGATGTGCAGAATATGCATGGGCACCCTCCCCACCTGCGCCACATACATTACTGATGCACTCCAGTGCATCAGGATTTGTGCCAGGCTCAATCCCCGTTTGAATATCGCGGTGGGGCGCATCAGTGGGTTGCACATGGCACAACTGTGTTGTACCACGCACAACCCTTCTGAATATCCGGGCCTGAGTTTTATTGTACAGATCAGCTCCAGAGGGTAATCTGCCTCCTGACTGAGATTCTTTCCTGAGTAACAGGGGCCCACTGCATAGTGTGATGCCTCCCTCCACCTACAACTTAGTATCTGAGTTCAGACCACATCCCACCTAATGTTTGATTAGGCTTCCTCCCTATCTGGATGAGGCCCACCCCCAACCCCCCACTCCCTACCCCCCAACTGTTACATTTTAACTTTCTTCCCTATCTAGATGAAGCCAAATTCCCCCCACTTGTTTAACTTTAGACTTATCTGGATGAAGCCTTCCTACCCCAAAACAGTTACAGTTTTAGTTTGCTGTCTTATCTTGGTGAAGACTACATCCCCTTTTTGTTTAATTTTAGGCTTCCTCACTATCTAGGTAAAGCCCACAACCTCCTAATTAGTGTTGCTTATATAGTGATTTTGTGGCTCCTACCACTATCTGTCTGATAGTGCTTGTATCCTATCTAGGATCCTACCAGAAATCCTGCCAAAGACAGACGTAGGATCCAGGGTCAGATAGTTATGGGTCCTAGTTAGGATCCAGGGTTCCTAGGTCAGATCCAGGGATCCCAGGTTAGATAGTTAGGATCTGAGCCGGATCTGTTGCTGGGATCCACAGGATCCACAACATTTGTTGCTAGGAACCACAGGATCAACAATGTTTGTTGAATTCATACGCTAGATCCTAGAGGGTAGGATCCTTGGTCAGATAGCACTGGCCAGATAGCACTGTTATCCTACCCCAGCAACCATCTGGCCAAATGGGCAATATCTGTTGGTATTCTACTTTCTAGGATACTATCTGAGCAACACTACTTCCAATTGTAATCTATTTAGGTGAAGCCCACATCTCCACTGTCTCACCTAGGCTTCCTCTCATCTGACTGAAACTCCCTGCTCATATTATTAATTCAGCTTCCTCCCTTCCAGGGTGAAGCTTACTCTCCCACCACCTAAGCTGACAAAGTACAGGGTGACAAATGCTTAGTGTTCCACTGTTAATGTTACGTCAAACCCTACAGTATCACGCCTTCCCCTCCTGTTTTCCCTTGCTCCTCCTACTGCTTATCCATGCCTTCTCCCCAATCTCCCTTCCCCTTCCCACCCTCCTTTCCTCCAGCCTGACTACTATATCCCATTTCCCCTGGCATTCTGGGTGCAGTCTTCTCCCTTCTCAGGGAGACCATGGATCAGGGAGGAGTGGTGGATGTGGCCTACCCGGATTTCAGCAAGGCCTTTGATACCATTCCACATAGGAGACTGGTAAGCAAGTTGGGTAACTTGGGGTTGAGTAGTAAGGGGATAACATGCGTAAGAAACTGGTTAGGGGACAGGACACAGAGGATGGTGGTAAATGGGGTTTGCTCCGAGGAAGGGAAGGTGACCGCCGGGGTGCCTCAGGGATCAGCGCTGGGACTGGTCCTCTTCAATGTATTTATAAGTGACATAGCAGAGGAACTGGTAGGGAAGGTCTGCCTCTTTGTGGATAACACCAAGATCTACAACACAGTGGATACTTGGGGTGTGTGGAAAGGATTGGTAGGAATCTCAAAAAACTGGAAGAGTGGTCAAGGGGATGGCAGTTGGATTTTAATGCAAAAATGTGTAAAATAATGTACTTGGGCCATAAAAACCAAGGAGTGGAGTACAAAATGGACTGAGTGATACTGACAAAGATCAAGCAGGAAAGAGACCTAGGGGTAATCATACTGGATGACCTAAAGGTGGCCAGGCAGTGAGACAAGGCAGTTGGAAGGGCTAGTGGGATACTGGAGTACATCGGAAGGAGTATCACAAGCAGGAAGAGGGAAGTGGTGCTGCCCCTATATAGATCGCTGGTAAGACCCCTCCTTGAGTACTGTTTCCAGTTCTGAAGACCCCATCTCAGGAAGGACACAGAGAGGAGGCAGTCCTGAGGAGGGCTACCAAAATGGTGCAGGATCTGTATCAAAAGCCCTACGAGGAGAGGCTAAAAGAGCTAAATATATACACACTGGAGGAAAGAAGGGAGAGAGGGGATATAACAGAGACCTATAAATTCCTCAACAGGACAAATAAGGTACAGGAGGGAAATGCTTTTTAGAGAAAAAGATGCTCTAGAATAAGGGGACATGCTATGAAGCTGGAGGGGGTAAATTCAGAAAGGATGTGAGGAAGTACTTCTTCACAGAAAGGGTGGTGGATACCTGGAACAGCCTTCCAGTAGAGATGGTGGGGGCGAAAACAGTGCTGGGGTTCACAAATGCCTGGGACAGGCATAAGGGAATCGTTGGGGTAAGGGGGGAATGCATCATAGATCAAGTAGGGTCTACAGCAAAAAAAAGAAGGTTAGAAAAAAATGAGCAGTCTTGGTGGGGCCAGCAGCCCCTGTCTGCCGTCACAGCCTATGTTTCTGTGTTTCTTTGTTTCTCCTTGGCTTCACTTTGAAGCCCTCAGGTGCCTCCTTCCTTTTTACTCTTCTTGTCCTCCCCACTCCCCTTCCCCCTCCTCTCTCCATAAGTGACTCATATGCACCCTCAAGATGCTTGTCACCTTGTTGCTTTTAGTAACTGGTGATCTGTAGCTCAATCCTGGCCCTTCCCAATCATCCCTCTCTCATCTCCCCAAAAATAAGAGAGTGACCCATAGCGACATCTGAAGCCTCCTCCCAAAGACTGATCAGCTGCAATCAGTCGTGGTTCATCTCAATCCTGAGGTGCTGGTGATCTCAGAGTCTTGGCTGTCCCCCAAGATTCCTGATACTGTAGTTGCCATCCCCGGTACACAGTCATCCAGCAGGATCATGCTAAGAGGGGCAGTGGAGGTGCAATCTACTTCTCCTCTAACATCCAGTTTGAGCCTGCACTGTCCATCACTTCCCCATCTGCCCATGAGTTGCTCTTCCTCAAGCTCTCCCTCCCCTTCTCTGTCCCTATATTTGTGGCTGGTGCCTACTGTTTCCCTGGCATGCCCCCATCTTCAGTCACTGAGCTCCTCATCACTACCTTCACCCATGCCTCCTCTGGTGAGCTGCTCATTGTCTGTGATTTTACCCTAAGTTGGCTCTCCCTCTCTCTGTATATATTGTGCCAAACATTAAGACCCTCCAACTTACCCAACTGATCACTGACCCAAACCTACAAAATCACAGATCCCTAAATACCTCCTTTCTGGACTAGGTTCTCTCCTCCTACCTCCACCCTATCGTGGATGCTGGTGCCCTCCCTGACACCCTCAGTGACCACCACATGGTCTACTGTGTGAGCAAGATTCACTGTCCCAAAGCACCACCCCCCCAATTAATTCAGATCCAGTTCTTCAGGTTGCTGGACATGTATCCCTCCATGCTGACCTGGTGGCTACCAGGTGGTTGCCCATGTCTACAGCCAGCAACAGTATTACTGCCCTCCATTATTTCAAGGTCAGATTTATGTCAGCCTGGAATCTCCATGCTCCCCTTAGAAAAATAAGGGATGGGGATCACACTTCCCCTGGATCTTGCCTGAGTTGCTGACCTGACTCCATGCACCTGACCTTGCTTGGTGGACCCACAAGTCCTCTGGCTTCCCTGCTGATCACATCAAGTACTAGACCCTTCATAATGCCTGTACCAGAGCTACCAGGTTTACCAAGTCTGAAGATTTCACATAAATGCTCCAGAACAACCTTAATCACCCCTCTAAGTTCTGGAAGGTTATCCACACCCCTCTTCCCCCCAACCTGATCCCCAAAGTGAGTGACACTCCTGTATCAAATCCATCTTATGCTGCCTCAGCTTTCAACTCATTCTTCATCTCCTATGCCCACCCCCTCTTCTCCTCCTCCTCCTCCTCTCCCCCCTCCTTCCACCCCACGCCACCCTTTCACCTTTTTCTCACTTATTCCCGCTGCTTTCCGGAAGGCCCTTATGGTTCTTAACCCCCACAAGGGTACTAGTCCTGATGGTCTTGACCCTTTTTAACTCCTCCATTTCTATGCCCCTGCCATTATTCTATCTATTACCTTCCTTCTCAACCTCTCCTTCTTGTTAGTCTCTGTCCCTGACACTTGGAAACAAGCCACAGTCATCCCCTTTCCCAAAGGTGGTGTTTGGCTGAACTGGAAATGGCCCTGAAAACTTTTAACCCTCAGAAGGCCTCTGTAGGTGGCTGTCTACGCCTGTGGATTCTCTGTGGACTGTCTGGTACAGTTCTCAGGTGGTTTCAATCGTTCCTCACTGGCAGGACTCAGAGAGTGGTGTTGGGGATTTATTCTTCGGCTCCTCTTCCCCTGTCATGTGGGGTTCTGCAGGGCTCCTTACTGTTCCTCATGCTGTTTGAAGTGTGTATGCTACCGTCAGGAGACATTATAATGTGGTATGGGCTGAGTTTTCACTACTATGCAGATGATACTCAGCTTTACATGTCCTTTGTACCTGAGCAGAGTGGAATGGTCTCGGTATTTAACAGCTGCCTCTCTGAGATCCAGGGTTACATGAGTGTCAGTTGGCTGAAGCTGAACTCGGACAAAACCGAGGTGTTGGTGGTGGAGCCAGGGCACCAAGGTTTGAGGTTGTTGGCAGGTCAACCATTCGGGCTTTGGCTCGGGGGTGACACGCTGCTTACCTCTGACTGGGCACAAAATCTGGGCGCTGTGTTGATAGCAGCCTAACATTAAAATCTCAGGTGTCTGCTGTCATCAAGACCTTATTTTTCCATCTGAAGAACATCACCCATGTCAAGCGCCTGGTCTCCAACACTGTTCCATGCCTTTGTAACCTCACGCCTTGATTACTGCAATGCCCTCCCTATAATTAGGGCTACCGCGGGTTGATATCTGCCGATTGCAGCTAGTGCAGAATGCGGTGGCCAGGTTGTTGACTGGCTTATCGAGATCTTGCCATGTCACTCCTGTGCTCTGTGGCCTGCACTGGCTGCCTGTACATTGGAGCATCACCTTCAATGTCAGGTTATTGGCCTATAAAGCCCTACACGGACAGGGACAGCGTTACTTGCACGGTCTTCTCTGCCCTTACCTCACCCTCTTCTCTCTCCATTCCTCTGATAAGGGATTGTTAGAGATTCCCAGGGTTTGACTGAAGACTTTCGGGGCCCGTTCTTTTGCTTTTGTGGCCCCTACCCTGTGGAATTCTCTACCTCATTGGATTAGAGAGTGCCTGACCGTCAAGAGTTTTAAAACTGCTTTGAAAACTAATCTGTTCCACCTAGCTTTTCCTGACCTTAATGATAGTTAACATATCACCTCTTTTATATTTATGATTATGTTTTAAAAAATGTTAGATTTTAATTCCTATTTCTTGTAGTTTATATGTTTTCTATTGTCTATTGTACATGCTTTGATCTTGTTGGAATAGCACTCACAAATAAAGTTGATATGATATATATATATATGATATAAATTCTATAAGCTTCTGGCCCCTACTGTATACACAGTATTACTGAGGTTGTATGATGAGATCCAGAACTTGGGCTCCTTTCCCCCCACAATGGCAATGGTGAATGTTGCAGTGTTTGCCAAGAAGGGCAGAGACCCAACAATGCCGGTCATTTATCACCTAGTCTCCCTAATAACAGCAGACAGCAGGATCTGTACCAAGTTAATAGCAGCCCACCTCAAACCCCTCTTACCCCAGCTAGTACACCCATCACAGGTGGGCTTTGTAAAAGGGTGACTCAGTTTGGACTATATCAAGAAACTAGTGAACCTCATGTAGGTGGCATGGCATTCCCCCACCCCAGTGGCTGCAGTCACTATAGACTTCAAAAAAGCCTTTGACTTTGTGGAGTGTTTTTTTTTTATATGCCATACTTGCCCGGATGGGGATGGGTACTGCATTTCTCGATAGGGTCCAATCCATGTATGCCAACTTCAAAGCCCAGGTCCTGACCAATGACATTCCTCCACCTTCTCATTTGCCCATGAAATGAGGCAGGGCTGTCCCCTATTCCCGCTATTGTTTGTCCTGGCTATTCAGCCACTGGTGGTAGCCATTCACCAACACCCAGACATAATGGGGATTCAGGTGGAGGACAGCCAGCATAAGGCCCTGTTATATGCGGACGACATGCTTGTGACCCTTAACCAGGCCCATGACTCCATCCGCCTGTTGGTGGATCTCATACAATCCTTTGCACAGGTTCCCGGTCTCCATATCTTTTTTTTTTTTAACTGTCTTCTCTTTATTAGAAGTTTGTGATTACCATTGAAAATACAAACACTTGTAGAAACAATAAATAAAACCATAACCATAACAATACAGGACAAGACCTTACAAAACCAGAACATATAACAGTAAACAATCCAAACAAATACCCAGCCCTCTCCTACCCGATAAAACCCTACCTAGGATAAAAAAGATAAAGAGGAATTAGCAATCACATATGTCTATATCATAGATACCATAAACATTTTAAATACAGAATTAAATCCAACCTGAGTATGGGGGTGATAGAACAAGGAGAAAAAACAGAAGGAAAAAGAAAAGAAAAATCTTAATCACCATAGTCAAACAAATGCCAAATATCTTAGGAAAAGTGCTACCAAGATAATAATTACTTAATAGTAACCGATCTCCTATCAAACAGTAAATCATAAAGTCTGCCCCACATATGCCTGAAACGGTTACCTCTATTATAGAAGAATTCTATCAAATACATAACTTGTAAATTTAAACGAATATTAGGTAGCCATTCTGAAAAAGAAGGAACATCTTTATCTGTCCAATGCCTAGTTATTATTTGTTTGGTTGCTATAGCAATTAAAGTGATCACTCTTTTATCTGAAAAAGATATGAGTTTTGCAGCATTACTAGAATGCAACACTCCAGACTAAAGGCATTATGTAACCTCAGTGTGTCTATTATTTTTGTTTTAATTTCCAGACATAGTTTTTTAACCTCAGAGCATTCCCAAAGGATATAAGATAATGAGTATGTTTGTAAGTTTCATCTGGTTCTATGTCATAATGGTGATCGCAAAACAGCGATCACCGTTATGGCAAGTGTACATTGCCGAAAAGCAAATCAGTGATGTACACTTACCGGTGACATAAACCCACACAACAGAAACAAGCATTAATGCGGGGGGCTGTGCCCTCTACACACCCCCTTGCAGGGGGATTTGCAAACAGGCAACCCTCCTATTCCTGATTTTAAATAACCAATTCCAGAGGGGGTGCATGTCAGGAAGGGGGAGACAGTCTGAAAAAAAAATACAGCAGCAGCAATAAAATGTTTCCCCGGTCCCCAACTCCAAACCTGGCACCTGCTGCACCGAAGCTAGCCATCCTCTCCACCACACCACATGGCTAGCTCGGTGGCAGCAGGCCACACTACCCCACACAAACTCTCCTCCCTATCCCTCCCCTTCATAATCCTCTCTCGTTCATCCCTACCCTTACTGTCCTATTCTGTCGCAACCCTTACAGGGTAGCTCACCTGTGCAGCTCTGCAAATGGGTTGCCCTTTTGACAGTTGTTTATTTTCAGTCACTATTATCATGGGATACCGTTACATCTAATACATTTGTCTGAGTCTATAAAACCCAGTTTATATAATTTAAAAGGTGACAAATAAACATTATATAATATTTTAAATTGAATTAGTCTAAGATTATCTAATGGTTTATATTTATATAATTTTTGCCATAGAGTAGACCAATTCTGTGGATATTGAGTAGTTTCCTCTAGCCAATAACCCAGTAAGATAGGTTCATCAGTAAATATTTGAACTAAAAAATTGAAATATATATTAGCAATGGGGCTGGGTTTCGAGATGGCTAACTTGAGATTGGTGAGTGTATCAAGGTGGGGTTCCTTCCACAGGAAAGGGCCAAAATGAAATTTAAGAACTAATTAAATGATTAGCAAATTACTGACATATCTTTTACCTAAATTAAAGCCCAAGATAATTCTCTCTAAAGGGAGAACATAGCCATTATCTAGAAAAGATGAAACTGAAAGGCTATGTTCTATCGGTAACCATGAAGAGTCAAAATGCTTCCTATTAATTGAGAAATTAGGATTATTTAGTATTAACTGGTAGATATCCTGATCCATTTTAATTCCTAAAAACTTACCTATTTAATTGTGAACCTTAAGGGAAGTCCCCATCACCGAGTTTTTTAACATTTTGGGGATGTTCTTAAATTTAGACTAGAGCAGATTCTCTGGAGTCACTTTGTATTTCTTTAATGTGGACCATTCTATTTCTAAGCAGGTAATATACCTATTAGGTGAGGAGGGGCTTTGTAACCATTTAAGATATTTATTTAGAGGAGAAGCCATATAATACAAAATAAAATTAGGAATTTTAATTTCCCCCTGTGATTTAGGGCACATTAACTTACTTAATGCATTTCTCAGGGTTTTGCCTTGCCAAATAATATTGTTAGTCAAGGTATGTACAGAGCTAAACCATTTCAAAGGAAGATAAATATTTAGCATATTTAAAGGATAAAATAACTTTGGAAAAATATTCATTTTAATTGTATTTACCCTTCCCCAGAATAAGATAGGGAGTGGCTGCCATCTCATCAGATCTTGCTTTAACCTCACAATCACCATTTCTAAATTCAGCTTTATGCTCTGGGAAGAGTCAGTAGAAAGGTAAATACCTAGGTATTTAAGGCTAGAAGGAGACCATGAAAGACCAAGGCTCAAAGTGTTTTAAGTAGGAAGGTGTTCAAAGGCATAACTTCAGTTTTTTTCTCTATTTAGCCTGTAGTTAGAATAAATACTAAAATTCTGAATGGTTTGTAAGGCTGCTTTTATTGAAATGTCTGGCTTGGCTAAATGCAAAAGTATATGATCCACAAAGGCTGATAATTTTAAGTTCTTATTACCTCTTTGAATACCTGTAATAAGGAGATTGTTATTTAAAAAATACAATAAAGGTTCTAAATAAAGTTAAAAAGTATTGTGAACAGGGGGCATCCTTGCCGGGTACCAGAGAATAATCTAAAAGCAGGTGAAAACCTCTTGTTACAGAAAATCCTAGCTGTAGGGAAAGAATAAAGGGTTTTAAGACAGTCCACAAATATTGTAGGGAAACAAAATTTACCCAATGTGGCATATAAAAAATTATGATCCACTCTATCAAAAGCCTTTTCCGCATCCAGAGACACCAACACAGTGGGGCATCAGGAATCTCTGGATGCGGAAAAAATATGCAACAATTTTCTTAAATGATCGGAATCCTGTCTGTTAGCAATAAAGCCTATCTGATCTTTTGAGATTAAAGTCTGTCAAAAATGTTTAATTCTATTAGCCAGAATGGACAATAATATTTTCACATCATAATTCAAAAGAGAAATCGGATGATAGCCACTCACATTGGGCCTGATTCCAAGACAGTTACGCCAGGCGTAAACACAATACGCCAGTGCCAGAAGTGCAAATCGCAAGTTATGCCAGCGAGATGTGCAAGCGCGATTACAAAAGGACATGTATGACACACCCCGCAACTGCTATGAATACTGCAAGTTATGACGCAGATACGACAGAAAACATGTACGCCACTGCGTACTGCGGCCTACAACAGGCGTAACACACCAGCACCACGGAAACGCTATTCCTAAACAGATGACATACACAGATCCGGCAGTTGAAGGCCACGTAAGTCAGAACAGGTAAAAGCTGTCCTAAACAGTGCACATGCCAGTGACCCCCCCCACACACACACACACACTCAGACGGCACCACACCACACAAACAAGGCCAGAGACAGGCATACCCACCGTACATATATGTGTACAGTTGTCATGAGTACCTGTCCCAACCCATAAACCCCTCTACCAACAGTCCCATTATAATGTGGAGTAACTGAGATAGAGTAAGCCACGTTGTATCTGTGTAAATGCCTATTGCTCAGGACATATAGACATGTACAACCCCGCTAGAGATCTGGGAAGCCAACTAAGTATCTGATGTGCAATGACATCGGGGATAGCGGACTGAAAAGATGTGTACAGTCATGTTGAGGGGGGGTGCAGCAGTCAGAGAAAGTGTGTCCAAAGCAGAAATATCTGGTGACACCCATGCACACAAACAGCAGTGCCACAAGGTGGAACACACAGCAAACAGTACCACAGGGACGCCAATGTGCCCAGCACACATGGGACAGAGTGAAAGGGGCAGCAACGCAGGTGCCAAAGGCATGGGGGCACAGGAGACAAAGGGTGTACAGAGGCTACAGACACAATGCTGGGGTGATGGCACCACCAGGCACAATGCACCTGCCATGGCCACTGATACAGATAAATGGTGCAACCACAACAGGGACACAGCACCATCTGGCACAGACCTGTAGACATATGGTGGTGAGACACACCGATGCCTGTGCCACTGGTACCACTCACAGGGTATACTAGACCCTGGGCAGAAGGGGTGCCATACAGGCACAGGGCCACCACATAGCTGTGACATGCTGTGTGTGGCAGCAAGGGTGCCAGACCATGCATGATGAGCTGCGGCACACAGGACACCAGGTAGATGCGGCCACTGGAGTGTGCCAAGGGCTGTGAGCTGTGCAGCGGGCACACAGACCAAATGCACAGTGAGGATACACTGGGGACAGCAGTCATCACCACAGGTGAGCCTCCACATGCACGGTGGGACACACGCGCACACACAACCATGCACACCTGAGACAGACACACAGAGCCACTGATGTAGTAAAACATTTTAATGCACGAAATGGAACAACAGGGACACACAAACAACAGCAATGGGGAAAGGGTGTGAATAACAGGAACTAGGACAACAACATAACACAACAATGCAACTGAATAACACCCCAGGCAGAAACCCACAACAGTCCCATATGCCCACCCGTACCCACCAACAACCAAACACCAGTCCCCACCCCATATAAACAACCCCACCTATATATACAATCCCACCCATATATACAATCCCATTCATAAAGACAATCCCATTCATAGATACACTCCCACCCATGCATACATACCCACCCACATATACATGCCCATCCTCAACAACACAGTGCGTCAGCACAGCAACTATGTCCTGAATATCTCTGCCAGCAGGGCACCCATGTAGCCATGCAGGCACCTAATGTCGGCCAGGATAGCTGACACCAGGGTCACCAGGCACTGCTGGTCTGGTGCATCCCCCTGTATGGGAATCTCCCCAGGTACCCCAGCGATGACGGCCACATAGTCCCCCTGCTGCTGCTCCAGGACACTGTCCATATGCTGTGGCCCAGGGTCTCCCATCACCGGTGCATCCACACACTGCACAGCACCTATGGGTGGTGCAACCTCCATCTGCTGTACTGCTGCATCCACTACCACAGACCCAGTAAGTGGCATGGCCAGGGCCTGGGCCACCTCTCCTGCAACATCTGCCACCGGGTCCGGCCCAGTGTCCTGCTATGGATCAGGCTCCGGCTCTCTACCATCCATGTGGTCCTGCACATTGTTCCTCTCTGCATCATCCACCCCCACCTCCACTGGCTCCCCCTCCTCCAAGGATGATGATGTGGGTGGAAGGACCCATGCTCTCCGCTACCTGCGCAGCATGTGCCAGTGGTACTCCTCCACATCTGCTGCCTTTAGCTCTGCCATGGCCCTCAGCAGTGCCCTCTGCTTCTGTGTCAGTTGGCCACTACCACCTATTGGGTTGCAAAGGATGCAGTCAGTGCCTGGCCTGGCCACGTGGCACACACACACAGGACACGTACAGTCGCAGTGCGGGCCACCATGTGGTGGACCGCCATGGCCACTACACATGGCACCCACTGCATGCACTTACCCGACCTCCACTGTTGTGCCTTCTGCCTGAGGCTGCCGGCATGGCCATGCTGCTCTCCCTGGGATGTGCCAGATGCACCTGTGGGGATGGGGAAAATGGTGAGACATGTGCAGCACAGCATGCCATGACCCTTGTGCCATGACACCACAGATGTATGTACGGCCGTAGGCATACAAACCTGCACCTGTGTCCCATCTCGACCTCATCTCAGTGTCCCTGTACCATGCTATGCTGAGCAAGCACTCCAGAATGCTGGGATACTTCCATGCAAGATCTTGCCAGCGGTGTTGCAGCTGGCGGACCATCCGGTGTACACCACTGCTTGCCCCAGCCATGCCCCGATGGTGAGCGTTGCATAGTCCCATTCTGCGGTGGTGTGCCTCCGGCACCACGGTGGCAGCAGCATCCTGCCCCACTGCTGCATGCAGTTCACCAGCATGGTGGTCTCCATGGGGGTGTAATTTGGAGACCGCCCGCTCAGACTGAGGCCCAATCCCTGGGGCATGTCCACAGGGTGTGTTGTAACCTGCATGGGGGGAAGGAATAGCACATGTGTCAATACACATTGGACTGGTGGATGCGTCGATGACCCCCTCCCACCCAGTGCTACACTCATCTGCGTATATGGTGCATGTGGACGGGTCACAGCCACAGGTCATGCCAATGCATGAAACACCCCCTGGAGGCACTCCCGACACCGACGATACACACTGCAGGCGGCGTGGACCTGCGGAGATGTGACGTAGCCAGGCTCTGTAGAGTGTGAGTGTGGTTGGGCAGCACTGCATGCTGCCCTGCCACATGTCTGCACGTTCACCATCACGGGGAGCGGCCTGCAGCACCAATCAACCTGTGCCCAGGGTGCAGTTCCATGGCCTACCACTGCTGACAGTTAGACAATTGCTAAACACCTACCTGGACTGTGCACTGTGAGTTCTGGCATGGGTGGCTCCGCTGGCTGTGGTGGCACACCTGGATGGAGAATGTGCAGGTCAGCATTAGCTAGTGGTACGGACAGTGTCTACAGCAGCTGCAGTGGTGTGGCAGTGTCCTCCTACCTGGTCCTGTGCAGTGGTGCTGTCTCTTACACAGGGGCCAGTGAACAGCAATGTTAGGCACACAGTGTAGTAAATGCAGTTGAACTGTGCATGCTGTGTAGTGGCTACTACTCACCTATGGCCTGGGTGTGTCTGCTGTGGTGCTACAGTGGGATAAGACATGGGTTAGAACAGTGATGTCACTGTAATTGTGGTCTGCTGCTCGTGGGTGCTGCATACCTCTCAACTGTCCCTGACTCCCAGGTATAGCCCTGAATATGCCCCAAGACTGTCCTCAGGCCACCCTGATGTGGCATACCTATCACTGGGAAGTGGGGAAGTGACCCTGCCTGTAATGCCAGCAGGTGGGGTAGCAGTCATGCTGCCATTGTGGACATGCCATGCATAATGATCAGGATGTGGTGCACAGCTTGTGAAACACATCCAGACACGCCAGCAGTTGTGTCCCTGTGTGTGCTCAGCTTGCCATGATGTGCCTAAGGCCTGTCCTGTACTGTCTGTTGTGGCCTGTCCTGTGAAGGGGGGGGGTTGAGAGGTATGGCCTACTGTGTCCCAGTACTTACCAGTTTGAAGACTGGTTCACTCCTGCTCCTACTGTCCTGTGGCACTGCTGTCCCTCTGCACAGCTTCCAGCTCTCTAGCGTGTAACCCACAAAACGGTGCTGCAGCCTGCCTACACCACTTGGATGCGAGACGGACATGGTGCACATACACACTGCACATGCATCGTGGGTCACAGGTGCACAGTTGCAGCCTGCAGCACAGATGTGTGCCCCTGCTAGATACATATGCGGCCTGCAGGAAACCGAGGTCTACACGGTATGCAGCACTTGCGGTCTGCGTTCTGTGGCCGCGCAGTTGCGTGCAGGCCTGCACGCAGCTGCGGCCTATGTGTCTGCATGCAATGCTGTAATGTGTTGTGCAGGATGCATTGTGACATATGTCCAGTCACAGCAGTGGTAATGAGTGACAACACGCAGTGGTTTGGTGCAGAGATTTACTGGTGACAGGTGGTTACACATGGCTGACACAGTGCACAACAGTTATCTACAGGTCACATCCCCCACACTCACCATCACCCAGTGCCCTTGCAGTGCACATTCATGACCCCACACAATGCCTTCCCATCCTCCCCACACACACACATGCATGCCCACACACACTGCTGCCACATGCACTATGTGCCCACCCTATGGCCAGCCTACTCCCACAGCCAACAAAAGGCAACCTCGTGCCGTGGGTGCATGTCAGTCCTGTGCCTGTTGCCACCGCCCAGTCCTCTTCCGCTTCGTGGACATTGGTGTGGCACATGTCCCACCCTGCACACGCTGCACCCCTGTTGTGCCGCCACTGTTGCTGTGTGCCATTGGCACCACTGTCCTCCTGGTCCTGCTGCGTCTCCCAGGTGCAGGTGGCACATGCTGTTGTGCCATCCCTTGGCTGCTCCCCGTGAGTGCACCGCTGTCTGTTGCCTTCTGCCATGCCACCACCTGTGCCGCCTCCTGCCAATGAGCCAGTGGTCCTGCGCCCTGTGTCTTTCTCCCCATGCCTCTGGCAGGAGTTGTTGCTGCTGCATTCTTGCCAGTGGCTCCTGCAGCACATGCTGCCACCCGAGCATGGCTGGCTGCCTTCATTGGCCATTGTCACCCCACTGCTGTGGGTGTTGGCAGCACAGGGGACTGCAGTGCCCATGGCATGGACAGTGGCACTAGTGCCTGGGGGTTTTGATGCTGCTGACCGCTGCTGTGTCATGGCTGCAGGGGGTGGTGTGGGTGGCTTTGGTGTTGGTGGTGGCAGTGGTCTTTGCGCTGCTGGGAGAGGTGGTGGTGGTGGTGCTGGCAATACTGGCAGTTGCACCTCTGATGGCTGTGGCGCTGTGGCCTCTGCACCTCTGTCTGGCACCTTAGGTAGGGCTGTTGCTGGCCACTCCTCTGATGCCACCTGTGTGGCTGTGTCACACCCAGCTGTTGGCCATTCACACATGCCTGCTTGCATGGCATGCAGCAGGGCCAGGAAGGCATTGGCCTGCCTTCCCTGTTGCACCACTGACCCCTCAATGGCCATGACCGGGCGGGTGATGGCAGCTGTCTGTGCTTGTGCACTGATCTGTGCTGTGGCCATGGCCTCCACAATCCGCTCAATGGCACTACTGGTGGTCTGCACCCCAGTCTCCAGCACTCCCATCAGTGTTGCCATTTTCTCCTCCCATGCCACTTGGTGTGCATCCATACTGAGGCGTATGCAGCCCAGCATCTCAGCCTGCTAGGCGTGGGCTGTCACGAGAGTCTGGCAGAATCCAGCATAGTCAGTCGGGGTCCACGGTGCCTCTGCCTCAGGCAATGTCGTCCCATTCAAGGCCTTCTCCAGCCTCTGATAGGATGCAGGGCTCAGGTCCTGTGGTATATCACCCCCACAAGGCTGCCACAGCTCAGGTAGTCACTGAGGTCCAGACCTAGATCTTCCTGCAGCTGTTCCCCCTCCAATTGCTGCTCCCCCACCACTGTTGTCTCTGCTGTGTCCTGCTGGGCCTGTCCTGCATTGTCTGGAGCACTCTCCACCGCCACTGTGTGAAATGCTGCTGTGCCTGTGGGGAGACATCAGTGCATCAGTGCACCGTCCACTGTTATGCCTGCTTCTGTCCCACCCCTGCAGTGCCCTCCCATGCACCACTGTTGGCACTGGCCATGTCCTTACCTGCCCCATCACCATCTGCAACCGCACTTGTGGGAGAATGTGAGGGTATCAGTGTTGCTGCACCATTACGTGACACCCATGCCTACCATCACCTACTTTCCTGCAGCTTCATCCCACAGGGTGGTGGCACAGTCGGACATTGGCCTACCTTTCCCTATGTCCTCAGCCTCATCACCTGTGCATTGAACAACAGTGCTTTAGTGCTACAACACCTGTCAATGCCCACCATGCATGCCACCATACACCCCCACCCCGTGTTGCTGTGCACCTCATGCTGGGCGGTGCTGGCCACCACTTTACTTGCCCCTGTGTCCGCTTCTGCTGCACCTGGGGGGTGGGGGTTACATAACATCAGTGCTGACTGCCCTTGTGGTGGCTGCAATGTCGGCTGTTAATAGGGCCGTGCACCGTGCCAGGTTGCATTCCATCATTGCCCCCACCCCCTGTGCACTGTTCCACTTTGCATTGCTGTGCCCCACCTTCACAGTTCCTACTGTGCTGAGTCACACTGTGCTCGCAGTATGTCACCCCCCTCCTTCCCATTCTATCTTGACATCTACAAATGACTGTTGCAATGCTTCACACATCCACTTACCCATCCCTGCGTGTATCTGGAAGGTGTCCAGCTCTGAGTCCCCATGGATGGTGTGCTGGCTCACGAATGCCAGCACCCCTCTTCTCATGTGTGCTTAATATTCGCACATGTCCTGTAGGATGCCTCCTGTGGCCATCACCTGCCACTTGTTATGTGCCTCTTTTGCCTTGGCATGGCACTTGAGGTCACTGTACCACTTCTGCAGGTCCTGCATGGTACAGCGCACATGCGCCACTGCATTCACCTTCTGTACTACCTCATCCCATGTTGCCTTCCCCTTTAGCCATTCCTGCCGCTCACCTCCTTTCCCCAGCAGGTCTGAGTTTGCCTCCAGTTCATCCAGGAGGACATCCATCTCTTCATGGGTGAAATTGCTCTTTCATCTTTTGCTACTTGCCGCCTCTCTCCCGCTACCTGCCATCTTGTAGCTTCTATGACATGCCTGCAGCTTGCGCACGATTATATGGTCGTAGAGTTGTGACTTGTGTAGTGCTACGCCGCTCTTGCGGGCTGTGCCATGCGGTAATGGCATATGTTGTGACTTACGTATTTCAGCGTTTCTTGGCGTATCGCGTGACTCTCTTAGAATCTGTTGCAGCTCACATATCATAAGCTGTTCAGCGTATCTTATGCAGTGCCGTACTTTGCACACTGCTCTATCCACTGTCTTGGAATAGGGCCCAATTGTTTTTAGGTTTATTAGGTTTTGGTAATAAAATAATAATTGCTTCTAATAAAGCTTTAGCCACACTTCCACTCTCTAAAATAAAAATAAATAAATTCTTGAGGATTGGTGTTAAGGTTTCTTTAAAAGTTTTGTAGAAATTGGATGTAAAGCCATCTGGGCCAGGTGATTTGTTAAGTGTTAAATTATCTATAACATCCTTTATCTCTTGTTCATGTGTAGGTTTTATTAATTTTTGGGCTTGGGCTTTTGTTAGTTTAGGACAATTAAAATTTCCCAGATAGTTATTTAAGTCTACAGATGAAGGAGGGCACTGAATGGGTATGTAGAGTTTTGTGTAAAATTTGAAAAATTCTGTAATGATACCTTCTTGGTCTATAATGACCCGATTATTATCTTCAGAAATAATCACTTCTATGTGCTTAGATTACTCAAGATGTTTTAATCTATTAGCTAGTAATTTGCTAGGTTTATCACCCAGATCTATATATTTAGCCTTAGTTTTAACAATTATAAACTCCGCCTTACTTTTAGTTAATAAGAATAACTCATCTTTAAGTTGCTGTACCACTTTACATTCATAGAAACATAGAAACATAGAATTTGACGGCAGATAAGGACCGCTTGGCCCACCCAGTCTGCCCATTTCCCTACCTACTGGATAAGCTGCAGATCCTAGTTAACCAGCAGCCTACTTCTTCCTACCCCCACCCCCTAGAATGGCCTTATGACTGTCCCATGCATGCTTGAATTCCACCACTGATTTTGACTCCACAACCTCCTCCGGAAGGCCGTTCCATGCATCCACAACCCTCTCTGTGAAAAAATACTTCCTTAGATTACCTCTGAGCCGCCCTCCTCTATCTTCAAATTGTGCCCTTGTTCTTGCACACCTTTTTTGAAAGATGCTACCCGCTTGACTTTGTTGATTCCTTGAGGTACTTGAAAGTTTCTATCATGTCCCCTCTCCTCCTTTCCTCGAGGCTATACATATTAAGCTCCTTAAGTCTCTCTTCATATGTCTTCCGGTGCAGACCCTGCACCATTTTAGTTGCCCTCCTGGACAGCTTCCATCCTGTCTATGTCTTTGCGAAGACTGGGTCTCCAGAACTGCACACAGTACTCCAGATGGGGTCTGACCAGCTGTCTGTACAGAGGGATAATAACTTCCTGTTTTCTACTGGTGATGCCTCTCCCATGCATCCCAGTATCCCCAGCCCTCCTTGCTGCTCTCTCACATTGCTTGCCCACCTTTAGGTCATCTGATATGACTACCCCCAGGTCCTTTCCATTTTGTTGTTGTTAGTATCTCACCCCATTGTGTCTCTTCCCTGGGTTTTTGTTTCCCAGGTGCATTACCTTGCACTTCTTAGCATTGAATCTAAGCTGCCATACATTTGACCATTCCTCTAACCTTGCCAAGTCCCTTTTCATCCTTTCCACCCCACCTTGTGCATCAACTCTGTTGCAGATCTTTGTGTCATCTGCAAAGAGACATACTTTTCCTTCCAGTCCCTCTGCAATGTCGCTTATAAAGACATTGAAGAGGACCGGTCCTAATACTGAACCCTGTGGTACACCACTAGTAACCCCCCTTTCTTCAGAGTGGACTCCATTTACTATTACTCTCTGTGTCCTATTCTCCAGCCAATTTTGTACCCAGGCTGTCATCTTGGGACCCACTCCCAGGCTAGCTAACTTGTATATTAATCTTTTGTGTGGGACTGTGTCAAATGCCTTGCTAAAGTCTAGGTAGGCCATGTCCACAGCCCCTCCCTGATCTACTACTTTGGTCACCCAGTCCACCCAGTCAAAGAAATCTATCAGATTTGTCTGGCATGACCTTCCCGCTGTGAATCCATGCTGCCTTGGGTCCTGTGCCCCTCTGGCCTCTAGATACTCAACAATTCTTTCCTTAAGAAATTCATAGTCTGTAGGTGTACTATTACAATTTTTCTCTATATTTTCTATTTTTGTAGAAAACTGTTTTATCTTTTCCAGGTTCTGGTGTTTCTGTTTAGATGCAAATCTGATAAAACCCCTTCTAATGTAACATTTGCATACAAGTCATATTAAATCAAATCTATCTAGGGAAGTCACATTGACGTTCATAAAAATTTTAATTGAAGTTTCTATAAAGTCTATAATATATTTCTATCTTAGTAAATTGTTATTTAATTTTATTTTTATTTTATTTTATTAAACTCTAGGTTTACAAGTACCTTTGAGCAGGAACTTCTTATTTACAAAGGTTCCACGTTAGAGGTTGGGGGGAAACATACATACAAAGGTTGTCAATGGTGTACAATCATAACACATTCAAAGGTTGGCAATGTTTTACAATTATAACACACTTTAGAAATAAAAGACATCACTAGAGAGCAACTTTAATAAGCAGCTAGCTGAGGTAACATGGTAAGAGATTAAGAAGCAATCGGACTATAAGTGTGTGATTGGGTAGGGGGTGACAGAAAGAAGTAGGCAGGCTGAGGAGCCACTGTCAGGGGGAGGGAAGAGGGGGATGGTGTCTAGTACCAGGGAATTTGGTAGTGAGGTTTGAGAAGTGGAGTAGAGGTGTGGGGGGAGGGGGCGGAGAAGGGGAACAGGAAAGGGGTCACATAGAAAAGCAGGAGCCAGAGAGAATGATGCTCAGGTAGGAGGTGGGTCACTGGTCTTGAGCAACTAGGTGGTGGTTGGAGCAGTCCTTTTAGGAGAAGCAGTCATATTGAGTGGTAGAGAGTGGTTAATCTCCAGATAGATTGGATTCTACATGGAGATGCAAATGTTTATCTGAAGATCAACCACAGAATGGTCCGAAAGTGTTCTGGGCATAATATGAGAATCCATTACTGATGGTAATAGAAACTTTGTGATTAAAAAATAGTCAATCCTAGAAAAGGATTAATGGACTGTGGAATAAAAGGAGTGTTTATGGAGATCGGGATGCAGAATCCTCCAAGGTTCACCTAAATCACATAGTCTAAGTAAATCATTCAGTGCATTATTATCAGCTAGTATTGGGGAATTTGAACACAAGGATTTATCTAGTATAGGATCTAATGGTAAGTGCCAGTCTCCCCCTAGAACTATGTTATAAGATAAAATGGTGACAGAATAGAAATTAACTTCATTAAAAAGGATGCAGCATTAGTGTTTGGGCCATAAATCAAACCCAATACTATATTTACCTGATTAATTTCACCCACTGCCAGGACAAATCTTCCTTCAGTGTCTATTATTGCCTTTGTGGGTTTAAAGTCAATGGCATTATCCATTAACATGGTTACACCACTTTTATTAGTAAAACTCCACGCTCAAAAGGCTGTTTTAAAATTGAATCTCTTAAACATAGTAGATTCAGATGTTAATAAATGTGTCTCCTGCAAGAAAATTATATTATATCCCAGGGTACTAATATAATGTAAAAACTGCATCCTTTTAACCTTAGAGCACAAACCCTTCACATTCCAAGATAAAAAACTCTGGCCTCCATATCAACCAGGGCAAGATGGAAAGTTTAGCTTCGAATCGTCACTGCTGCCCACTGCCTTTCCTGACACTTGTGCTCCTCTGGTCTTCAGACACCTTCACCTTCTTGGGTCTCAAAATCTCCCCACAAATGGGTAAACTATATGAGATCAACCTTGGCCCACTGCCCACTCCTAGTGGAACTTAAAGTAGAAATGGACCTAAGGAAGCTCCTCCAGCAATCCACAGCAGGTCAAGTAGAGGCTATTAGAACTGTAACAGCTCCCTAACTCCTCCACATTATCTCACCCATCCATATCCATATCCATATTCATATCCATATCCATATCCATATCCTGCTCACATGGTTTGACCATGTGGACCAACTGTTGGAGCAGTTTTTGTGAGAGTAAACCACCTCACTATAGTAGGGCAAAACTCAGGGCCCACTGGTCTAAAGGGGTGTGGGGGCTTTCCTGGTTTAGAGGTTAATATTGAGTGTTCAAAGCAGTGCAAACAACCTGTTGATTCCCTTCTGCTGACTGGCCCTCCCCACTCTGGCAAGATATTGAATCTCATCTGCTGGATTGCTTTCTGCCCTCTGTCTCTTCATGCACCCCTGTCATAACACAACCAAGTTTTTCACTATATCTGCATCTATCCAAACCTGGCAACATCTGGATAAATGCTAGGTACAGACTGGGCTCCTGCCAGAGTTAATGCCATTGTGGGATAACCTTGGAATCCTGGTGGGAGGTAAAACACTCTCCTGGCCTTTATGAAAACAAAAAGTTTATCCATGCTTAGCCACCTCCTCCTCCTCCCTGGTAGCAGAATGAAGGACTCCTTGCATGTCTTGCAGCAGTGTTTAGGCTTGCTTAAGCAAGACTTCTGGTTCAGGTTCAAGTTTATTTGCAGGAAAACACCATTGAGGATGCTGATTTACAAGGAGGTCCTGGTAGGACAATGTAATACATCAAGCGGCAGCACAGGACTCTCTCCAGCAGCCGACCGACCAGCTCCGAAGACGCCAACAGGTCCTGAGGCCTGAACCCCCCCAAGCACTCTGCAGACAGCAGCAGCACAGGACTCTCTCCAGCTCCCTCCAGGAGCCGACTGACCAGCTTCGCAGATGCCGACAGGCCCTGAGGTAAAGGCTTACCTCTGCTTCTTGCACTGGAAGACTGCTGTGGGGTGCTAGCCCGACGATGCTGCGTGTCATCTGCCCCGCCCACCCCAGCCACCCACCCACCCAGGAGCAGCCCTCAATTTATTGGTCCACCCCCATTACATCACTTCCTGTTAGCCGAAATACTAAGTCCCCACTTTCCCATTTGCAGGTTATACCTGCTAGCCACTAGAGGTCACTGTGCTCTCTGCTGTTAGCATCTTGCCAGCTAACCCCACTCTATCCCTGTGTCTTCTCTACCCACTTATCCCACTCTCTCCTCTCCTCTCCTATCTAACCACCCCTTTCTCCCTCCTCTCCTACCACCTGACCCCACTATACTGCACCCATTGTTCTCCCCTACCCTGTAATCTCTGGGCTCCCAAGATCCCCTACTCCACACTAGCCTATAGCCATTTTGGCCACTAGGAGTTGCTATTTAGCACCCCAGTTGTGGGCCCTCACAGTGCCGGTGGGCTGCTCCTGGACTGTGGATAACGACTCTACCCCGGGCAATCCCCTACTATCCCTGGTGAGTCTTGAACCTGGCACCTTGCACACCAGAGGTGGGGTCTCTACCACTGTACCAAAGTGGCACTAACACTTTTGGCAGGCTGCATACCCTCTTCTCTCATTTCTTATTACCTGCCTGCAAACCCTCACTGAAAATGCCTGCTTACCTCCTACTGACTTGCCTCTCTCTCCTCCTCCTTAGACCATCATCCAACCCTGGTGTCCCTACAACTCCACAGTTTCACCAATCTAGTGTTCCCACTTGCCCTCTTACTCTTCCCTCCTTCTGGGTCTCTGCGCCATCACCTTCCTCCTCTACTCTCCCTATGTGCCCTAGCCCACCTCACCCACCACCTAGACACTACCCTGCTTCCCCCCCTTGCTCCCACTGGCGACTTATCATTCTAGCCTTCCCAGCTTGTGCCCCTCTGCCTACCCCCTACGTCCTGAAACTCCTCTACTCCTCCTATCTTACTCGGCGCAAACTCACCTTCCACCACCCTCTGTCCAGGGCTGTTCTTATCCTTCTACTCCTGACAGGAAATATACATCCTAACCCTGGCCCTGCTCACAATAGCTCATCAGTCGAATCTCCTGGGCTTCATGTTGTGTCTTTGAACATCTGTAGCCTCCTTAAAAAATTCAACTCACTCCAATGTTGGATTACAGTCCATAAACCTGATGTTATCTCTATAGTGGAAACCTGGCTGTCAGAATCTACCCCTGACTCCCTGGTCTCGCTCCCGGGCTACTCCTTCTATCGGGAGGATCGTGTTGGTAGATGGGGTGGGGGCTGTGCTATCTATATCAAAGACTCACTTGTAGGACTAGCCCTCCCAGCCCCTGTCCTTGACTTCAGGGCTCAGGCCCTAACCCTAAAACTGACCCTTGATCCTTCAAGGGGTCCCCCCCATCTGACTACAGCCTACATACCTCCAAAAAAATCAAGCGCAGGCACTGGCTCCACTTATTGATTATCTTACCTCCCTACCCTGTTCCTCTGACCAAATCCTTGTGGGTGATCTAAATATTAACTGGCTCAGCCCCTCATCCTCTGCTACCCATGACACCTTTGCATCTATTGACCTAACACAACTTGTTACCCAACCTACTAGAGTGAATCCTAGAATGGGCACAAGCACACTTCTCGATGTGGTCCTCACAAACCGTCCTAACCAAATCTGCAATATCCAAGTCCTTCCTGACGGACTTAGTGACCACTCCCCTGTTCTTTTCCATTGGTCAACCTCCTTACCCAAATCCACAGCACAGTCCACCCTTCGGCAGTGGCTAAGACCAGGTGGGCTGAAAGGCCTTAAGCAACTCCTAGCCCAAACTGACTGGTCTCCCATACAATACGCCCCTGACATTGATACAGCTCTAACCTTTTTTACCCAAACCTTTAACAAAGCCTGCCACATTTTTGCACCACTAACTGCACTCCGGTCCAAAGTATGGCATGCCCCCTGGGTTACACTCCCCCTGTGCCAGCTTCTTAAGGACAGGGATAACCTATGGCACATTGCCACCGAAACTGGCTACACTGCTGATAGGCAGGCCTATGCTGCTGCCCGGAACAAATGTACCTGGGCCATCCGCAAGGCGAAGGCTGAACACTATCAAGCCTCACTCACCTCATCATGGGGGAATGCCAGGACCTTCTGGGACAATGTCAAACAACTGAATGGGAGCACACATCCCCCACCCTCCCAAATCAACATTGATGGCTCTATCTCCACAGACCCAGCCCATATTGCCAACCACCTCAACAAATCCTTCACTGACCTTAGCCCTGTGCTCCTGAAAAACTTCTTCAACTCCCCCCTCACGACCTGACCCTATTCTCACACTCCCTTGGTTCCACCTACACCGTGTTACTGCCCGGGAAGTCAGACCTTACTTACTCAAGGCCTTAAAGAGCAATACTATTGGCAGTGACTCCCTCGATCCCAGTCTCCTCCGGCAGGTTCTGGATCTGGTTATCTCACCGATCACCAGCCTCTTCAACAAATCTCTCTGCCTAGGACAATTCCCCTCTGCCTGGAAAATCGCTACAGTCACCCCCATACACAAGGGTGGAGATAGGACTCTCTCTCTCTCTCTCTCTGGTAATTATCGGCCTATCTCCATCCTCTCTCCTCTCCTCTCTCCTCTCTCAAAGGCCTTAGAAAAAGTTGTGTCCTCCCAAATCTCAGAGTATCTAGACAAATACAGCATCCTCTGCCCTGAACAGCATGGTTTCCGAGCTGGCCATAGCACCAACACTGCCCTCCTTGAGTTTTCTAATTTTCTTCACTCCTTTCTGGACTCTGGCTCTCTAGTGGGTGCAGTGTTCATTGATTTATCAAAAGCCTTCAACACTGTCTCCCACCCCCTCCTGCTGGATGCCCTCAGCCACAAGGGCTTTGCTGCTGGGCCTGTCTCCTGGTGCTCCAGCTACTTGTCTGCCCATTCACAATGTGTCAAAATTAATGGGACACTCTCCAGCGCCTGTCCTATCCGCTCTGGTGTCCCGCAGGGCTCCATTCTTGGGCCTTTGCTCTTTTCTCTTTTTCTCAACTCCCTGCCAGGTGATTGTACTGGTAAAATCTTACTTTACTCAGATGATGCTGTTATCTTTGCCTCAGACCGTAACCCCATCTCCCTTCAGGACTCCTTGCAATTATCTTACAATGATGCAGAAGCCTGGTTCAAAGAGCATAGACTCATAATTAATCTTAAAAAAACTAAAACCATGCTCTTTGCCCACCCCCAAAATAAAGCTAGTAATTATCCACTTCAGGTCCTTGCCAGTTCTAAACTCCCAATCGAGCAAGTCTGCTCGTACAAGTACCTAGGGATAACCTTCGACCCTGCTCTCTCATTTCATGCCCACATCTCTGCCCTTGCCTCAGCCTCCAACATCTGGCTGGGTATCCTTTACCACCATAAAAACTGTCTCCTCCCCGATGCCCTCCGACTCGCAGTCACATCCTCCGTACTATCCCTAGTAGACTATGGCTTACCAGTTTATGGGGCCGCTGACCAGACCTCCCTAAACAAGATCCACCTCACCTTAAATAAGGCATGTAGGCTAATAACCAGGGCGCCTAGACTAACCCATACCTGCCATCTATACACCCTGGCTAATCTGCTTGACCTAGATGAACATCTCAGATGCCAAACCTGCCTCCTAACTAAAAATACTCTCCTTGATCAATCCCCGCCCAGGTTTGACTGCCTCTATCCACTGAGCAAACCCTCTAGTGCATACCCGATTCTCCTGCAAAACTGCACTGGTAGTACCGAGGGCAAGAACCTCGCAAGGACAAAGGGCATACTCCTACAGAGCCCCTTCTTGGTATAACACCCTCCCTACCAGTATCACTGATGCTTCCACTATCTCTCGTTTCAAAACCAGCCTTCAAAAACACCTACTCACTATGGGCTGCTGTGGCTGCCTCTAAGTCTATTTCCAGATCTTTTGACCTGACAAAGCTCCCTGAGCGGCTTCGCAAACCTATTGCTTGTCTCTGCCTATGATACTACTCTCTTTCTCCGCACGCCTCTACAATGATTTCTTCTGCTTAGATCCGTCTCTGTTAGCATACTGTACAAATCGTCCTGTACCTACTTGTATACTGTCAGTCCTGTAATGCTCATCTGTAATCTGTTCAGACTACTCTGAACTGACTTGTGCTTTGCCAATTCCTATAATATCAAAATTGTATTCTGTCCTATGTCCTCATGTTTCCACAATTCTTTTGTACACTGTTTTATTGTAAAAAATGTTGTTTGCACTGTTTTGTCCTCTCTGTGACGAGGTATCTTTGTAAATGAGCCTCTGGCTCAAAGGTTTTAAACTGATGTTCCAATAAATAAATAAATAAATAAATAAAGATAAGTGCAATAAATTGGAATAAACACTTATAACACAAGAGACAGGCAACATTAACACAATACCTTTTGTAACATGGTTCAGCAATAGAAAGACAAGCAATGTCAGAGAACAGTACCATAGGAATTCAAAAGGCATACTCAATTCATAAAGCAGGAGACAGGTAACCTCAGTACAACATATAGGTATAACAAAAATCAGCAATAAGAAGACAGGCAACATTGAAGAATGATACCATGAGTTGGCAGGACATAATTCAAGTAAGAAGACAGGTTCTTCTGGGGAATCGCCAACCAGGTCTCTCAAATATCATATGCGGTGGAACCAGCCAAAAAATCGGCAAATCATCTTAAAAATGCAAAGTTAGACTTGCTCTGGCAAAAGAAATTTGCCCACCTTATTCATTCATAGTTTTGTAAATATTTATTCACCAGTCCCAATGTTTCTTCTAACCAATAGGCTTCTTCCGGGGAACTATAATAAATGTATACGCATAGTGTGTTATTAATCATATTACATAAATTGTTTTTACATTCATAAATTGATCACTTCATTTTTCAAACATAAAACCATCACAATTTTATACAGAATAATCTCTTAAGAATATAGCCCAGTGTTCAATATACAAACTTATTGCTGAATAAAAATTATTCAAATCAAAATTATTACTAAATCTTTTTACATACTGATTAGTTCACTCTACACCAGCCACCAAGTTATAGTGCTCGTTAAGAAAACATTGCCTTATTTCGTAACTAAGTGATCAGAGACAGCTTGTATAGCCAGTATAATTCATCTCCTTTCCAGATCTTCTTTTGATAAACTTAAATTCAAAAACGAAGCTCATTAGTATTTTGGTATTCCAAATTCAAGCATCAGACAGATTCTAACCATTCTTTGAACACCATTTACCTCTGTATTGCTGTAACATTTGTCTCCTCTTATCTTAGACTTAATCCAGTCCTCACGTAATGTGTTCCACCTGCAAGCCAACAATATATTTAAGTAACAATTTAAGTATAAAGGGAGTTTTCAATGTTGTAAACTACTCAACCACAATGTTAGGCTAACTTTGATTTTAAAAGTATTAATTAGCAAAATTAAATAACATCAGCCTTAACGGCTAAAAATGTTAAAATATTATGCCGTAGGTCCATGTTTCATTATCCCAAATAATTAAATTGTAACTAAAAGGTTTTACTCTAGCCTGTTTGAAACCACTGTTTGGACATTTACTAGCTTTAAAATAAAGGATTTCATAGAGCGCTTCAATGTGCTCAACGTTCAGTCATAGCTAGAAAGTTTTACTCAGGCAAAAATCAGACTTTAATTTGGACACTTACAGGCTTTCAACAAAAGGTCAGCTTGCATGGGGAGCCTCATGTCTTGGATACTACTGGTGTCTCAACTGGCAGCAACCATATCCCTGCACTGAAGACCTCTTTATGTCCATAGGGAGGGTCATGTGATGGCTAAACGTCATCACACCCCGATGAGCGGGGATGCTGCAAAGCAACATAATGACTCTCCTCCACGGACATATTTCAGCTGGGTCATAGTGCCCATAGCCATGAAGGGGACTATTTGCAGCTATAGCAAAACTGTAAAGAGAAGTTCTGATAGCGCTCAAGATGGAGAACATTAACATATATTTTCTGTCTTATTTCTCAGGGATACTGATTTTAAGAGTTATTCAGTAGCTATACCTTCCTTCAACATATGCATTTATCTACCTACCTAAAAGTGTAAATGATAATCTTATGAATTTCTCCTCAAGGTTACAGTAATACAAAATTACTCAAATATTCTCAATAAGATTCTCTCTTATATTAAGCGCTTAGAACTTCTCTATCATTTCAACAGTATATTTTGTTTCTCAAGAATACACATTTATTAGCTCTATAATTATACATCACTGGACCTCATTACTAATCATAAATTACACTGATGGTAGTATTTAAACAGATGGTAATGTCTTTTAAAAGATACCATTAAACTTCTTAATTTATTTACCATAGACCTGCCAATTTATCTCTTCATTAAGACCCCATTTTTCATCTATTAACCCCAACTTGTACATCCAAAACAGCTCACACTGTTCCAATATATTATTATAATCCCCACCTCTCTCTGGGGTTCGCACCTGTTCTAACCCCCAGAACCTAACCTGCACTGGGGTATGTCCTCATTGATAAAAATGTCTCGCTAGAGTGGAATTTTCATCTTTGTTCCTAATTCTGCTTTTATGTTCAGAAATTCTTATCCTAAGCTCTCTAAGTGTTTTGCCCACATAAAGTTGATTGCAGGGGCATTGTATTACATATACCACACCAGTACTTGCACATGTAATATGTGATTTGATTTGAAACTCCGTTCCAGTATGTAGGTGTTTAAAAATGTCTTTTTTGGATGTATGTCCACAAGCTGTACATTTACCACAGGGAAACATGCCATTTTTTAAGGGTCCTAAAAGTAATTGCATCCCTTTATTCTCAGGTTTTTTTTATGTTGAGAATGTACAATTTTATCCCTAATAGTTGTGGTTTTCTTTGAAACCACTATTAGTGTTTGTGAAAATAAATTTTCAGTTGTAGGATCCTTTTTAAGTATCCTCCAATTTCCCAAAATTATGCTTCTTATCCATGTCATCAAACTGTTATGTTCTGAACTGAAGACAATTTTACTTTCTTGTTTATGGTTCAATATTTTCCTCTTCTTTTGTACTTAACAGATCCTGTCTATCTACTTGTAGAGCTTTAATTCTGGATTCTTCAATTTTCTCCAGGTTATAAGCCCTCAATTTAGATCTTTCAACTAGTTTACTCTCTTCTTTACAATACTGTCATGGTTCACTGCAGTTCCATTTTGGCTCTTAAAAACTGAGAATAAGGAATACTCTCTATTAGGTTCCTAGGATGGAAACTATCCCAATGTAATACCGTGTTGCGATCTGTGGTTTTCCTAAAGAGCTTGGTTTCTAACTTATTTGTTCCTTTATAGATAGTGACATCTAAGAAATCCATTTGCACACTGTCAATATTAAACAGGAATTTCAAATTTACATCACATGAGGTAATGTAAATCTGGAAATCCTCAAGTTCTTCTCTGCTCCCTATCCAAATCAGTAGTATGTCATCAATATATCTTTTCCAAAAGTAAATCTTATCTTTAAAATGTCATCCTCCCTCATTCACATCAAAAATATATTGAGTTTCAAAGCCATGCATCAAGGCATTTACATAACTAGGAGCCATAGAGCTCCCCATGGCTGTTCCTCTTGATTGCTCAAAGTATTGCTCTTCAAATTTAAAATAGTTATTTTTTAATACAATCTCAGCCAACTCTAAAAGAGTCCTAGTATTTGGACGTGATCCTTGAGGTCTTTGATCCAATATACGTCCCATAGCTTCTAAACCTTTATCATGAGGGATAGACATATAAAGGCCTTCAACATCTATTGTTGCAAGAATAGATTCTTGGGGTGTACCTCGGTGGTTAAGATCCTCTAATAATTTTAAGACATGGGTCGTGTCCCATAAATATGTGGAAATATTCTCAATCAGTGGTTGCAGGTGAAAATTCACAAATTTTGGTAATTTCCTATCCCGGAAACAATAGGTTTATCAGGTGGTTTCTCCAAATTTTTATGAACTTCAGGGAGTGAATAGAAGACAGGGGTCCTTGGAAAGGGAGTTTCCATCATTTCTTTTTCCCATTTTCTCAAGCACCCCATTGTTTCCATTTCAGAAAGAGTATTTGAAATTAGATTTTTAATCTCTGGGAAGGGATCTTGGGACAGGGGTCTGTAATTTAAATTATCATGGAGTAATTCAAAGCACGTATTCCTACAATCCTCCGTGTCCTGAATAACAACGGAGCCCCCTTTATCCACTGGTTTAATAACCACATTCGAGTCCTGTTCTACATTGTACAAAGCATCTCTTTCTTTTTTTATTTAGATTAAATCTGGTAGGTTTTAAATTGGTAGACAATAACGTCTTACTTTGTTTATGCACTATCTGTATGTAATGTTCTATTGCATGATTACAGCCTATAGGTGGCATATATGTAGATATATAGCCCATTGCTAATTTCAACATTTTTCTTTCTGGGTTTACATCAATGGTGTGTGCAAATTGTAGTTTTAACCTTATTTCAGTGGAGTGGTGAAATGGAAATTTGGTTCCTGGGCACCCTGGCTGGTTTTCCCTGCTCTCTGACCTGGATTGCACAGTGAGTTTTGTTTTTGGCTGCAGACTGTATGTGCTTCTCCTGGGATTTAAGATTTCTGTTTGGGGCTCAGTTGACTCTCAAGTGGTAGTGAGAGCCCATGAGAGAGATTGAACAGAGGTACCTCTCCCTGGACGTGAGAGCTCCTGGGTACATTCCATAACTGGTAAAGGGGTCTGCCATTTACTGTCTGCTATTTACTGTCTGTCGATTTGGCTTCCACCCATGAGAGGGGTGAATTACCTTTTGGCCAATCCTGTGCTCCGATCAACCTGTAACTCTCAGTTTGTTACTCTCTTTTTCTCCTTCCTTATTGGGAACAGGCAGCTTTGGGCCCTTTCTTTTTCTCATCTCTGAGATTTAGGTTTTCATCTATTCAGATCTGGACCTGGATTATTTGTTTGTGAATCTATCTATGCATTTCTTTTTCTTTTGAAAGAGCTTTGTTTTGTTTGTGTTTTTATATTGTGTTGAGATTTCTTTTTTCAAGGGGGGTTGATAGTACGGAGATATTTTAAAATATAGTTGTTGGGTGGGAGTTTTGGGGTGGGTGTAGGGTGGGTTTTAAAGTTATTAGTATATGTGTGGGTGTGAGAGGAGTGAGTGGTGTAGAGTGTGTTTGTGGGTTGTATTTTAGGGCTAAGGTTTAAGTAATTGGCAGGGATGTGTCTGGGAAGGTATGAGGGCCTGGGGGGGCTAGGATTGTGTATGGGGCCCCCCAGCTATACAGTCTATGGCCTTTTGTCAGCCTCCCAGTGTCTGCTAATATGGCTAGGTGCTGTAAGGAGGTTGGAATAAGGAGGAACCATCTGACTCGTTTGGGTGGGGGTGCTCTATGCACTGCGGGTGGTGGTAGGATCAAGGTAGTGGGATGTAGAAGGTGCCCTGGGGTTAGATGGGTTCTGGAGAGAGGACAGATGTGTTTGGTTCCCGTCACTAGGGTTCCTACCAGACCGAGTGGGTAGGTAGCCAGAGGGGCTGCAGTAGCCACCATTCCCCTGAGGGTGGTGCTTTTTAATGCCAGATTGGTCAGAAACAAGACTGCAATTATAGCAGACTTGGTTTCTTCTGCCAATCTGGCTTGCATTATGGAGACCTGGATTGGTGATGATGCTGGTCTGGTTTTAGAGGCCTCTGTCCTGTCCGGATATACTGTGGTGCACTGCCCTAGAGTGGAATGTGGGGAAGGGGGATAACTATCTATTTTAGATCTGAACTAGGCTTCACCCTACACCCAGTGAGAACACCACATTCATTTGAATGTGTGGCCATCCATGGGGTTCCGGGTGCAGGTTGCCTGATTCTTTTGATTTATCGCCTCTGGGATGGTGGGGGACTTCCTTCAGGAGGTGGCTGATTTCATGGTTGGTGAGACATTGGAGGCAGGGAAGGGGGATAGCTATCTGTTTTAGATCTGAACTAGGCTTCACCCTACACCCAGTGAGAACACCACATTCATTTGAATGTGTGGCCATCCATGGGGGTCCGGGTGCAGGTTGCCTGATTCTTTTGATTTATCGCCCCTCTGGGATGGTGGGGGACTTCCTTCAGGAGGTGGCTGATTTCATGGTTGGTGAGACATTGGAGGCAGGGAAGGGGGATAGCTATCTGTTTTAGATCTGAACTAGGCTTCACCCTACACCCAGTGAGAACACCACATTCATTTGAATGTGTGGCCATCCATGGGGGTCCGGGTGCAGGTTGCCTGATTCTTTTGATTTATCGCCCCTCTGGGATGGTGGGGGACTTCCTTCAGGAGGTGGCTGATTTCGTGGATGGTGAGACATTGGAGGCCCCAAGATGTTTAGTGCTGAGGGACTTCAATGTCTGGGCTGACAACGAGTTGTTTTGGCAGGGTTCCAACTTCCTCCAGATGATGTCTTCCCTGGGCTTTACGCAGGGTGTTTCCTCCCTAACTCATCTGGGTAGCCACATGTTGGATCTAGTGTTCTCACTGGGGCTTAAGATTAATTGTCTCAGGACTGATCGGGTCATTTGGTCCATTCATTATACGGTGAAGTTCTCGTTCGGGGCCCCCTCGGTAGCCCTGCCCCTGCTGAGATGGTCAGCTATCACCCTTTGTGGGGGTTGACCCCTGAGGGTTTTCTGGTGGTAGCTGACCTATCTAGTATGGATAGCACATGCGATGGGGGGTGTGTGTGTGCAGCAGTGGATGCCTATAATAAGGCGCTTGCTGGTGCACTCAACTCCCTCCCACAAGTCCATGTACGACCCAGGTCTTCTCACTTGAGGTCCCCTTGGTATGATGGTGAGCTCAAGAGGTTGAAGACTCTGGGTCAGAGATTAGAGCACTGCTGGTGGAAGTCTGGCCTGGAGGTGGACAAACTGGCCCTGCATATGTACTATAGTGCATACCAGGGAGCAATCAACCGTAAGAAGGCAGAATTCCTGTCCAGGGAGATTGCTGCTGGGAGGAACCGACCAGCTTTGCTCTTTCGGACTGTGGACAGACTTTTCCATCCTTTCTGTCTACAGCCGAAGGTAGCCTTTTCTAATGCATTATGCAAAGAGTTTGCTCGGTTCATCTCGGACAGGGTATCTGCCATCAGGTAGGGGGTTCTGCCAGTGGGTCAAAGTTTGGCTGACAGTGGTCGCTATGGGTGCCTGGAGAGCTCTCTGCCTGGTTGGGGTGAGTTTAGACCGGTGGAGGTGGCTGAGGTCATTGAGATTGCCTCCAGGCTTCAGCACACCTTTTGTGAACTGGACCCGGTGCCAACTTGTTTCTTAATGAGATGTGTTGACTCCGTTGGCCCAGTATTTGCCTTGATTGTCCAGTGTTCCTTGCTGGAGGGGGTCTTTCCTGATGTCTTGAAGGAGGCATTGGTGAGACCCCTTCTGAAAAAAACATCTTTGGACCCTGAGACCCTTTTTGGGTAAGATTGTGGAGAAAGTGGTGGCACTTCAGCTTGAGGAGCATCTCGTGGCCCATGATTTATACGAGCCGCTCCAGTCTGGGTTTTATGTGAGGTGTAGCACAGAAACTGCGCTGGTTCAGGTGCATAATGACCTCCTTAGGGCTAGAGATCGAGGAGAGGAGGCAATTCTTGTTCTCCTAGATCTCTCTTCAGCATTTGACACGGTTGACCATCAGGTGTTACTTGACCACCTAAGGGAATTCTGTGGACTTACCAGCATGGTCATCTGCTGGTTTCAGTCCTTTCTATCTAACAGGAGGCAGAGGGTGGTGATGGGGAATTTCTCCTCCTCCCCTGGCCACCTGTTATGTGGGGTTCCCCAGGGTTCAGTCCTGTCACTGATGTTGTTTGCCATGTACATGCTGCCCCTGGGAGAGCTCATTAGGAAGTACAGCTTGGATTTTCATTGCTATGCCGATGATACCCAGCTGTATTTTTCCTTTGCCCCTGGAACATCTCGCACAGTAGAAGTGCTTAATAGCTGTCTCACAGAAATCAATGACTGGATGGCCTCCAGCTGGTTGCAACTGAACCCCGATAAGATGGAGGTACTGGTGGTGGAGTCGAACAGAGGGCAAGATAGGTTGGCCTCTGGTGCAGAGACTGGGCTTTTTCTTGGCTCTGTACCATTGAAGGACTCCTCTAAGGTGCGGGATCTTGCCGTTATTCTGGACAGTGGATTGACACTTGAGTTTCAGGTGTCTTCCACAGTCCATACCAGCTTTTATCATGTGAGGAATATCACCAGGATAAACCCTCTAGTCCTGCCACAGGACCTCCCCACCATGGTACATGCCTTTGTGACATCCAGGCTGGACTACTGTAATGCGCTCTATCTCAGGGTCTCTGGGGGGTACCCTGCACTGACTGCAGCTGGTGCAGAATGTGGTGGCAAGGTTGTTGACTGGACAGTCTAAATACTGTCATATCACTCTGGTCCTGCATCAACTGCACTGGCTGCCAGTTAGGTGGAGGGTCCTCTTTAAGGTGGGTTTACTCACATTTAAGGCCCTACATGGCCTGGGCCCCTGGTTATCTGAAGGACCTTCTCATTCCTGCTGTCCCGACCCCGCCTCCTCCATTCCTCCTTTAGGGGCCTCCTCACGATTCCCAGGATGAGGTTAAAAACAGCTGGTGACACAGCATTTAGTGTTGCTGCTCCCATCCTGTGGAATTCGCTTACTCCAGCTGTGAGGGAGGCCCCATCTGTGGAGGTTTTTAAGGCCCACCTCAAGACCTTCTTACATAATCAAGCCTTCCAGGATTGTTTACTATAGTCCTTGTTGTTTCAGAAACTATGCCAGGCTAGTACTGGCCTTTTCAGGTGTTGGGTTTTTTACCTAAGCGATTGTATTGATATATTGCGCTATATTTGTGGTATTGTTATGTTTTTATTTAGAATGTATAGTATGTATTTTCTTTTAAAATGTTCGGTGCCCAGAGCCTCCGGGATGGGCGTCCCTTAAATAAAATTTGCCTTGCCTTGCCTATTTTTCTGAAAAACTTCTGTAAATCTATTTCTATCTGAAATGGATCAACCTCTTTACTAATAGAAAATGAAAGGCCCCGTGTTAGGACCTGCTTTTCATCAACAGATAATACTCTCTTACTCAGATTTAAAATTATGGTCTCCCCCTCTTTGGTATCTTTTGTTGTTACAGAGTAATGCAATGTTTTCTTAATGAGCACTGTAACTTGGTGGCTGGTGTAGAGTGAACAAATCAGTATATAAAAAGATTTAGTAATAATTTTGATTTGAATAATTTTTATTCAGCAGTAAGTTTGTATATTGAACATTGGGCTATATTCTTAAGAGATTATTCTGTATAAAATTTTGATGGTTTTATGTTTGAAAAGTGAAGTAATTGATTTATGAATATAAAAATGATTTATTTAATATGATTAATAACACACCATGTGTATACATTTATTATAGTTCCCCAGAAGAAGCCTATTGGTTAGGCGAAACGTTGGGACTGGTGAATAAATATTTCAAAATTATGAATGAATAAGGTGTGGGCAAATTTCTTTTGCCAGAGCGAGTCTAACTTTGTATTTTGAGGACATAATTCAAAACAAGGGGGAGGCATCATTAACCAATGAATGCAAGGATAAGTCTGTACCTATGTATATGGGAAAATATAGGAGTAGCTGGAGGCTGGGGAGGAGAGGAAACAAAGTTTGGGGAGAAGAGCTTAATATTGGCTTAGTTGAGAGGGGAGGTCCTAGCTGTTACGGCAGCTGCAAGTTTCCTTGAATACCATGTTAAGCAGGTGTAACCCCCCTGCAAATGGGGGTTCCCAAAAGACTTCCAGGAGCTTGCTTGAATGCTCCAAGCCTGAATGGTGTTTGGCGTTTAAGCCATTTATCAGTGAGTGTTTTTAGAGCCTCTGGTACTGTCTCTTTAAGAGCTGTCTGCTTGCAGACATAATTAGTTTGTATGGGGGGGACTGTGTGCTTCTCTGCTTGAGAACCACTCGAGCTGCTGCCAATTCACTCCATTTTTGCAGTCACTAGGAGTGCAAAGGGAACCTATCTGAAACATGTAACTGTTTGCCAGAAATCATTTAGAGTAATATTGAAAATACAGTTTGTCTAACCTGCTTTCTTTGCAGTCAGAACTGAGTTTGCCTAGTTCCCCATTCTAGTTTTGAACTACTGAACTGGACCAATCAGTGTGGGTTAAGGTAGCTCTAAAATGGTGCCTTGGACGAATCAGAACTTGGACTCGTAATCTGAGCCAGCCACAAGAGGATTGTATGGGCAGTGACTCTGGGAGATGTAGTTTGGACTTCGGCGCCTTTTTGGACCAACAGGGGCAGTCTATTGTGAGTGACAGCCAATCCAGCCACGAACTGGGAGGAACTCAAAGGAAGTGCCCGGTTTTGTCTGCTGGAGTTTCAGTTGAGCTCTGGCAGTGAAGAGGGAAGGAGCCCTGTGTTTTTTCGGTGTGCAGTTTTAGTTGGGAAACGTGTGGAAGGCCCAGAGTTCCGGTCTGCAGCTTGTGTAACTGCTTGTTAGGACTGAATCCATCCTGTGAAGAGAATCAAAGGATATCTGAAGAGTAGAAACCAGGCTCACCCTGTAGAAGACTGGAGAAATTGTTGAATTGCACTCGGTCAGTCAGGAACTGAATCTGCTGTGTGTTCTCCCATGTATTGTGCAGTAATTGCGATCGGGATAGAGAAGCAGCCTGCCTGGTATAGTACTTTCTTTTTACCATATAAATGTGTGAGGAGGCTTGTGTAGCTCAAGTGAATCCTGCTGCCATTAAGGGACTTTTGCCTGTTGCAGTTTGCATATAAATGTGTGAGGAGTCTCGAGGAGCTCAAGAGTAGCCCTGCTGATGTTGAAGGACCCTATCTTGTTTGGAGGTCGTGAGTACTAATTCAGAGTCGCTCCCTGTTGAATTGCCACATTGAAACCAAATGGAATTACTGTACTGCTGACTGTTTAACTAATTATTCTTTTCTCTGTGTGAAAGGGTCCCTACCAGCTGCCACAGATTGGACTAGCCACTAGGGCTTGGGTACCCAGGGACAGTAACTGGTAGGGATAGGCCTGTGCACAGAGCCATAGGTAGATGAGTAAAGTGATAAGCTAATTAACCTGATTTCCCCCTGTCCTTGTTATATCCCCCTAAATAAATCAGAGCTGCTTGTTTCAGCAAAGTTATACTGCCTGAGGTATTTGTCTATGTTAAAGTATTGTACTGTGATTGTTGCACTGTATCTGCTTATTTTACAGGGGTCCCAAAGCCTGAACCAGTCCTGGGGTAAGTGTATACTGTGAAGGTAATTCTGATATACTGCTGGGCCACTAGTTGGAAGAAAGGGGTTGCAGTGTCCCAGAGGCTGTGACCAAGTTAGTTTAACTATTGCAAACCCTGACCTCTGGGTGGAGGCACCGCCATCGGATCCAGGCCCTCAACCTGTTAGTGGCAAATCAGGCAGGGGTAGTAGCCCTGGGATAGCGCCATCTAGGGTTACATCTTGGAGGCTCACCGCTGGGATTGTGTGTCCTCTAGTGGCCATATTCACGAACCACTGTTAAGAAAAAATGGGTACCCGACAGAAGTGGCTGTGCACGGCTGGTGGGTGGTGTACTGGGAGAGATTAACCCCAAAATGCTATGCTTATACTGGACATCCCCTGGGTATCAATACGGACACTGTACAGGAGTACTTTCCAAGGTGGAAGGTTTACAAAACCCTGTGGTGGTGGGTCAGCATGCTAATCTGCTCACCCACACTTTCCTGGCCCTAGCAGAGTTTAAGGATCCCATAGATAGCTCCAAAGTGCCACAGACCATTACCCCAGAGGGAGCCCTCACTGCCTGGAGAGCGATAACTAAGCACAGTAAAGACCAAGGGAGGAATGAGCCCCCACCACTGTCTGAAACTTTTGAGGAGAAATTTGCTAAATGGTTGCTGGGGGAAGGGAAAACTGTGGAGGACTTGAAGAAACTATTCTTGCCACCTGGGGGTGTTCCTCCCCCAACACCCTCTCCCGCTCCAGTACCCGTAATGGTGGCTGAACCAATGCAGACTCCTATTTCTGCACCTGCCATTAGTCACGACTCTTACCGAAGGTTGAGGATCTTCTCTGGCACCTTCCCCACCCCCCAAGGGGAGGATGACTGGGAGACCTGGATAGACTATGTTGCTCCCCAAGTGCTAGAATGGCAATGCTCGGAAGCCGAAAAGTGAAAGAGGGTTAGTGAGAGCCTCCGAGGTCCTGCCCTGGCTACCATCCATGCTAAATGGGCCAGTAACCCTGAAGTGACTGCACAGGCCTATCTTGAGGCCTTGGAGAATGTGTATGGGAGCCCAGATTCTGATGAGGACCTATGGTGGAGAGTAAGAAATGCACAACAGTACCAAGGGGAGTTGTTGTCTGTGTATGTATCTCGGCTGGAAAAATTGTTGCAAGAATGCCTCAGAAAGGGTAGTTTGCCAGCGATTGAACTGGACCGAACCAGGCTGGACAGGATCCTTAAGTCTGCCCCCTTCTCAGAACTGCTGTTGCTTCAGTTATGCCTGGCAAATCGACTGGAATCCCTACCCTCCTATGATGAGTTAATGAGAGAAATTCGAGGAGTTGAGAAAAGGTGACCTCGGGAGGGACCTGCAACAATAGCTGCGGCTACGACCCGAGTGACTGAGGGTGACCCATCAAGTGAAGTTCAGGGGCAGAGGTTGGCAGTCAATGAGTGCTCTGACAAGGAAAAAGATATGCCACAATGGGGTGAACTGTTGAGAGAGATCCGGGAATTCAAAAACAGTCCCTTTATGAAGGCCATGCCTGCAAGTACGGGCCCCGACTTATATCCGACTGCATCTGCTATGGGGTTGGGGGTACCCACTCATGTATCTCCTGCTGATAACAGCTCCAAACTGAATTCCTTGACTATGGAAGTGGAGAAACTGACGCGATGTCTCCAAATGCTTATCACGCGGCAGACAGAGATGGCACCAAGGTTTCCAGTTAGTAGTACCCCTGCCCTGGCTCCCAGTGTGGCGCCTCGGCCAGCTCAAACTCCAGAAAGTATGTTTTGCTATAATTGTGAGAAGGATAGGGACATGAAAAGGGAATGCCGGTCCCCAAAAGACACTGACAAAGTTGCATATAGGCTACAAGGAGAGCTTCGGAGAACAAATCAGTGGTTAAGAGGTGCACGAAATGATCCCAGTGAGGGCACCAAAAATACTAACTCACGTCCTTTTGTGGCAAGGTCAGTTGCCCAGGCCCCCACTACCACCTCTCCAGACTGGTCCAGAATAGTGGGTCCCTCCATGGAGACCACTGTAAAGGTGAATGGAGTGTCTGCAAGAGCTGTATTAGACAGTGGCTTCCAAGTGACAATTATGTTCCAGGATTGCTATCAGAAGCATTTGTCAGATGTACCTTTACAACCATTAGAAGGACTGCATGTATGGGGGTTAAGTGAGAAGGCCTACCCCTATTCCGGGTATATCCGAATTTGGCTGTCTTTCCCCACCTCCGTGGCTGGAGTGGCCGAACAAGTAGAGACTCTAGCCTTAGTGTGTCCCCCCACTGGACTGTATGATGGTGTCCCTTTGTTGATTGGAACAAATGCTCATATGTTCAGAAAGCTGGCACAGTTGTGTTATGAAAAACAGGGGTCAAAGACTAGTAGAGCTTTAAGAGTTCCGGCTTTAATTAAGAAGGCCTATGAGGCACAGAGAGATGCTGAAAAAATAGAACCAGAGGAACCGGTCGGAATTGTATGGAAGAAGGATCCTGAGTCTCTGATCCTGGCGCCAAATGCCCAGTGTACCTTACAGGGAGAGGTCCGTATCAGAAAGGATGTTAAGAATAAAATATTAATGTTGGATGCACCAGACGATGGAAAATTACAGAGGGACTGCTGGTCAAGCCTAGTATTTTGCCCGCTAGAGCCCATGCTTATGCCAGAAGGGTAATGGTCCAAGTTCATAATGTGTCTGAAAGAGACATTCGAGTAAATAGAGGTTGCATCCTGGCTAATGTGCATTGTGCAGACACTGCAGTGCTACCCAGCAGCAAGAGTTCGAGGAAGAATGACAGAGTAACGCCTGACTTGTTTGATTTCGGCGACTCCCCGTTGCCAGCTGAATGGAAAGTGAGGATCAGTGAGAAGCTTGCCCAGAGAGACCAGGTGTTTTCGTTAAAGGAATGGGACGTAGGATGCATGCAAGGAGCTGAGCACAATATCCGGCTGCATGACGAAAGACCATTTCGTGAGAGGTCTCGACGCCTGGCACCTGCTGACATAAATGATGTGAGACGGCATCTGCAAGAGATGTTAGCTGCTGGTGTAATACAAGAATCCAGAAGCCCTTATGCTTCCCCCATTGTGGTAGTGAGGAAAAAGAATGGGACAGTAAGGATGTGCATGGATTATCGCAACTTAAACTGGCGGACTATCCCTGATCAGTACACAATGCCCCACATTCAGGATGCTTTGGACTGCCTAAACGGGAGCAAGTGGTTCTCTGTGTTGTATCTCCGCAGTGGGTACTACCAGATCCCGATGGCCCCAGAGGACCGTGAGAAGACAGCCTTTATCTGTCCGCTTGGCTTCTATGAATTCATGAGGATGCCTCAAGGGATTTCAGGTGCCCCAGCCACCTTTCAATGATTGATGGAGCGAGCAGTGGGGGACATGAACTTGCTAGAGTGCCTGGTATACCTAGATGATGTTATTGTGTTTGGCAGCTCACTGGAGGAACATGAGAGCAGATTATTTAAGGTATTGGACCGACTGGAGGACTTTGGCCTTAAACTGTCCATTGATAAGTGTCAATTCTTTCAAACATCAGTAAAGTATGTGGGACACATAGTATCCAACCGAGGAATAGAGACTGACCAAGTAAAGTTGAGGCCTTGACCACCTGGCCACAGCCCAAAAATCTAAAAGAACTGCAAAGATTCCTGGATTCTGTGGTTATTATTGGTGTTTCATCAAGGACTATTCAAGAGTGATCCGCCCTTTACTTAACCTTACTCAAGGGTATCCCCAACCCACAAAAATACCAAAGTCAGCGTCCCTCAAGACTGAAGAGTGTATTTTCAGCGATTGAGTATTTGGGGCCGCTGGACTCCTGATTGTGAGACTGCTTTCCATGAGATCATATATCAACTCTACCCATGCTCCAGTGCTGGCCTATGCCGATCCAAGAAAACCTTACGTCCTGCACACTGATGCTAGCTTGCAAGGGTTGGGGGCTGTGTTGTACCAAGAGCACGAGAATGGCCTGAGACCAGTGGCCTTTGCCAGTAGAAGCCTGACCCCATCCGAAAAGAACTATCCTGTACATAAGTTAGAATTCCTAACTTTGAAGTGGGCTATTGTTGACCTATTCCATGAGTACTTGCATGGGGCTAAAATACTAGTAAAAACTGACAATAATCCTTTGACTTATGTGCAGACCTCAGCTAAGTTGGATGCCACTGGCCATAGGTGGCTTTCTGCATTATCTACATACGACTATGCTCTCGAATACCGAGCAGGTCTGAACCACATAGATGCTGATGCTTTCTCCGGAGGCCTGTTCCCCAGAATGATTGGGTCAGATTGGCAGAACCTGACATTCGGGCACTCTGCGGAAGTTTGACAGGGAGGAACAAATGTCCAGGACGCAGTGGACTGCATGGTGGATTGCTTGGGACCCTCTGAGAATTGCATACCTGCTGCTTATTGCCACTTTTCTGCAATAGACATTGGTGCACTGCCTCAGCTGGACAATGACAGTATTCGGCGGGCTCAATCCCGCAATCCCATGATCAAATCAGCTTTAGAAGCCCTCTATGCAGGAAAAGATGTGTCCAAATTACACTCCACTGATTTGAGAACTGCACTGTTATACAAAGAAGGTCCTAAGTTGAAACTGATCAATAAACTGTTATACAGAGAAACAGTAGACAGAGGGGAACAAGTAGACAAACAACAACTAGTGCCGCCCACTTCCTTTCGAGACTCAGTACTGAGGTTCTTGCACAACCACATGGGGCACCTTTGCATAGACAGAACACTTGACTTGGTGAGATCCAGATTCTATTGGCCTAAGATGGGGGCTGACGTGGAGCAACTCATTTGAACTTGTAGTCACTGCTTACAGAGGAAAGCTTTGCCCCAGAGGGCTGCCCCCCTTGTTAACATCACCACCAGTGCACCCATGGAGCTGGTCTGTATTGATTTTCTGAGTTTGGAGTCAGATCAAAGAAATATCAGTAATGTGCTGGTGGTCACTGACCATTTCACGAGATATGCCCAAGCTTTCCCCACCAAAGACCAGAAAGCATCCACTGTGGCCAAAGTACTTGTAGAAAACTTTTTTGTTCACTATGGGGCTCCACAAAGAATCCATTCTGATCAAGGGAGAGACTTTGAGAGTCATCTGATCAAAGAGATGCTTTCTCTGTGGGGAGTGCGAAAGTCCAGAACCACTCCTTACCACCCCCGGGGGACCCACAGCCTGAACGTTTTAACCACACTTTGCTAGATATGCTAGGCACCCTGCACCCAAAGGACAAGCCTAGATGGAGCCAACAAATTAGCACCCTGGTACATGCTTATAACTGCACCAAAAGTGATGCCACTGGGTTCTCCCCCTACCGCCTGATGTTTGGAAGAGAAGCTTGACTACCGATAGATGTGTGTTTTGGGGTCTCTCCTGATGGGGTTCAAGCTGACAACTATTTATAGTATGTGCAAAGTTAAAGGCCCAGCTAACTCATGCGTACCAACTGGCTCAAACCATGGCTGCCAAAGAAATCTGGCCAACAAAGAAAGGTATGATAAAAGGTGAAAGCACAGGAACTCCAGGAGGAGATTGGGTATTGCTAAGAAATCTGGGACTGCATAGCAAACACAAGATTGCTGACAGATGCTTACCATCTCCCTCACATTGTAGTGGACAAACTAGATGATCTGCCAATGTACAAAGTAAGGCCTGAGAATAATTCAAAAGATGTAAAACAATGCATAGAAATCATTTACTGCCCATTGGACAAATCTTGATTGAGTCTGAGCCCCCAGAAGATGCCCCCTCTGGACCAGTGACTAGAGGTGCTGCTAAGAAAAGATCAAGAAAGTCTGCACCTACAGAAGCAGAGTTAAAGTGTTCCCCTCCACAAGTCCCAGTTGAGCATGACTGTCAGTCCATATCAGAAGAAAGTGAGAGAGACTTTGAATACTACCCTTCTTACGAACTGAGTCAATTGTTTCAGGGCAATCCCCTAGTCAATACTGGAGATGAAGCTGGGCCTTCTGGACTGTCTAAGCCCCCAGCTTCGTCCCTGGAGCCAATGCTCCCAGAAAGTGAAGTGCAAAGCATCAGATCAGAGAAAATGGAATCATTGTACATGGTTGAACTGTTTGTGCTTTCAGGGAAGGAAAATGATGGATTGGGGCAGACTGGTCATATACCAGAACAAGAAGAGTATTTTGAGTGCCCTGACAGTCCACTGCCAGTGTCCGAAAGCTCTCCATGCGAGCCAAATGTTGTGGACTCAGAAACTGTAACTCCTGGAGCTGAAAGTGCCCCAAGTTCTAGCCTCTCTACCCCCATGGAGACTCCCCTGATAAGTGAGGACAATGCTGAAAATGAGGCTCAGAGTGCAGAGACTGTAACAGTTCCCCCTAGAAAGACTGGTCGAGCTGTAAAGCCTGTGGGGCACCTCAGTTATGATTCCCTTGGGAGGCCTGTGGACTTGCCGTTCAATGTTGTCCATAAAGGAGTGTATGTGTCCCCGAGCTCATTGCCCAAACTGAGCGTCAGTGCTATCTCCAAGTTACTTGTGTTGCCCTCTAAGTATGATGCCCTTGCCCCGTCCAGCCCCAAGGTAACTGATAGGGAAGGGCCCCCTCTCTTCAGGTTTCATGTACAAGAGGTAATAACTTGAGTTATGGTACAATGTGTGTGTAATACTGTGTAAAGAGTGACGTACTGCAATGTTTCAGAAATGTGTTCTTGGTAAAATGATATATTGACTGATGATTACATGTGCGAGCCTAATGCAAATGTATATGGTTGCAGTTAAAACTTATTGGGAGTACTTGCTTGACGCGGACGTCAAGCTTTCCCAGGCCAGGAAGGGTGTAACCCCCCTGCAAATGGGGGTTCCCAAAAGACTTCCAGGAGCTTGCTTGAATGCTCCAAGCCTGAATGGTGTTTGGCGTTTCAGCCATTTATCAGTGAGTGTTTTTAGAGTCTCTGGTACTGTCTCTTTAAGAGCTGTCTGTTTGCAGGCATAATTAGTTTGTATGGGGGGGACTGTGTGCTTCTCTGCTTGAGTACCACTCGAGCTGCTGCCAATTCACTCCATTTTTGCAGTCACTAGGAGTGCAAAGGGAACCTATCCGAAAGATGTAACTGTTTGCCAGAAATCATTTAGAGTAATAATGAAAATACAGTTTGTCTAACCTGCTTTCTTGGCAGTCAGAACTGAGTTTGCCTAGTTCCCCATTCTAGTTTTGAACTGCTGAACTGGACCAATCAGTGTGGGTTAAGGTAGCTCTAAAATGGTGCCTTGGACGAATCAGAACTTGGACTCGTAATCTGAGCCAGCCACAAGAGGATTGTATGGGCAGTGACTCTGGGAGATGTAGTTTGGACTTCGGCGCCTTTTTGGATCAACAGGGGCAGTCTATCGTGAGTGACAGCCAATCCAGCCAAGAAATGGGAGGAACTCAAAGGAAGTGCCGGGTTTTGTCTGCTGGAGTTTCAGTTGAGCTCTGGCAGTGAAGAGGGAAGGAGCCCTGTGTTTTTTTCGGTTTGCAGTTTTAGTCGGGATACGTGTGTAAGGCCCAGAGTTCCGGTCTGCAGCTTGTGTAACTGCTTGTTAGGACTGAATCCATCCTGTGAAGAGAATCAAAGGATATCTGAAGAGTAGAAACCAGGCTCACCCTGTAGAAGACTGGAGAAATTATTGAATTGCACTCTGTCTGTCAGGAACTGAATCTGCTGTGTGTTCTCCCGGGTATTGTGCAGTAATTGCGATCGGGATAGAGAAGCAGCCTGCCTGGTATAGTACTTTCTTTTACCATATAAATGTGTGAGAGGCTTGTGTAGCTCAAGTGAATCCTGCTGCCATTAAAGGACTTTGCCTGTTGCAGTTTGCCATATAAATGTGTGAGGAGTCTCGTGGAGCTCAAGAGTAGCCCTGCTGACGTTGAAGGACCCTATCTTGTTTGGAGGTCATGAGTACTAATTCAGAGTCGCCTCCCTGTTGAATTGCCACATTGAATCCAAACGGAATTACTGTACTGCTGACTGTTTAACTAATTATTCTTTTCTCTGTGTGAAAGGGCCCTACCAGCTGCCATGGTTTGGACTAGCCACTAGGGCTTGGGTACCCAGGGACAGTAACTGTAGGGATAGGCTGCTCACAGAGCCATAAGTAGATGAGTAAAGTGATAAGCTAATTAACTGATTTCCCCTGTCCTTGTTATATCCCCTAAATAAATCAGAGCTGCTTGTTTCAGCAAAGTTATACTGCCTGAGGTATTTGTCTATGTTAAAGTATTGTACTGTGATTGTTGCACTGTATCTGCTTATTTTACAGTGGGTCCCAAAGCCTGAACCAGTCCTGGGGGTAGTGTATACTGTGAAGGTAATTCTGATATACTGTGTGGGCCACTAGTTGGAAGAAAGGGGGGTTGCAGTGTCCCAGAGGGCTGTGACCAAGTTAGTTTAACTATTGCAAACCCTGACCTCGGGTGGAGGCACCCGCCATCGGATCAGGCCCCTCAACCTGTTAGTGGCAAATCAAGCAGGGGTAGTAGCCCTGGGATAACGCCATCTAGGGTTACATCTTGGAGGCTCACCGCTGGGATTGTGTGTCCTCTAGTGGCCATATTTACGAACCACTGTTAAGAAAAAATGGGTACCCGACAAGTGGCTGTGCACGGCTGGTGGAGTGGTGTACTGGGAGAGATCGACCCCAAAATGCTATCTATACTGGACATCCCTGGGTATCAATGCGGACACTGTACAGGAGTACTTTCCAAGGTGGAAGGTTTACAAAACCCTGTCATGGTGAGTCGACATGCTAATCTGCTCACCCACACTTTCCTGGCCTAGCAGAGTTTAAGGATCCCATAGATAGTTCCAAAGTGCCACAGACCATTACCCAGGAGCCTCACTGCCTGGAGAGTGATAACTAAGGTCAGTAAAGACCCAGGGGGGAATGAGCCCCATCCACTGTCTGAAACTTTTGAGGAGAAATTTGCTAAATGGTTGATGGGGGAAGGGAAAACTGTGGTGGACTTGAAGAAACTATTCTTGCCACCTGGGGGTGTTCTTCCCCCAACACCTCTCCACTCCAGTACCCGTAATGGTGGCTGAACCAATGCAGACTCTTATTTCTGCACCTGCCATTAGTCACGACTCTTACTGAAGGTTGAGGATCTTCTCTGGCACCCTCCCCATCCCCAAGGGAGGATGACTGGGAGACCTGGATAGAACTATGTTGCTCCCAAGTGCTAGAATGGCAATGCTCGGAAGCCGAAAAGTGAAAGAGGGTTAGTGAGGCCTCGAGGTCCTGCCCTGGCTACCATCCATGCTAAGCAGGCCAGTAACCCTGAAGTGACTGCACAGGCCTATCTTGAGGCCTTGGAGAATGTATGGAGCCCAGATTCTGATGAGGACCTATGGTGGAGAGTAAGAAATGCACAACAGTACCAAGGAGTTGTTGTCTGTGTATGTATCTCGGCTGGAAAAATTGTTGCAAGAATGCCTCAGAAAGGGTAGTTTGCCAGTGATTGAACTGGACCGAACCAGGCTGGACAGGATCCTTAAGTCTGCCCCCTTCTCAGGACTGCTGTTGCTTCAGTTATGCCTGGCAAATCGACTGGAATCCCCACCCTCCTATGATGAGTTAATGAGAGAAATTCGAGGAGTTGAGAAAAGGTGACCTCTGGAGGGACCTGCACCAATAGTTGCGGCTATGACCCGAGTGACTGAGGGTGACCCATCAAGTGAAGTTCAGGGGCAGAGGTTGGCAGTCAATGAGTGCTCTGACAAGGAAAAAGATATGCCACAATGGGGTGAACTGTTGAGAGAGATCCGGAATTCAAAACAGTCCCTTGATGAAGGCCACGCCTGCAAGTACAGGCCCGACCTATATCCGACTGCATCTGCTATGAGGGTGGGGTACCCACCCATGTATCTCCTGCTGATAACAGCTCCAAACTCAATTCCTTGACCATGGAAGTGGAGAAACTGAGCGATGTCTCCAAATGCTTATCACGCCAGAACAGAGATGGCACCAAGGTTTCCAGTTAGTAGTACCCGCCTGGCTCCCATTGTGGCGCCTCGCCAGCTCAAACTCAGAAAGTATATTTTGCTATAATTGTGGGAAGGATGGGCACATGAAGGAATGCGGTCCCCAAAAGACACTGACAAAGTTGCATATAGGCTACAAGGAGAGCTTGGAGAACAAATCAGTGGTTAAGAGTGCGACAAATGATTCCAGTGAGGGCACCAAAAATGCTAACTACATCCTTTTGTGGCAAGGTCAGTTGCCCAGGCCCCCACTACCACCTCTCCAGACTGGTCCAGAATAGTGGGTCCCTCCATGGAGACCACTGTAAAGGTGAATGGAGTGTCTACAAGAGCTGTATTGAGACAGTGGCTCCCAAGTGACAATTATGTTCCAGGATTGGTATCGAAGCATTTGTCAGATGTACCTTTACAACCATTAGAAGGACTGCATGTATGGGGGTTAAGTGAGAAGGCCTACCCTATTCGGGTATATCAATTGGCTGTCTTTCCCCACCTCCGTGGCTGGAGTGGCCGAACAAGTAGAGACCCTAGCCTTAGTGTGTCCCCACTGGACTGTATGATGGTGTCCTTTGTTGATTGGAACAAATGCTCATATGTTGGAAGGCTGGCACAGTTGTGTTATGAAAACAGGGGTCAAAGACTAGTAGAGCTTTAAGAGTTCCGGCTTTAATTAAGAAGGCCTATGAGGCACAGAGATGCTGAAAAATAGAACCAGAGGAACCAGTCGAATTGTATGGAAGAAGGATCCTGAGTCTCTGATCCTGGCGCCAAATGCCCAGTGTACCTTACAGGGAGGTCCTATCAGAAAGGATGTTAAGAATAAAATATTAATGTTGGATGCACCAGGCGATGGAAAATTGCCAGAGGGACTGCTAGTCAAGCCTAGTATTTTGCCCACTAGAGCCCATGCTTATGCCAGAAGGATAATGGTCCAAGTTCATAATGTGTCTGAAAGAGACATTCGAGTAAATAGAGGTTGCATCCTGGCTAATGTGCATTGTGCAGACACTGCAGTGCTACCCAGCAACAAGAGTTCGAGGAAGAATGACAGAGTAACGCCTGACTTGTTTGATTTCGGCGACTCCCCGCTGCCAGCTGAATGGAAAGTGAGGATCAGTGAGAAGCTTGCCCAGAGAGACCAGGTGTTTTCTTTAAAGGAATGGGATGTAGGATGCGTGCAAGGAGCTGAGCACAATATCCGGCTGCATGACGAAAGACCATTTCGTGAGAGGTCTCGACCTGGCACCTGCTGACATAGATGATGTGAGACGGCATCTGCAAGAGATGTTAGCTGCTGGTGTAATACAAGAATCCAGAAGCCCTTATGCTTCCCCATTGTGGTAGTGAGGAAAAAGAATGGGACAGTAAGGATGTGCGTGGATTATGCACCTTCAAACGGCGGACTATCTGATCAGTACACAATGCCCGCATTCAGGATGCTTTGGACTGCCTAAGCAGGAGCAAGTGGTTCTCTGTGTTGGATCTCCGCAGTGGGTACTACCAGATCCCGATGGCCCAGAGGACCGTGAGAAGACAGCCTTTATCTGTCCGCTTGGCTTCTATGAATTCATGAGGATGCCTCAAGGATTTCAGGTGCCCCAGCCACTTTTCAACGATTGATGGAGCGTGCAGTGGGGACATGAACTTACTAGAGTGCCTGGTATACCTAGATGATGTTATTGTGTTTGGCAGCTCACTGGAGGAACATGAGAGCAGATTATTTAAGGTATTGGACCGACTGGAGGACTTTGGCCTTAAACTGTCCATTGATAAGTGTCAATTCTTTCAAACATCAGTAAAGTATGTGGGACACATAGTATCCACCAGGGAATAGAGACCGACCAAGTAAAGTTGAGGCCTTGACCACCTGGCCACAGCCCAAAAATCTAAAGAACTGCAAAGATTCCTGGGATTCTGTGGTTATTATCAGGCGTTCATCAAGGACTATTCAAGAGTGATCCGCCCTTTACTTAACCTTACTCAAGGGTATCCCCAACCCACAAAAATACCAAAGTCAGCGTCCCTCAAGACTGAAGAGTGTATTTTCATCCGAGTGAAGTATTTGGGGCCACTGGACTCCTGATTGTTAGACTGCTTTTCATGAGATCATATATCAACTACCCATGCTCCAGTGCTGGCCTATGCCGATCCAAGAAAACCTTACGTCCTGCACACTGATGCTAGCTTGCAAGGGTTGGGGCTGTGTTGTACCAAAGCATGAGAATGGCCTGAGACCAGTGGCCTTTGCCAGTAGAAGCCTGACCCCATCCGAAAAGAACTATCCTGTACATAAGTTAGAGTTCCTAGCTTTGAAGTGGGCTATTGTTGACCAATTCCATGAGTACTTGTATGGGGCTAAAATACTAGTAAAACTGACAATAATCCTTTGACCTATGTGCAGACCTCAGCTAAGTTGGATGCCACTGGCCATAGGTGGCTTTCTGCATTATCTACATACGACTATGCTCTGAATACCAAGCAGGTCTGACCACATAGATGCTGATGCTCTCTCCGGAGGCCTGTTCCCCAGAATGATTGGGTCAGATTGGCAGAACCTGACATTGGGCACTCTGCGGAAGTTTGACAGGGAGGAACAAATGTCCACGACGCAGTGGACTGCATGGTGGATTGCTTGGGACCCTCTGAGAATTGCATACCTGCTGCTTATTGCCACTTTTCTGCAATAGACATTGGTGCACTGCCTCAGCTGGACAATGACAGTATTCAGTGAGGCTCAATCCCGCGATCCCATGATCAAATCAGCTTTAGAAGCCCTCTATGCAGGAAAAGATGTGTCCAAATTACGCTCCACTGATTTGAGAACTGCACTGTTATACAAAGAAGGTCCTAAGTTGAAACTGATCAATAAACTGTTATACAGAGAAACAGTAGACAGAGGGACAAGTAGACAAACAACAACTAGTGCTGCCCACTGCCTTCGAGACTCAGTACTGAGGTCCTTGCACAACCACATGGGGCACCTTGGTATAGACAGAACACTTGACTTGGTGAGATCCAGATTCTATTGGCCTAAGATGGGGGCTGATGTGGAGCAACACATTCGAACTTGTAGTCGCTGCTTACAGAGGAAAGCTTTGCCCCAGAAGGCTGCCCCCCTTGTTAACATCACCACCAGTGCACCCATGGAGCTGGTCTGTATTGATTTTCTGAGTTTGGAGTCAGATCAAAGAAATATCAGTAACGTGCTGGTGGTCACTGACCATTTCACGAGATATGCCCAAGCTTTCCCCACCAAAGACCAGAAAGCATCCACTGTGGCCAAAGTACTTGTAGAAAACTTTTGTTCACTATGGGCTCCACAAAGAATCCATTCTGATCAAGGGAGACTTTGAGAGTCATCTGATCAAGAGATGCTTTCTCTGTGGGGAGTCAAAGTCCAGAACCACTCCTTACCACCCCAGGGGACCCACAGCCTGAACGTTTCAACCGCACTTTGCTAGATATGCTAGGCACCTGCACCCAAAGGACAAGCCTAGATGGAGCCAACAAATTAGCACCCTGGTACATGCTTATAACTGCACCAAAAGTGATGCCACTGGGTTCTCCCCTACCGCCTGATGTTTGGAAGAAGCTCGACTACCGGTAGATGTGTGTTTTGGGGTCTCTCCTGATGGGGTTCAAGCTGACAACTATTTACAGTATGTGCAAAAGTTAAAGGCCCAGCTAACTCATGCGTACCAACTGGCTCAAACCATGGCTGCCAAAAGAAATCTGGCCAACAAAGAAAGGTATGATAAAAGGTGAAAGCACAGGAACTCCAGGAGGGAGATCGGTATTGCTAAGAAATCTGGGACTGCATGGCAAACACAAGATTGCTGACAGATGGCACATCTCCCTCACATTGTAGTGGGCAAACTAGATGATCTGCCAATGTACAAAGTAAGGCCTGAGAATAATTCAAAGATGTAAAAACAATGCATAGAAATCATTTACTGCCCATTGGACAAATCTTGATTGAGTCTGAGCCCCAGAAGATGCCCCTCTGGACCAGTGACTAGAGCTGCTGCTAAGAAAGATCAAGAAAGTCTGCACCTACAGAAGCAGAGTTAAGTGTTCCCTCCACAAGTCCCAGTTGAGCATGACTGTCAGTCCATATCAGAAGAAAGTGAGAGTGACTTTGAATACTATCTTCTTACGAACTGAGTCAATTGTTTCAGGGCAATCCCCTAGTCAATACTGGAGATGAAGCTGGGCCTTCTGGACTGTCTAAGCCCCCAGCTTCATCCCTGGAGCCAATGCTCCCAGAAAGTGAAGTGCAAAGCATCAGATCAGAGGAAATGGAATCATTGTGCATGGTTGAACTGTTTTGAGCTTTCGGGAGGAAAATGATGGATTGGGGCAGACTGGTGATACACCAGAACAAGAAGAGTATTTTGAGTGCCCTGACAGTCCACTGCCAGTGTCCAAAAGCTCTCCATGCGAGCCAAATGTTGTGGACTCAGAAACTGTAACTCCTGGAGCTGAAAGTGCCCCAAGTTCTAGCCTCTCTACCCCCATGGAGACTCCCCTGACAAGTGAGGACAATGCTGAAAATGAGGCTCAGAGTGCAGAGACTGTAACAGTTCCCCCTAGAAAGACTGGTCGAGCTGTAAAGCCTGTGGTGCACCTCAGTTATGATTCCCTTGGGAGGCCTGTGGACTTGCCTCTCAATGTTGTCCATAAAGGAGTGTATGTGTGCGAGCTCATTGCCCAAACTGAGCATCAGTGCTAACTCAAGTTACTTGTGTTGCCCTCTAAGTATGGTGCCTTGCCCGTCCAGCCCCAAGGTAACTGATAGGGAAGGGCCCCTCTCTTCAGGTTTCATGTACAGAGGTAATAACTTGAGTTATGGTACAATGTGTGTTAATACTGTGTAAAGAGTGACGTACTGCAATGTTTCAGAAATGTGTTCTTGGTAAAATGATATATTGACTGATGATTACATGTGTGAGCCTAATGCAAATGTATATGGTTGCAGTTGAAACTTATTGGGGTACTTGCTTGACGCGGACGTCAAGCTTTCCCAGGCCAGGAAGGGTGTAACCCCCCTGCAAATGGGGGTTCCCAAAAGACTTCCAGGAGCTTGCTTGAATGCTCCAAGCCTGAATGGTGTTTGGCGTTTAAGCCATTTATCAGTGAGTGTTTTTAGAGCCTCTGGTACTGTCTCTTTAAGAGCTGTCTGCTTGCAGACATAATTAGTTTGTATGGGGGGACTGTGTGCTTCTCTGCTTGAGTACCACTCGAGCTGCTGCCAATTCACTCCATTTTGCAGTCACTAGAGTGCAAAGGAACCTATCTGAAAGATGTAACTGTTTGCCAGAAATCATTTAGAGTAATAATGAAAATACAGTTTGTCTAACCTGCTTTCTTTGCAGTCAGAACTGTTTTGCCTAGTTCCCATTCTAGTTTTGAACTGCTGAACTGGACCAATCAGTGTGGGTAAGGTAGCTCTAAAATGGTGCCTTGGACGAATCAGAACTTGGACTCATAATCTGAGCCAGCCACAAGAGGATTGTATGGGCAGTGACTCTGGGAGATGTAGTTTGGACTTCGGCCTTTTTGGACCAACAGGGACAGTCTATTGTGAGTGACAGCCAATCCAGCCAAGAACTGGGAGGAACTCAAAGGAAGTGCCCGGTTTTGTCTGCTGGAGTTTCAGTTAAGCTCTGGCAGTGAAGAGGGAAGGAGCCCTGTGCTTATTCGGTGCTTGTTAGGACTGAATCCATCCTGTGAAGAGAATCAAAGGATATCTGAAGAGTAGAAACCAGGCTCACCCTGTAGAAGACTGGTGAGAATTGTGAATTGCACTCGGTCTGTCAGGAACTGAATCTGCTGTGTGTTCTCCAGGTATTGTGCAGTAATTGCGATCGGGATAGAGAAGCAGCCTGCCTGGTATAGTACTTTCTTTTACCATATAAATGTGTGAGGAGGCTTGTGAGCTCAAGTGAATCCTGCTGCCATTAAAGGACTTTTGCCTGTTGCAGTTTGCCATATAAATGTGTGAGGAGTCTCGTGGAGCTCAAGAGTAGCCCTGCTGATGTTGAAGGACCCTATCTTGTTTGGAGGTCATAGTACTAATTCAGAGTCACTCCTGTTGAATTGCCACATTGAATCCAAATGGAATTACTGTACTGCTGACTGTTTAACTAATTATTCTTTTCTCTGTGTGAAAGGGCCCCTACCAGCTGCCACGGTTTGGACTAGCCACTAGGGCTTGGGTACCCAGGGACAGTAACTGGTAGGGATAGGCCTGTGCACAGAGCCATAGGTAGATGAGTAAAGTGATAAGCTAATTAACCTGATTTCCCCCTGTCCTTGTTATATCCCCCTAAATAAATCAGAGCTGCTTGTTTCAGCAAAGTTATACTGCCTGAGGTATTTGTCTATGTTAAAGTATTGTACTGTGATTGTTGCACTGTATCTGCTTATTTTACAGGGGGTCCCAAAGCCTGAACCAGTCCTGGGGGTAAGTGTATACTGTGAAGGTAATTCTGATATACTGTGTGGGCCACTAGTTGGAAGAAAGGGGGGTTGCAGTGTCCCAGAGGGCTGTGACCAAGTTAGTTTAACTATTGCAAACCCTGACCTCTGGGTGGAGGCACCCGCCATCGGATCCAGGCCCCTCAGCCTGTTAGTGGCAAATCAGGCAGGGGTAGTAGCCCCTGGGATAGCGCCATCTAGGGTTACACAAGGATTTAAAAGAATTTTCAGTGACTAATTCTGTAAGCTTGAGCGAGGATTGTATTTTGTTCCAGGACGCCAGGATGGCATATCTAATCATGGCTCTGCTGTGTAGTGTGTGCATTTTGGGTACATCTAGCAGGATGAAGGTGTTTTTCCATAGGGAATAGCAGCTGTGTGACCAATGAAAGAAGGAAGTGATGTAAAGTGATAGTTTGTTCAGCAGAATTTTCAGAGCCCATGTGTCAGTGTGGAGCATCCTTCTTGTTGCAAGTGAAGACTAGTCCACTGCCGAATCGAGGGCACAGTGGTGAGGTCTATAGGGTGCTTTAGTTAAGAAACGTAAGGCACAGTGATAGAGGATGTCTAACCTGTGCAGGTTAGCTGCTGATATGCTATTTTTAGATAATGTCCGCATAGTCAATAAATGGAAGGAAGGTGGCTTGTACTAGTCTTTTTCTGATATCTTCAGGGAATAAGGATTTGTTCCTAAAGAAGAAAACCAGTCTTACTTTTAGGTTTTTAGATAGGGATTCAATGTGGGCAGCAAAGGACAATTTGCTGTCCAACCAGATTCCTAGATATTTAAATTTATCCACTACCTCAAGAGTGTCCCCTAAGAGGGTTGTAATTGGTGCCATCACAGCCTGGTTGTGAAGGGATGTAGGAGGATGAGGGGGGAGGAAGTACATGGTCTTGGTTTTCTTGGCATTCAGTAAATGTTTGGAGTTTAAGATGTTATTATGCAATTGGCTTAAAATCAGACTGCAAATCATTTCCCATGTCCATCAAGGAGGGGTTTGATATGTATTTATTTATTTTTTTATTTATTTCAAATTCAGATTAATACCTTTGAGCCGGGGGCTCGTTTACAAAGACTCCAAGTCAACAAGGAATACAAGACATTTACAAGTGATGAAACATTGCAGAACAGAAAGAACATCAACTAATAAGTAGTATTAGTGTGCAGTTACAACATTAAGCAGAATACAACAAGTGAGGAGAAACAGGACCACACTTGCAGAGAAACATATTAATGCAGCACTAATTAAGTGTGGTACAGTGTTTAACAATCATGTTACGGTTCAGATGGGGTGCTCCCATTCTGCAGGAATGCAGTTTTAGCAGCCAAGGTGAGGCTTTGTCAAGGGGGAGTAGGTGGGGGGGAGGTGGGCAGTTGTGGAACAGGAGGGTGGGAGTGAGAGAAGGTAGTGTTTGTCGGGTGCGAGAACGGCTGTCAGAGGCCATGGGTTAACAGAAACACTGGCAGTCAGATTTGCTGGCAAGAAGAGATCAAAGCCCATATATAGGATGGTGTCGTCCACAAAAAAGTGTAGTTTAGATTTATTGCTATTGTTACCCAGGGAGGCGATGTAAATTGAGAACAACAGTGGTCCTAAAATAGGACCTTGGGGAACCCCTCTTATTAGCAGCAAGGGAGAGGAGAAGAACCTATTGGCTTTAATCAGTTGAAGTCTACCTGAAAGGTAACTGGAGAACCACTTGACAGAGCTGTTGTTCAGGCCATGTTCTTTAAATTTACCAAGTAGGAGATTGTGCTCAACCATGTCAAAGGCTTTTCTCAACTCTAGGAACACAGCACCTGTTGGGTGTTTATTATCAAGGGCAGTGAACCAATCATCTTTCACTTTTGCCAGTGCTGACACTGTGCTGTGGTTTTGTCTAAAGCCTAATTGAAGGGGGTTGAATAGATCTGAGGTTTCGAGATAATCTTTTAGCTGAGTGTTGACTAGCTTTTCTAAGAGTTTTAACCGGACTGGGAGGATGGAAATTGGTCTATAATTATTAAGGTCACACGGGTCATTCAATTTGAACAATGGCAGTGATAAAGGCTGTTTTCCAACAATAGGAAACTGTTCCAGTGGAGACCGATAAATTAAAAATATGCATTACTGGGGTGGTTAGGAGATGGTACCCTAGTTCTAGGAAACATAGAAACATAGAAGTTGTCTGTAGATGGGGACCGTACAATCCTTCAAGTCTGCCCTTGGCTTCCTACCTCCCCCACTTAGCTGCCTGGATGTATATCCCACAGTGTCTGTCCCATGCCAACTTCAATTCCCTCACTCTCTTGACTCCCACCACCCACTCCGGCAGGCTATTCCATAGTTCTACAACGTGCTCTGTGAAGAAGAATTTCCTCATATTGCTTCTGAACTTTCCTCCCTTAAGTCGAAGGCTGTCTCCTCTAGTCCTGCTGTAGTCCTTTATCTGTAAGAGGTTCTGCATGTGCATCCTATTGTTGCCTTTAAGATATTAGAATGTTTCTATCATGTCCCCATGATTCCTGCGTTGTTCTAGGGAGTATAATTTGAGGTCATCCAGTATTGCCTCGTACTGTTTCTGATGCAAGCCCTGTGCCATCTTTGTTGCTCTTCTCTGTACTGTCTCCAGCCTATCTATATCCTTCCTGAGGTGTGGCCTCCAGAACTGGACACAGTACTTCAGGTGATGCCTGACCAGGGACCGATACAGGGGTATGATTACTTCATGCCTTCTGCTCATGATGCCCCTCCCTATGCATCCCAGAATACCACTAGCCTTTAGTGCTGCCTTTTCACATTGTCTTCTGACCTTGAGGTCATCTGATATGATCACCCCTAGGTCTCTCTCCTGCCTGGTAACCACCAGCTGCTCCCCTCCCATTGAGTACAGTTTCCCTGGGTTACACTTTCCCAGAAATGTGGCCTCAATTCTTTCCGCACCAGCATTCTTCTTTGTATCCAGTTTTTTAAGAGGTCCTCGATTTGCTTAAATGTTACTGGGGAGAGACCAAAGGAGTTGTGAATCCTTGGGTCCAAGGGGGTATCCTTAGGTGTGGAGTGATCGGCAAGCCCAGTAGCTGGAGAGGAGTCAAACGCTAGACCCACTGTCGTGAAGCGCGCATTTGATTTTTCTAATATGTGCTTTAGTCAGAAATTGTAGTACCTTGGTAGTGATTTTAATGGGGATAGAATGGGGTGGGGGGGTTCTATGGTCCTTGACTATTTTGATTGTCTGCCAAATTTGAGCACAGTTACCTTTGGCACTCTCTAAGGTTTCTACATAATAGTTGGATTGGGCTGCTCTGACCAGCTTTATACAAGCATTTCTCAAAATTCTGAAAGCTGTCCCATCTGCAGAGGCTTTGGTCTGTCTTGCTAGCAACCAAAGTTTATCCCGTTGGGTTAAGGCTGCTTTCAGTTCCGGGGTAAACCATGGGTATGAAGTCTTTTTCACTCTACATTTTACAAGCGGGGAGTGTCTGTTTGCTAGGATTGTAAGATTAGGCCAGATAAAGGCTTTGCCAGTTAATACGTCTAAGGTTGGCTAAGTAGTCTTCCAGATTAAATTTTCGGAAACTTCGCTTTGTGATGAATTTGGAGCAAGAAGTGCATCTTTCCTGGATTTTTGTGCAGACAACAATGTTGTGGTTGCTTAGATCATTATGGAAAATGGCTGTGTGTAAGATTTTGTGAGGTCTGTTTGTGAGGATCAAGTCTAATAGAGCTTTTATCATTATTTTCAGATTAATTCTTGTAGGTTCAGTGATGAGCTGTGAGATACCCAGCTCATCGCACAGGTCTTTTAAGGTGTCTGTAACTCCAAAGCACCCTGTCCCTGCTGCTTAAAAGACTTTAATGCCTACTCATGTCTTCAGAACCACACCCTCTTCTTCACTGGCTCTCCAAATGTAAAAGCAGAACAGGTGCTATACTCCTCCCAGAGGAACAAGATCCCAGATCAGACCCTGGCCGCTCAATCGGTCTTGGCTACAGCACTAGGTCATCAGCATTCTGAAGGCAAATGGAGCTCTTGCTGGAAGGCTGTAAATGTCATAATAAAAGGCTTCTGCAGCTGGTTGCTGCAAATAAAGTCCTACACAGATGGTATCGCACCCCAGCCATGCCTCATGCTGCTGGCAGTGCGATGCTCAAGGGGGGTGACATTTACTACATCCTCTGGGTGTGCCCCAAGCTACAAACTTACTGGCATAGAGTCAGGGCCATTATGTGCTCAGTCCTTCAAACCCCAGTTCTGGGCTCCTCTTCCTTTTGGGCTCTTGCCAGAAAGTTCCTTATTTATCTAGGTCACGGTTGTCCTGGGTGCTGATGGCGAGTGTGGAAGCAAAACGCCTCCTTTTACATCGCAGGCACATCAAAGATCTCCCTAATATATCAGAATAGCTGGCCAATCTGGTGCAGCTTGCCAGTTTTGAGCACCTATCTCACCTCATCTCAGGATCCCTGGCAGCCTACAGGGACACCTGGAAACCATTTCTGGATTTCTTCCATCTCCAGGTTGGGGCACATCTATCACCCAACCCTATGGCACTGCCAAGATAGAGTGTGGGCTAGGCCATCTGCTGGCCTGGACTGGGTCTGAACCCCAGTTCTCCTCCCAAAGGAGAAGGCCCCCCCCCTTACCCCATCCCTATGACATGATCTGCAACTGAATCCAACCCTCTGTAACCCACTGGCACCACTGGGTTATAGTGATTTATAGTTACTTGTAGTACATTACCTGTTGACACAGGAGATGGGAGCCCCCCCCACACACACACACATACATATACATACACTATGCACAATCTCTTCTGTGCCTACACATGTATCAGTGAAGGTCCTGCTTCTTTGACCTTTTGGACTTATCTCACAACCTGGCTTCCGTTAGGCATTAGCCAAGCTGGACCATGTTGCATACCCTCTACTGCATGTTCACTGGTACCCGTCATATCATGTATGTATAACAGCATCTGCTATGTACTGCTTGTGTGTTATTTGTTCCGTAAAAACCTTCAATAAAAAGATTAACAACAAAAAAATACACTTGCACTTGCTGAGAGAAGCACATGCAGCAATATGAGTCTACTGAGAAAGATCAAAGCTTTAGAGAATTCTACTTGTACCCTCCCCATCCCCTCCCTCCGTATATAGGTATTTGATGGCATTTCTCATCAGGGAGAGTATGGTGCTTACAGCAGCAAACCTGTACCTCTCTTACTACACCACCACGGGTCTGAACAGATGGGGACCAGAGCACCAGAACACCTACACATGGGATACCAATAGACAAGAGACAACTCACAGAACAAATGTCCATGCTGGGAGCTGGGGTCAAGCAGGCTGCATATTTTATTTGCTTTATTGTTATTATAATTCCTCAAAGGGCATTACCCTATCTAATCACTTCTGAATCATGGTGGCCATCACTTCATCATTCACTCTGGCATGGACTATACCATTACCTCTGCCAGTACAATGTGGCTGTTGCTATAACTTTTACTGCTGCCCCTTGATCTGATTGGATGCTGCTGCACAAAAAGTACATTTCATGAGAAAACCCTGTCCACCATTCAGGGTCGTTTGGGCACTGTCTCACAAGACTGATGAGCTTTGGCACCCTTCCCTGGCAGGGCGAGACACTACCCTGGGGGGCAGCTATGCCTATGCGTGGCTCTGTGCCAGCTAATGTCAACTCATGGTCTAGCCACAGACTATGTCGTACTACAAAGAAATTGGATATAGTTGGTTCAGCCATGTGTCTTTCCATTCTAACAGCACACTGATGATCCTAGTGACACAAAACAATGGACTTCCATGTCCAGCCCCACTGACCCAACTATGTGGGACTTACAGTAACTAACACCAACACTTGCCAGGCCTCTTACCCTGATGATCATTACCAATACTATGAACCTCCCTCGTGGTAACTTACTAATTTTAGGTACCCTTCCTCCTATGGAGCACTCAATAAAGGTTCACTTACTGTACACATTGCTCCCTATGTATCATGATAGGAGTGGATCTGCAAGGATGCTAATGATCTCTTTTGAGAGAAGGCCCAGCACTACTCCCAAGTGCCAATCAGATCTAGGTGGTCTTCAGGGCAAGACTCCTTCTGGCTCTCCCTCATCTGGCCAGTCTCTGGAAGTGACCCTCCCTACCCCAGGAGGGGGTGAAGAGAGACGGTGCTTCCTTTCCTCTGGTCTACCTGTATTGAAACTCTATTGTCCAGTCACCTCAGACCTCTTGGGATCTAGATCTTCAAGGGACCACTGAAACTGACTAACCTGAGCCTTCAGCTCTCAACTAACGTTCCCCTCTTACAGTGTAATGTGGGAAGGGTGGGGCCACAAATATTCATGTGTAACCCCCAGGGGGCGCTACCCTTAGGGCTACTACCCCTGTCTGCCCCCACGGAGGCAGGGTGAGGGGCCCAGATCTGTTGACGGGTGCCTCCACCCAGAGGTCGGGGTTAGCACAGGTAAGACTACCTCGGTTACAGCCCTCTGGGCTACTGCAACCCCCCTTTCGTCCCACTAGTGACTGACACTGGGTACCAACAATTCTGTTCACCAGTACACTTACCCTACCGATAATATATTCCCGCTCCCTTCGGAGACCCCCTGTAAAGTAAGGCACAGTTATGTTGCAATCACCAGGCAGCAGTTCACCATTAATGTACACAATAGCCAGAATGTAGCTGTACAAAAAGCAATCTGATTTATTCAGGGAGGAAAATAACAAGGACAGGGGGAATTAAGTTGATTAGCTTATCACTATACTCATCTACCTAGGGCTCTGTGAACAGGCCTAACCCTACAGTTTATTGTCCCGGGGTACCCAAGCCCTAACGGCTAGTCCACACATGGCAGCTGGTTGGGGCCCTTAGCACAGACCAACATAACAGTCCTGAGCAGGTCAAAGTAGGAGGAAAGTTTAATTAAGCAGTCAGCAATACAATAGTGCACTGAAACCACTGCATAAACACGCTGCAGGGAGCTACCCTGAATTAGTACTCACAACCCCAGCAAATAACGATTCCTTCACCGCTACCAGGATGGAGCCTGACTTTCACCAGCCTTCTCACACATTTATATGGTAAACAGCAACAGAGGGGGTACCACACCAGGCAGCTTCTTCCAATACTCCTTTAAACTCACAGCCACTGCAATACTACCACGGCAGCTTCCGCTTTTCCCTCGGACCGAGCGCAATTCAGCAATTTTCTCCAGTCCTCCTACAGGTTGGGCCTGGTGGGTAGCTGTACAGGGCACAGCCTCCTCTGACCGCCCACGAGCGAATTTCAGGGCGAACTCGGTCGCAGAGAAAACGGCCGCCTTAGGCCTTCACGCGCTTCCCACGTGAACACTTCCCAGCGCAGAAGCACAGAAGCTCCTCACTTCTCACCAGCCACAACGCACACTCCCCCCAACAGCAAGGGGCTCTCCTCTTAGTTCGGGCGCGACCCACTCTCATTGGCTGGCCGCACATGCCAATCATTTCCTCCTGCACTCAGTGGTGCGAAAAAGCGCCATATGCCTTTCCCAATTACAAACAGCTCCTCTATTGGTCAACTGACTCTGTAGGGTCCCCAGGTACTGATTGGTCCAATTCAGCAGTTCTGGACCAAAATGGAGGAAACAATTGAAACAGTCTTTGCTGCAAAAGAAGGCAGGTTAGAATAGCTGCATTATCATTACTATTTCCCAGTATTTAAAGCCAACATTCAGATCCTCTCATAGAGCTTCCTCTGCACCACTAGCGATGGCAGAAATGGAGCAGAAAATCAGCAGCCCTGGCGGGATTCGAGCATAGCAACACTCAAACCCCCATTTCAACTAATTCTGACTGCAACAGGCAGCCCCCAAAGGGACAAAATGCGGAGGCCCCCAGGCACTCACAGGCTACCCATTTACGACGGCTTAAACGCCGAATACCAACCAGGCAGGGAGCATTCAAACAAGCTCCGGAGAAGCTTTTAGGAACCCTCATTTGCAAGGGGGTTACACCTGTCTGGGCTTCCTACTTCTGGATGAATCTGTAAGCACAACACACAAACTCCAGACACCTTGGGCTCAATTTTCAAAGCATGGCGCAGGTCTGGTGACACAATGCTTAGTTTCTGGCGGTGCACCAAACCCCTTTGCTGCAACTGCACATGATTCTCAAATTTGAGGCACAATTGTGACAGTTTCCACATTTTACGGCAGCTCACGCAAAATATCTGGTGCAAGCTCCGTAAAAACAGCCCCCGGATATACCAAAAGCTAAACCAGGAAAAAGTTGGTCTAACTTGTGGCACCTAGTGCACAGGTTTGAAACTCCAGATCGCTGGCCGTGTAATTACTGCAAGTCCCTTGCACCATATCTTCGGTGCACCCAGGGCTTGCAGCAATCGGGGGCTTTGAAAATTAAGCCCCCAGCCTCAGGTTAGAGGGAGTTAATTCCAGCTTTTTGCAGCTTGAAAAGAAAATGCACACTGACCCATTATGAATGAAACCTGGGGAATAAAAAGGAAATAATTGTCATAAGATCTTAAACTTCTAGTGCTTTTTTTAAAAGACAACAAAGAAAATAAGGTTACATTTCAACATACAAATATGCCACCAGATAAAAGCCTTACAGTCTATCTAGTCTGCTTGAGTGTGCAATTCCCACTGTGTTTACAGAGGGAACTGCCCCCCCCTCCCCACATCGCCCTTGACCCCTCTCAAATACCCCCTCCAGCCCTCTCTCTTCCCCCACCTGCAACTTTTCCCTCTCACCCTGTCCCAACGTCTCTTGAAGCTGTTCACCATTTTTAGGGATACCACCTCTTTTGGCAACTCATTCCACCTAGCTACCACCCTCTTGGTGAAAAAGTACCTCCTCATCGCCCTCCTGAACCTTCCCCCCACCAGCTTCAGGCTATTACCCCTAGTGGTCTTATTTCCTCAAAGGTGGAAGAGGCCCTCAGCGCTCACCCTGTTTATACCTTTAAGGTATTTGAAGGTCTCAGTCATGTTCCCCCTCTCCCTTCTGTCCTAAAGATAGTACATTTTGAGCCCCCCCCTGAGTCTTTCCTCTTAGGTGTTGCCTTTCTGGCCCTGGACCATCTTGGTTGCCCTTCTCTGGATCATTTCCAGCAAGTTGATATCCTATCTAAGATGAGGGTACCAATATTGCATACTGTACTCTACGTGCAGTTTAACTAGAGACCTGTACAGCAGCAGAAAGACCTCCACCTTCCTGCTGATAATTCCCTGGCTATGCAGTCCGACATTCGATTTACTCTGACCGCAACTTTCCTGCAGTGTGTCGAGTGTTTGAGGTCACTCGTGATAATTACACCAGGTCCTTTTCTTTTTTTTTTTAAACCAAGTTTATTTTAAAATTTTCATAAACATTCACAGAAAGTATGAAATGGTTTAACTAACATCCAGACTATTTACAAGGTGGACAATACAATAAACAACATAAATGTATAAAAACTAAAATGTATTCAAATCACTTAGGCTATGTTTACAATTCAGATAGTCTTGCTGGAAATCTGACATACATACCTATAAATCATAATTACTACTAAACTGAAATTAACAGAAAATGTGAATAAATCTAAAAGTGGTCTGTCTGAGTTTGCTGTGGTATCTAAGTATTCCTATACATTATATGATACATATTTGAGAAAATTCATATAACTAATTCCTGTCTCATATTTTGGGTTTATTCCAGCATTAATAATGCATGTAGTTCTCCCCTTTACGTGGGCAGCCTTTCATGGTTTTCCTCATACTTGTAATAGATTTCTCCGTATTTGTTTTTGTTTTGTTTTATTTTTAACCAGGTAAAATGACTGGGCACAGTCCTTTTTCAGTCATGCCTGACATACAAAACGTCATAACTACGTCATAAATACATAACACATACCAAATACAAATGTTAAGCAATACAAAACATACCAATATAATATTAAAACAGTAGCACAGATCAGTTGTTATTACAAAAACAGTGATTCAAAGAATCATCATGAGAAGTCAGCATAGTTTTAAAGTGCCTAATGCTTTTAGCTGATTGAGTTTGCTTTGACAGCTTATTTAATAATGCAGGACCGAACCAAGTAAAGAAGCTTTTTGCCATCAATAGTTTCAGTGAATTTGGACAGAATAAAACTGCTGCACTGTGTCTTGTTAAATATGAATCAGGATGTTTTATGAATTTCCCAAAAAGACAACTTGGAGATGTATTATGTCAAACTGTATATGCCAAAACTGCAGCATCATATTCTATTCTAAGCTCCAGTGAAAGAATGTGCATCCTCTCATACAAGAGACAATGGTGGGTCCTGGTTGGGACTCAACCCAAATCGACATATATTATTCAGTATCAGTCAATACTTTTTAATTTTTTTTACCAGGAGAGACACACTAAGCTGAAGTTTATTTACAGGTGTGACCTGGGAGCACAAGGAAGTTAAGTGACTTGTTTAGGGTCACACAGTATGCAAGTGGGGGCTGTGAGATTCAAACCCAGGTCTTCAGGTTTGCAGCTCAGAGCCTTAAACCACTACACTATACTGCCTCCCATAAATAAGCTCCCTTGACTAACAAACAAGGGTGCCCCATAATCCAGTATAGGCAGCAAAACTTGTCTAGCTATAATCATTCTTGCCTCATCCGTTAAAGCACAAATATTCTTATACAGGAAGCCTAACTTTTGATGAATTTTCTTGCCAATAATTTCCAAGTGCCCCATAAAGCACAATGTGGGATCCAAATGTATACCCAGGTACTTAAATCTATCTCTCAACATTTGATAAACTGTACCCCTTTGCTACTTTTAATACACAAGTCCACCACACCACGGGCCATCCTTTACACTGTCCCAAATGGTTCCACTATGCCACGGTGACAAGAAATTTGTAAATCGTCAGCACAGCAACAGCACAACACCGCCAAGTGGTGTTGTGCCATCGCTAGAAGAACAAGTGTTTTCTGTGGGGGGGCTTTGCCCCTCACACCTCCCATGCGGGGGGCTCTGCCCCCACACTAAAGATTACCAACTCCAGTCGGGGTTAGTTCAGAGAGGGGGGCAACACCACAGCAGCAGCAGTGTCTGAATACCTGGAGACCATCACAGCGAACTGTTGAAATTTTCGCTGCGATGGTCTTCGTGGTATTTGCGTCACTGCACCATCGGTATACTATCCCGATCAACATAACCTTTGTTTTTCTCTCATTCAATTTTAGTTTATTCAAAGATAACCAAGCTATTAAGTTTAGACACTCCTACGATAATATTGCTTGTATTTCATGTGAAGAGTGACCCAGAGTGAAGAAGACTATCATCAGCATATAATATACATTCTGCTTTACAGAATTCTTTTGGCAAGTCATTCACAAACAGGGAAAAAAGCAGTGGCCCTAATACTGAGCCCTGGGGGACCCCTGTCTTAACCTGCTTTGGTTCAGAAAAAACATCTCCTATTCTTGTGTTCTGTATTCTAGAATGTAAACACCTTTTAAACCACCCCAGACTTTGTTCAGTTAGACCACAGGATCACAGTTTCATGAGCAATATATCATGATCTACCATATCGAATGCCCTGGTTAGGTCAACAAACACCATACCCGTCATCAAACCTTTATCACAGGCATCGAGTACCGTGCTTATCAACCCAATCAGAGTAGTCATTGTACTGAAGCAGCAAAGGGGAACCCTAGTGATAGGTAATAGGGGAACCCTAGTGATAGGTAAGAAATCAAAGCCAGAGATCAAGTAGGGTCTGTGTTTTCTGCAAGCGGCAGAGAAAATGGGAAGACTAGGTGGGCCTGGTGGACCTTATCTGCCATCAACTTCTACGTTTCTATGGGGCCAATTCTAGAAGGTGTCTGCACCAGATGCAAGGTGCAGCACAAAGGGGGACTGTGTCTGGCACAGGTGCAACAACCGCAAAATGTGCTACTCCAGAAAGATTGCCACTTGCAGCAAATGATCTGGAATAGCTGCCAATTGCAGCCTTGTGCCAGAAGGAATGGTGCAAAGGGCAGCATCATTGCAAGTCTGTGACATTGCCATGGACTCAGTCACAGGGACCTGCCCAGGTGGCCCAAGGGCACCAAGTGTTGTATCTGGGCACAAACTAGGCAGCCAATGCATGGCTGTGGCCCTGGGCAGGTGCAGTCATAGCTCTGTGCCCCAGGAGAGGTCAAGCAGCCATGCAGGATGATACCCTGCCATGGTGGGCACCTGACAACCCCCCAGTCTCCAATACAAGCAGAGCCCGGTTGTTGCCTTTACAGCATGCCTCTGGCCTGGTACCAGTCCATGCCCCCCCACTCCCGCTGTGTCCACACAGACCCACCATCACATTACCTGGTCTAGTGGCCCCCCACCCTTCCCACCCCTGAGAGGTAGTGGACACCACCCTTCCCCATCCCTGACATGCCTCGCGATGGCACAGCTCCTCACAACACCACGGCCAGCCACAGACTGCATACAGTGCATGCTGTACACTATATAGTGTACAGTGTGGCTGGCCATGGAGGTGTGAGGAGGGCTATGCCAGTCACAGGCATGTTGGGGACAGGGGAGGGTAGGTGTTCACTGCCTGTCGGGTCGGGAGGGTGGGGGCTACTGACCACCAGAGAGAATGAGAGGGACTGTTGTTTTGTTTTTTCTCCTGGGAGATCGGGGATTGGAGGGAGCACTCTAACACAAGGGCACATCTGCCATTATTCTTAGGGGAGATCAGGGATCATGGGAGGGTGGTTCCACTATACCACCACCTCTGCTACATGACCATAGTGTGGGGTGGGGCACTACAGTACCCAGGGAAAGGGTTTTGCAACTACCGGTACAATTTCCATCCTAATGGACAGTTGTGTCCTGACATCTCCCATGGCTCCTCCCCTGTCCTTACTGTAACCCACTGGCCAGTAACCTCCTACGCCCCCCTGGCACAACCACTTAGACCACCGCCTGGCTGGTCTAAGTGCTGCCCCCGATGCATCCATGGTGGGGCTTCCAAAATCCCCAAAAAGGGGATGTGGCAGCCCCGCCATGGCGCAAGCCCCTTGCGACCTGGTGCACTGGGTTGTTGGACGCAACCCTGGTGCAAGGGGACTTTGATGCAGTGTGTCTGTGCCAGTCACAGGCTGCCTTCCAGAATCGCAGGGTGACGCAAGGTGTGACGCAAGTCACCACTTGCATCATGCTTTTTTGATGCAAGCCTCTTGTGTCAGTCTAACCCCTTTTAAGATCCTGCCTTGTGTTTCTATGAGAGCAGAGAGAATTTCATTATGCCACTCTTTGTATGATACTACATCTTCATCCAACCAATGTCTTAGTGTTATCTGTTTGACCACTCCTGTTATTAATGTTACATGTTTTTTTTTTTATGGGGGGGAACCAGTCAGGTTTTTCACCCCCATTCTGATGAAGCATATTTCAACTGTGAAGGCTTGATCAAAACCTAAGAGGAGGTCTATTCTGTTCTAGATGTCTTGCCAGAGTGGTTGTGCCTTTTCTCAGTCCCAAAGTATGTGTTTTAAAGTACCTGGTTGTGTCCCACATCTGGTACAACTTGTATTTGCCAGTTTCTTCACTTAAAATAAATTTGCTGGTGTATAGTACATGTTGGTCAGTATTTTGTAATTTTGGAGTTTCATCTTGTGAGATCTGATAAATTTATGGAGGTTTTCCCACACTATCTTAGTTTGAAATTCCTCCGTTATCTGGGGAAACAGTTTTCAAATGGAGGCATTCGGGCCTTGATCTTCCATTTGCTTCTGGAACATGGCTCTGTATAGTAGAGAAATGGCATATCTGTTTCTGGCAAGAATAGCCATAGCTCTATACTCTTAGCCATCAAAGAGTTGCCAGGGTTTAGGGCTTATGCAGGTTGCCACTGCGTGTGTCAGTTGTGTATATGGGAATATGTGTCTGTTTGTGAGGTTGTTGCTAACCTGAAATGTGTGAAACAGTACAAATCCATCAACCAACAGGAGATTTTGTAGTGTCTGTAAATTGGCCTGGGGAAGTAGCTCATTTGAAATTGGTCTAGACCCAATTTGTATGTTAGCATTGTTTCTTACAGCTTGTTGTGCGTCTCGTTGCGGAAGGTACCCCAGTATTTTCCACAGCCATGCTTTGCTTCTAATTGCCCATCCCAATGGTGTGCACTTAAGGTTGTTGGGGAGTTTGGTGTATGTGAGATATGGTAATGCCTGTGTACTGATGTTTGCTTATTTGCAAAGGTCTGTTTCTACATCTCATCTGTGTGATATAATCTGTTTGGATTCCCATAGGTGGATCACTCCAGATTAGGAATTTGCTAACTTGTGCTGCCAACTAATATAGGCCTGGTTGTTGTAACCCACCCACCAGCTTCATAGGCGTCAATCTGGAGAAAGCTCATCAGGGCATTTTCCCATGCTATAGGAATTCTGAGAAGACAGATCATAGTCTGATAAGCCATCTGTTAGGAACAAATGTCCTGACCATGGATATGGGGTATACTAAATGTGGAAGAACACCCAGGTCCTTTTCTTCCTCTGACCTGGTTACCTGCACACCACCTAACCTGTATTTGTTCCATGGATTTTTCACCCCCAAGTGTCTATCTTTACACTTTTTAATATTGAACCCCAGTTGCCAAATGCCAGACAATGTCTCTAGCCCAGCCAGGTCTACCTTGAGTTCCTGTCTCCCCTCCTCCATGTCCACCCTCCCAAAGAGCTTTGTGTTGTACGAACAGGCAGATCTTACACTTCATCCCAACTGTGATGTCACTTATGAATATGGTAAACAATAATGGACCAAGTACAGACCCTGTGGGACCCATGGGTAACAGGCCTAGCTTCTGAGAATTCCCATTCCGACTACCACCTTTTGGCTTCTATCCTGCAGTTAACATCTGGCCCACCCAACAAGCTTAGCCCCTGCCCTCAGGTCTTCTAGCTTTTTGACCAGTCTCCTGTGAGGTACTGAGCCAAAGGGGTTGCTGAAGTCCAGATACAGAATATCAGCTGCTTGACCCTTGTCCACTGTCCTGTTGACCCAGTTGAAAAAGTTCATTAGATTAGTCTAGCAGGACCTCCCTGACACAAACCAATGCTGTCTGACATCCTGGAGCCCATTATGCTCCAGAAAGCATACTATTCTGTCTTGCAAGATGGTCTCCATCAGCTTGCCCACTACTGAGGTCAGGCTGATCAGCCTATAGTTGCCTGGTTCAAATGTTAGCACTCTTTTAAGGAGAGGCACCATAGGTACAGTTCTGCAATCCTGGGTCATGATCCCTGACTCCAAAAAGGTGTTAAACAAATTTGCTAAGGGATCTGCCAGAGCCTTTGCCAGTTCCCTTGGAACCTGTGGGTGCACTCCATCTGACTCTGGGGATTTAGCCACCTTCAGGGCCCTTAGGCCCTTAAGTACTCCATCAGCTTGAATGACGCCATCCGTGACTTCCTCCTCCCAGCCCCCTGCTCCTTGTGGCACTGGTATCTTCTGTCTTGTGAAAACTGAACAGAAGTACTTGTTCAGTACCTCTGCTTTCTCTTTACTACCCTATGCAAAACCACCCTCCTTTTTTAATTTATCTCATCCTTTATGATCCTGTTCTCCCCTGTATATTGGAAAAAGCCCTTCTCCCCTGTTTTAACCCCCTGTGCTACAGTATCTGCACTTTCCTTGTAGCTTTTGCTACCCTAACCACTCTGCTTGCCTCTCTTGATTTAGCAGAATAATCCACCCTATCCTCCTCCTCCTCAGTACATTTGTACTTCTTGAAGGCTGCCTTCTTGTCACCTACAGCTTTTGCCACCTCCTTGCTGAACCAGCTGGGATTCTTGGCCTTAGTTTTCTTCCTTTTGATTTCGGCACACTCACTAGTGGCCTCCATCAGTACCTCCTTTATTATTGCCCATTTCTGTTACACATCCATCTCCCTTCTGATCCCAGCAAGGTGTCCTACTAGAATTTCTCCCATTCTACCAAAGACAGTCCTCTTAAGGTCCAAGGCCCTTGTCCTGGTCCTGACCATACTCCCGCCCATGTCTAAGGGGAACCACACCATGTGATAGTCACTATTTGCAAGTGGTGCTTCCACTTTCACATCCTGACAATGCTCACAGTTGGACAGGACCAGGTCTAGTACAACCCTCGCCCTAGTGGGTTCTATGACACCCTGGGCCAGACAACCTCCTTGAAATGCATCCAGCAGTACTTGATTTAACCTGATGGTCTTGTCCACTAAACAACAGATATTGTATACTCAGTTTTGGTCAGAAGACAGCCAGCCACATTGGTTATGCAGTGTGCCATTGTGGGTTCTGTTTGGCACACTTAGGATAAAATGACAAATGCTAGTAAAACAATTTAAATGGATGAATTCAATTTGTGATATATTCGCTAAGACAAAAGAATTGTTGTTCATTGTAGTTAATTTTGAAAGCAAAACACCCTTACCAATTAGTGGTCTCGTTTCCATAGAAATTGCCAACAAATTAATCGTAGCCTTCACTGACCTTAGGTCTGTCATCCCCGCTTGAGCCAGCCCAGCCATCCTGCAGAGGACCTAGTCCTGTAGCCATCCAGCTGCTGGGCCTTGAGCCAGGATATCCTAAATTCTACTGTGAACCTGTCTGAGTTAAGGACCTTTCTAAATACATCAGACAGGTGCTTGGAAAAACTAGAATCAGGGGTAACTCACTTGACATGAAGATATTTGCCCTTGCTGTTGGGGAGCTCTCCTGTCCTATCTCCAACATTTTCAGCTTCTCCCTGCACTATTCCCAGTTCCCCCAGAAGTAGAAATCAATTCTGGTTACACCAGCATTTAAAAGCAGTGAATGCTCAAATCTCACCAGTTACAGACCAATTTCTATTTTCTGCCATTTGACCAAGGCCCTCAACAGAATTGTGTCTGATCAATTTGTTGCATATCTCGGAAAAATACAAAATCCAGTGTCCCCAACATGCATGACTTTTGGAAACAGCACAGCATCCATACAGCACCAATCGAGTACACCAGCTTTTTACTTAAGGCCCTTGACAATGGAGACAAGGTCAATGCTATCTATATCAATGTGACAAAAGCCTTTGACTTAGTCAGCCACGAGCTGCTACTCAGCAAACTTCTTGGCCTGTCACTGGACACAGCTGGTTCCAGAGTTATCTCACTAATTGCACCCAGCATGTGAAGACAGAGGGCTCTTTGTCAGACTTTAAGAAAGTATCCATTTGCGCCCCCCAGGGTTCCATTTTGGGCCCCCTCCTTTTTGGCCTACTCATAAACCTCCTGCCTGATGCCTGTCAGTCAGCTAATGCACTTCTGTACACTGCCAATACTGTTATCTATTCCAAGAACTCTGACCTTGACAGCCTCACCTCCGTCCTCTAGGGTAACGGTGGGGCCCTTGAAAGTTGGTTCTCCCACAACAAACTGGTCCTGAATTACAACAAACTAAAACCATGCTCTTCACAAGTCCGCAAATGAAGAGAAGGATACCCCCAGTAATTCTTAATGACCTGGGACAAAAACATGAACAGATTGAAACTTTTAAATACGTTGGGTGATCCTGGACAATACCTTATCTTTTGGTCCTCATGTTGACCAGCTAGTGTCCATAGAAAACAGAAAGATGGAGCCCTGTGCTGCAACTGGATGAACCTCACTGGAAATGATAGACACCTGATGGTGGCAAGCTCAGTTCTGACACTAGTCAACTATGGCCTTCCTGTTTATGCAGCTGTCTATGGCTCAGAGCTAACTGATCTGCAATAAGTCATATCACTTTGTGATTGGGGCAGATAAGCACAACCATAGCTACACCCTTTACACCCAAACAAATTGGCTACCCATACCTAACAGAATAAAGTTCCAGACATGTATGCTACCCAAGAAAGGGACTTCTAATCTAGACCAATCCACCCTTGCCTAAACTATTTCCAGCCTGTTGTCAATCTATACAACACCAGAAGCATGGTAGCTAGGAATGCCCTTGAACTACCATTCTGACAAACTAAACTGGGCAAGTGATCATTTGCTGTCCGGGCCACTGGTTGCTTAAACAAGCTACCTGAGACCCTGCTTAACCCACCTAAGTTTGACCAGTTCAAGGGGTCTCTGTGGACAGCCCTACCTGTTCAGTGCAGCTGCAACTGCAAATAGCCCTAAACTGAAACTTCTTCCAGTGAGCACTTTGATCTGTGTCTAATATCTGGCTTTGCTGTGATGTACTATGTTTTCCTGTTTTACACTGTTACTTGTCTTATTGTAAGCTTGTATGTATTGAACAAGCCTGTATGTTATGTACTTGTTTTGACCACATTCCCCTAGGAACTTGCTTTAGTTTACGTAATGTTTCCTGGTAACTCTGACACTGATGTGGAACTTTTGTAAATGAGCACTTGTACTCAAAGTCACTGTCCACAATTACTGTATTAATAAATAAATATAGACAGAACCACTCACCTTCATTTGGCAGTCTTCTTGCCCCAGATGACACTTGTACCATGTAAGACATTTTACACAGCACCTATAAACTTTTCAAGATATTTATTTATTTATTTTGTTTTTGTTCAATAGCCTTCATAGCCAGTATGACGTAATGCTTGTGCAACTGTGTTACTTGTTTTTGGCCATTCACGCTTTCTGTTCCAGAGGAATTACCGCCCTGTATGGGTACCAAAGGCAAGGAAGCCTCAAAGAGGGTTCCACCCCTAGAGGTGCCACAGGACAATTCCCTCGTAAGGTACCTTAGGAAGCATCCTAAGGAGAGGTGATGCCGCTGGAGGAGGAGAGGAGGATGGTTGGGCAAAGAAAAAGTGCTTGAGAGAGAGACTCAGAGGAATTGCTTATGTACCACAGGAAGGGGGGAGTGGCTGGCTGCCTGTCCATTGAACCAAAGGCATAGCCTCCCAATTCAATGGTCTACACAGCCAGTATGATGCAATGCTTGTGCAACTGTGTTACTTGGTTTTGGCCATTTGCACTCTCTATTCCAGAGGAATTACCACTCTGTAGAGGTACCAAAGGCAAGGAACCCTTGAAGAGGGTTCCACCCCTAGAGGTGACACGGGATAATTCCCTTGGCTAAAGGTACCTTAGGAAGCATGCCCAAAAAGAAAGTAGTAGTATGAAAGCACGTTAGCAATCAGTAGCTGTGAGGCTTAGTAGCAGATTAGGCACCAGGCAGCTTGATAATGTAATGAGATGCGCAGGTTAGCAATGGCATGAGTACGATGGGTTGCACTGGAGATTGAGGGAGCCTCCTAAGGAGAGAGGGAACAATAAGTAGGAACACCATTCTCCTCCATCCAACAACGGAACCTACCTAAAGGAACTAGGGAACACTAACTATGGCTAACTAACGTTAATGACCTGAGGCACGGAAGAGAGGGAAAAAAACCCTTTGAGGAGGAAATCTCTGGGGATCCAAGGCCTAGGTCACCTTCCCTCCAGGCATGGGATGTTTTGTTTAGTGACAGCGCTCTGCTGCTGCAAATTAGAAACTCAATTAAGGGGGGTGGAAAATATTCCAATTTGGAGGAAAGTTCTCACTCGATCCCTTTAACGGGAATGCCGTAGAAGGTTGCTAGAGTGCTCTGCAACATTGGGGGCAACCAAGGTGAGAGGAGGAGAGCAATGACTGCTGAGGCACTCACCTGACCTACCCACCCTAAAAATAAACCAGGTGAACCACAGGCAGTCATAAGGAGAATGCATGAAGGTGCCTTGCTAGTAGAATACTAGAGCCAAAGGAGAGTGCTGTAACCACCCTTCATGGCTAGTCTTAAATGCTACACCAGGAGCTGCTGTCAAGTCTTGAACAACTAAAGCCAGGCCTGGAGCGAGGACATTCCCAGCTATGGGCCAGATGAGAAGGACCCAGCCCCAAGTCAGGCATGCTCAAGATGTGGACTTCATAGGTGCATAGTGAGACTATCAGATGCAGGGAGGCCCTGCGCCATGGAATGGTTATGGCTGGCATGCCCCAGAAAACAATTGAGGAGGAGCAGGATGAAGTGTTGAGTGCTGGCACCCTCACATAGGTCAGACATGGTAGTAGCGAGCATTGAGCAAATGAATTGTGTAAGCAATGAGTGGACCCACGCATAGGTCAGTAAGCAGAGTAAGCAAATGGTCGGACATGCATGGAGGTCAAAAGAGCCGCAAATATGAATAGCGGGGCAAGCCAACCAGGCCATCAAGGAAGCCAATGAAAGGTGACAAAATACTAGGAGAAGTTTAGTAGCGAAAACAGGATTCGAACATGAGTTAGTATGCCACATGGGGCCATGGCTCCTCAACAACACCTCCAGTCCCCCGCCATAGGAAAAAAACAAGAAAGCAATGGGAAGGTGCCGTGACCCACATGCAGATATTAAAACTAGTTTACAGCATCAGCGGTAGCTTATTTGACCTCCAGAGTATAATGACAGTGTGCAAACATAATAGAGCAGCATCAGTATTGAGTAATTATGAGTTATAGGGGTAGCAGTTCGAATGAACATAGACTGCAAGGACACAATGCTCTGAAAGCAGCAAATTGGCTAGGCAGTGCAGTGAAGACAGCAGCAATGAGGTACGTGGTATAAGTTCATGAAGCAGGACTGAGCTGCATGGGCTAGGATTCAGAGTGAGCCTGAACCAGGTGAAAACAATTAAGGTGCATAGCATGGAGAGCAGCAGCAGGGAAGCAGCTTGATCTGAAACACAGATAACAATTGCAGTTGCATTGTGAGTAAATGGGAGCAAGTAGCATAAGCTCTGGTTAGCAAAAATACAAGTAGTTTAGAAACAGAAGCCCCCCAAAAAAGAATGCAAAACAAAAGACACAAAAACACAGAAGAACAGGGAACAAGGAATACAAAGAAGCACACAGCTGGAGGCAAGCAATACAAACCAAATGCAGAACAGAAACAGAAGTCCAGCAAAAACAAGCAGAGGCCAAAACATAGCAAGGGGGGAGGGCAAGCCCCAGCTGCAAAGAACAGACTGACAGAGCCTCCAGCTGCAAAAAAAAAAAGTGCTTGAGAGAGAGGCTCAGAGGAATTGCTTATGTAGCACAGGAAGGAGGAGTAGCTGGCTGCTCGTCCACTAAACCACAGGCATAGCCTTCCAATTGACCGGGTAAGTGCACTAGACAAATTATCTCCATCTGCTTACTCTTGGCAGCAGTCTTGATCACTTCAAAAAAGGTCTTGTGGTAAGTAAAGTTTGGACCAGCAAAATTTATCACAGTGCAAAATAAAAAAAAAAAAAAAATAGGACTCTTGCAATCCACATTAGATACTGTAGGTAAGACATGGCTTACTACACTGCTTATTTCAAGGTACAATTTGGCTTAAAGAGCACCTTTCCTAGATTTTTTTATGTCGTCTGCAGAAACCATGAAGGACCCTTACCTCTTCCAAATCAATTACTGCATAACGTTGAATTTTCTGTTGTCTTTATTTAGTAAGGAAAGGGATCATATTTTGGCTCCATGGAGCCGAGCCGCCAATCCCGTCCACTTCACTTCCTTGCCCTGAGTGCTGCCCCCATGCTAGCACATTTTGTGATGTACAGTGCCCCCTCTCTATAAGCAGGCATATTAGCACCTTGCTATAATAAATATCTAGCTATCGTGAACACCTCAGCTGGCTGTAGAGGTGTTCTCCATAGCGAGGGAGCACTGTAATTATATGGAGAATGCAGGGCTACGCTCTATAGAAAGTAATGGGGCTGTTTTTTAGTTACTTAGTTTTTTATATTTTAGATGCCCATCCAGAACAAATCAAGGCCAGCACTCAACTAACAAGACCCTTGCTAGTTAAGAAATGTCCTTGGTTTGTGTCAAATGGGTGTCTAAAACATAAAAAACTAAGCTACAAAAAACAGCCCTATGACTGTCTATGCAGGGCGTCCCTGCACTCTCCATATAATTGCATCACAAAATGTGCCAATGTAGGGGTGGCGCTCAGGACAGGTAAGTGAACGGGATTGGTGGCTTGGCTACACAAAACCATATATAATCCCTTCCCTTCCTAAATAACGGCAACACAAAATTCATCTTTATGTGGTAATCGATTTGTGAACAGGTAAGTGTCCTTCACAAATTCTGGAGTGAGCACCAGAAAAGGTGCTCTTTAAAGATCATAGAAAACTTATAATTTTAGGTAGTTTTATTTTTACGGGTAGAAAATGCTAGCTGTGAAAAAAAAAGATGTTCTCGTTGTCAGCAAAAAGAAACTAAAAGTTGGCATGAGGAGAACTCAGTTATACAAAATTCCTCAAATATTTCACTTTCTGGACCTTCCACTTTGTACTGCCAAGGACATTTTCATTAAGACAGCATGCTGGTTCTCAGCATTTCTCTGTTCCAATTGTTTGGTCCTGTCATGGCATCATAATCAGCTCTGCTTTTTTCTCTTTTCACCCTAGCAATACCTCTGGGCATTGGGCAGACTGATACAGCAGCCAGCGATGAAGAGTGGTAGCCTAGTAAAAGAACCATTCCCCCAGGTCAAGGAGCTTCGACAGATATGTCAACTAGTGGCAGGAGGCAGCACCAGAAGAGGCAGACCTCGGGCCAATATTCCCCCAGTCAATAAAAGCAGGTTTATGCAACCCATCCCCCAGGCTGCACCTAGAAACAAGCTATCAAAGCCTAGCATGCCCTTCCTGGTCAAAAATGACAAATGAATAATAACTGTGACCCTTTTAATCACTGGAGAGGGTCTGAGGGCTTCCTACCATGCTTCCTGCCCATCCTCTTGGTTTATGAAATTGCAACCTGTTGCCATGGAAATGATTCTGTTGTTACAAACAGAGGATTAAGATTTTATGGTAGCAAAAGCAGCCAAAACAGATGAAGTCAAAGGGGCAAAGAGGCTGGATTCATGCAAAAGTTTTGTATGTATATATATACAGTATATTCTTTGGTAATCAAGTAAAGCCCAGTAGGCACAAGTGCCAGTTTTCAGGTCGACCCGGGAGGACTGGGGAGGTTGCATGACTTGTTCAGAGTCACACAGTATGCAAGTGGAGGTTGTGGGAATCAAACCCAGGTATGTTGTTGGATGTACCAAGCTCATTCAGTTTGTTACTGTAACCTCTAGGCTATACTACCAGTCTCGTTTCCATAAAGAACGGAGTGTCCTGAAACTAAAATTTGGGGAAAATGTGAGCTTTAGTTTTGCTAATGCTCCTCTAATTTGTGTTGCAGGAAGCTAGCAGATTATTTTAGAAAAGGGAGGTTTCTGAGATTTGTAACCCCCCTGTAAATGGGGGTTCCCAAAATTCTTCCAGGAGCTTGCCTGAATGCTCCAAGTCTGGGCAGTGTTTGGTGTCTGAGCTGTTTAAATGTGGTTCTAAGTGAGTGCTTTTTGAGCCTCCACGTACTGTCTCTTTAAGAGCTGTCTGCTTGCAGACTTAATTAGTTTGTATGGGGGGACTGTGTGTTCTAATGCCCGAATCCCGCCCAGGCTGCTGTCAATTCGCTCCATTTCTGCCATTGCTACATGTGCAGAGGGAGCCTTGTTGAAAGATATAACTGTTTGCCAGAAATCATTTAGAGTGACTGAGAAAATGTAGTTTGTCTAACCTGTCTTCATTTCAGCATGAACTGTTTCAGTGTAACTCTTTCATTTTGGTCCTGAATAGCTGACTTGGACCAACCAGGATGATAAGGAGACCCCAAAATGGAGCCTGTGGACGAATCGGAACTTGGACTCTCAATTTTGAGCCAGCCACAAGGGGATTGTATGGGCAGTGACTCTGGGAAATGTAGTTTTAACCTTGGCGCCTTTTTCCACCAACAGAGGGAGTCTTATTGTGAGTGACAGCAGAACCAGCCAACAGAATGGTGTGGAGCTAAAGGAAATGCCCTGCTCTGTGACTGGAAAGAGTAGATCAGTTGTGACTGTGAAGAGACAAGGAGCTTGGTGCTTCTGCGGTGTATAGTTTCGCGTGGGAAGCGCGTGTGAGGCCCTGGGTTTTGATCTTCAGCCTTTGTGAGTGCCAGTTTGGACTGAATCCGAGTTGTGAGGAGAAAGAAGCACTGGAAGTGTGGAAACCAGGCTTATCCTGTAGAAGACTGGAGAAATTGTTGAATCACGCTCGGTCTGTCAGGAACTGAAGCTGCTGTGTGTGCTCCCGGGTATTTTGCAGTAATTGCGATCGAGATCGAGGAGCAGTCTGCCTGGTACAGTACTTTTCTTTTACATATGAATGTGCGTAGTGCTTGTGGGGAATCGCTATTTCCAATCCCCAGTGCTGTGTGCTATGTGTTGAAGCTGGAAGCAAACCCCAGCTTGTCTTGGACTAAATCTGGTTGCTATCAACTGCAGTGGGGTCCAGTCACAAGGACCTTGTCTCCATGCCCTGTTGTTCTGGCAATCCAGAAGAACATCCACCATCCGGTCCTCAGCTTGAGTATTGTGAGTACAAATCAGGGTATTCCCCTGCAGTCTGTTTTCAATCACAAGTGTGTCATCTAATTCTTGTTGTTTCACTGCTTCATAGACTGAGCCATCCAGCTCCGGATTACAGTTGGGCATTGTGCATACATTTTCTTCTACAGGGCCCTATCCATCTGCACCTGCCGGCCAACCCTGGGCAATGGACCTGGCTAGCCCCCCCCCCCAACCTGGGTACCCAGAGTGTGACTTTTCAGCCCCTGTATGTGTGCACAGTACTGTGATTTAATGCCACCAATTAACCTGATTTCCCCCTCCCGTGTTACTGCCCCCTAAATAAATCAGATTTGTTGTTGTTATACTATTTACTGTCTGTTGTGTTGGTACTTATGGAAACAGTATTGTGTTTTGCTGTGTATGTTGTTTAACCTTATTTTACAGGGGGTCCTCAGAGACGTGCTGCAGAATCAGTCTTGAGGGTAAGTGGTATCTATATGAGTGAACAGTGTGTATACGTGGGGTATTGGGGCTGTAATCCGTGTACTGTGTGAGCCACTAGAGGGAATAAAAGGGGGTCTCAGTGTCCCAGAGGGCTGTGACCAAGCTAGTCTAACCACTACAAACCCTGACCTCTGGGTAGAGGCACCTGCCATAGGACCTAGGCCCCTCAGCCTGTTCGTAGTCAAACAGGCAGGGGTAGTAGCCCTTGGGATAGCGCCACCTAGGGGTTACAGATTTATAATGGGGTTGTTGCAATGGGCTTTTTGCTATTCCTCTCCTGTTCTTTCAGGTCAACAATATTATAATTTTTTTTTTTAAGTGTGCAGCCCCAGACCCTCAAGTAGCTCCAGCTCCACCCACCATTTGATTGAGCCGAGAGGTGTCATTACTGGCCACAGCCCTATGCTTTTGAGGAGAGCATCCCCTTTAGTGGTATCCCACTCTCTGTGCCCCCTGTTCCTCATTACAACCCCAGGTCATCACATGCTCTAGGCATAAACTAAGAGAGCCCTAATGACTAAATTTGTAAAAGATACAGGCATTGACTGCTGCTGGACAGTATTCCAACCTGGAGACCCTTGATGAGGATTGTGGCTTTTGGTGCTGCTTCCTGCCACTGGTGAATTTACCAGGCTATGCCACAGTCCCGAGGTCTGCCTCTTCTGGTGCTGCCTCCTGCCACTAGTTGATATATCTGTCGAAGCTCCTTGACCTGGGGGAAGGGTTCATTTACTAGGCTACCACTCTTCATCGCTGGCTGCTTTATCAGTCTGCCCAATGCCCAGAGGTGTTGCTAGGGTGAAAAGAGATTCAGGAGCCAAGCCCTAAAAGCCCTGGGATAAGTAGTAGATTTTTTTGTGAAAAAAGCCTGATATCTGCAGTGGTAGTCAACAAAGGTTCAAGGGATGTGTTAAAACAGTTGGTGGCAAAACCCCTAAGGGACTGGTGTAGCTGCTCCCTGCCAGTGCCCACCTAGCAATGCCAGTATTAGAGTGCCCTTCCAGAGGGGTTGGCAAGAACAGGAGCTGTTCTTTCGTGTAGTTGCTGTGCACTGTGCATTTTCTTCCTGAAGGCGTAGGACTGTACAGCTCAGACCTGCGAGTATAGCAACAAAAGAAAATGAAAAGAAAAGTGTAGTATGCCGAGGGAGAGAAGTCTGGCAGGCTTTCATTTTGAAGCTGTGAAGTCACGCTTTTCAACATTTTTGTTTTGCAAAATTATGGGGTAGGTGGAAACCCCCTGTGATTTGCAGTGTTCAGCAAAGTGTCTTATAGGGTAGAGTCACAGGCAGCTGAGGGAGGAAAGCACAAACTTCTGGTTCTGTCAGCAAAATGGGGCACGCCAGCACTAACAGCTGTATGTGCTACTCCTGTAGAGAAAAAAAGTGAGTCTAAATACATTTATTTATTTGAAATTTGCATCACATAGATGGTGGGATGGTTCCATTAGATACAATGTCTCATTTTCTTGGGGGTCCTTTGGTACAACAAGGTTCAAATCAAAAAGTACATCATCTGTTGTGCAGTGTAACACGGTACACAAGTACAAGTTTTACTAACTGTACAGGAATGTTCTTGGGCCCAACAGTGGAGAACAAGTAATCAGAGCAGATAAGAGTACTTATTTATTCATTTTTAGTTTAACATTTTTGGCCTAAAAAAGGCACACTGAGCCAAAGCTCATTTTCAGGTGCGTTGCAGGAGCACAGGGAGGTTAAATGACTCAGTCACACAGTGTGCAAGTGGTAGTTGTGAGTTTAAAACCCTTGTGTGCTGAGTCTACAAGTTTATAGTTTAGTGCGTTAACCCTCTAGGCTATACTGCCGCCTAATACTCTATGCCACACTGCCTCATGATAGCCACATGTGGTGAAAGTTGTTCCTTTCTACGCATTGCACTATATAGAGTTAAAGGGAATGAGGGTGTTAGTATTAAATATAAATCAGTAACTATTTGTGGTCACTATATGGGATTGCCTTGAGATGGCAAGTCTGATAGCTCAGTGGCTGGGGGAGCCTCATATCATGCTGGTGAAATGGCCTGAATTTGTTGCCACTATAGGCTACTAGGAGGTGAAAGCAGCATCTCATTATGTGTCATTGGCTCAGTGGATAGCATGCATGCCTCTGGGCCTGAAGACTGGAAGATCATAGGTTCTAGCCCCACACTGGATATTTGGGATAATACTCATAACTGATACTGTAGTGGAGTATGAGCGGGGGTGCTGCACTGTTGATGTGCCACACATTGTATGAGATGTCAAATTAAGATCCTTTCTGCTCACCTCTGGTCGCTGTCTAAGTACAAGCTCCCATGACACTTATCGAGTGAGAGTGGGGAAGGTTCCCTGGTGTCATGGCCAACTTTCCCCCAGTCAATAAAAACAGGTTTATGCAACCCGTCCCCCAGGCTGCACCTAGAAATAAGCTATCAAAGCCTAGCATGCCCTTCCTGGTCAAAAATGACAAATAAATAATAAATGTGACCCTTTTAATCACTGGAGAGGGTCTGAAGGCTTCCTACCACGCTCCCTGCCCATCCCCTGGCATCCCAGAGAGGTCTTTATCAGTTGCAACAAGTCTGGAAGTACTATATACTACGATGCACAGCCACAGCACTAGAGATGCACAGGCTCACACTGCACTACAGATGCACACAAACTCAACACTGCTGAGTAAGGTCCAAGAGTGGCATACCTCTAATTTCCATGGTTGCCCTGGGACACCAGCATAGCATGGCTTTAATAATATATAAATAATACATCTTCATTTGTACTGTGCCTTCCTTAAATCCAAGGCACCTTTACAACACCTGCACATAAAACAGTAAAATAAGCACTGATCTAATAACTGCTGAATTCATAAAATACAATAAAATATCATCAGGGGCAAACCTTTAACCATAAATGGGTATTTAAGGCCTTTTTAAATTCCTCCACGGATGCAAACTGCCAGAGCGGATGGGGTAGAGAATTACAGAGGGCAGGAGCCGTGTGCATAAAAGCACGGGCCCCCGAAGATTTTAAAGAAACCCTCGGAATCTCTAGCAACCTCTCATCCTCCGAGCGGAGCTATCGCCTAGGGCAGTAAGGTACCAGGAGCTCTTTCAAGTAGTCTGGGCCCAGTCTGTGTAGGGCTTTATAAGTCAGAAGACCAACTTTAAAGGTGATCTGCCACTGTATTGGCAGCCAGTGCAGATCACGCAGTACCGGAGAAATATGACAGGTACAAGGAGTACTTGCCAATAACCGGGCCACAGCATTCTGCATGAGGTGAAAGCAGCAGATATCAATCCCTGGTAGCCCTAGATACAGGGAGTTGCAGTAATCAAGGTGCGAGGTCACAAAGGTGTGGACCAATGTGGGCAGATCACCGGATGGAACTAGGTGCTTAATCCTGGAGATGTTTCTCAGATGGTAAAAGGATGACTTGATGACTGCCAACACCTGCGATCGCAGTGTCAGCCCGTCATCAAAAATCACCCCCAGGTTCCTCACCCGTTCAGAGATAGGGAGCTGGATGCCACCCAGAAAAAGTCCTGAGGGCAAACCAACTCCTATCCCCCCTATCAAGCGACCTGGGCCCACAACCATCACCTCTGTCTTCTCAGACTTCAACCTCAGCCAGCTCGAATTCATACAGTACTGGATTTCAGTGAGGCAGTTGTTAAATACCGAGAGAGCTCTATCCTGGCCGGGTGCAAAAGATAGGTAGAGCTGGGTATCATCAGAATAGTAGTGAAACCTCAGCTCATACCTTCTTACAATGTCTCTGAGGGGCAGCATGTACACTGCGAACAACATGGGGGACAACACTGAACTCTGAGGAGCCCCACAAGACAGAGAGACTGGGCCGGAGGAATTAATCCCCAATACCACCCTCTGAGTTCTGCCTGTGAAGAACTATCTAACCCACCTGAGGACTGTACTAGACAGGCCACAGATGAACTTCAGGCATTTGAGAACTACCCCATGGTCCACAGTGTCAAATGTTGAACAGAGATCGAGAAGAACCAAGATGGAATGGCTCTTTTGATCTCTTGCCATCAAGAGATCATTGAGCACCCGAACCAGCACCATCTCGGTACTATCCCTCCTTCGGAAACCAGACTGGAGTGGTTCATAAATGTCATGGATGGTCAAATGGTTGATTGGTTTTCAGGATCTGAGGTAAAATGTCCTCTCCTGCAACCAAAACAACAAAACAAACAAGTACATTTTTGTTTACCACCTATTCTCTGGGGCTCAGAGTGCTTTACGTAGGCCAAGGAAACAGAGTAAAAACTAAAGCACAAAATAAAACACATATCAGAATAGAATAAGTTAAATAAATAATACATTGCAATAAATAAAACAGCAGCCAGTGTGGGGGAGGCCCTTAACTAGTCCCAAAGGCCTCCTTTAACAGGTAGGTCTACAGGCCCCTCTTCCCTCCATTGAGGGGGCCTCTCTCCAGGATCTTGGGAGTGAGTTCCACAGGGCTGGGCCAGCAATCTGAAAGGCCCAACCACCTGAAGACAGAAGCCTAGCCCTGGAAATCACCAGGACACCCATCTCGGGGGAGCAGAGATGGCAATCTGTATGGTATGGAGTGAGGAGGTCACTCAGATAGCCTGAGCTCAGTCTGTATAGGGCTTTATAGGTCAGTAAACTGACCCTGATTATGATTTGCCACTTCACCAGTGGTCAGTGCAAGTCAAGTAGGGCCGGGGTCATGTGACAGGACCTCGGAAGGCCTGCCAGCAACCTGGACACTGCATTCTGCACCAGCTGCAGGTGTCGTAGGACCCTCAACTCTGAGATAAAGACCATTACAGTAGCTGAGCCTGGAAGTCACGAAAGCATGCATTAGTGATGACAAGTCTTTCGGTGGGATCAAGGCTTTAATCTGGGTGATGTTCCTTAGATGGTAAAAGCCACTCCATACTATGTAATACACCTGAGCCTCACATGTCAGTCAATCATCCAATATGACCCCCAGATTCTTCTCCTTGGCAGAAGCTGCAAGCTTAGAATGACAAGCACCAGGCCTGTCACCTCCCCTCCTGCCTCCGAGCCCTGCCAATGACCAGGATCAAACACTAATACCTCCATTTTATCCAAGTTGAGTCTTAGCCAACTGGAGGACATTTAATTCCAAAATGTGTGCACTCCAACAAAGAGAACGGAGGCCAAACTGAATTACAGAAAAATTCCATTAATTTTGAAGTTTACAAGTACGGCCTCTGCCAGTCACAAATGAACACCTTACCCCATCTAGTCCTGTATCTCAGTCAGGCACAGATTTAGTACCTCAGCTGCTTCAGGCATTCCGGATGCAAATGACAAATACAGTTGGGTGTCATCTGCATAACAATGAAAACCCAGACTGTAGCATCAAATATTTTCCCCCATGGGCAGCATGTACACTGCGAACAGCATGGGTGACAGGATGAAGTCCTGAGAAGCTCCACACTGCAGGGGCTTTGGGAGTGAGGAGAAATTCCCCATCACCACACTCTGCATCCTGTCCATCAAGAAGGATGCAAGCCAACTGATGACAGTGCCAGTGAGTCCACAAAACACTCCTAGGCAATCCAACAACACTCCATGATCCATGGTGTCAAATACTAAGGAGAAATCAAGTAGAATGAGAGCTGACTGTTCCCCTCTATCTCTTGCCCTGATGAGGTCTTTGTGCACTCTGACAAATCAGGCAGGTTGGCATCATGTTCTGGAAGTGATGAGTGATTGGTTTCCCCTGGGCATAAATAAACTTCAAAACAGACAGCTTTGGCAGGTATCTCATGCCCATTCAGAAAGGTGTCATGAAACATCAAAATAAGTGAGATAAGCAGATCCGAAAGACAGAATGTTTGAGTAAATATATACTAAATCTCTTGATTTTAGGAGAAGATTAAAAAAATAAGAGTGACTCACCTGATGAAATTCATTGTTGATCTTTTAATTACAAGGATGAGAGACTTGATTCTGAAAGAGTGAGTCTCTGAAAGAGTGAGGCTTGACAGCTCTGGAAATGTGGATATGAAATAATGTACAGGATAGTAAACATCATGGATTTGTGGCTGGGAGGTCTTGTCAGACTAATCTGCTAGTTTTCTTTGACTGGGTGATGAAGGGCTTAGATAGTGGTCATGTTGTGGATTTGCTGTACTTCATCTTCAGCAAGGCTTTTGACTCACTACCGTACAGATGCTTGTTGAGGAAACTGGAGGACCTTGGTGCAGCTAGGGACATAAATGGGTGGAAAACTGTTTAGAGAGATAGCAGAGGGTGGTGGTAAATGGGGTCAAATCAAAAGAGAGGACGATCATGAGTGGGGTGCCACAGGGATCTGTCCTGGCTCCTGTCTTCTTCAATATATTCATCAGCGGCTTTGGAGAGGACATCTGAAGTAAGTTGTGTCTCTTTGTAGATGACACGAAGCTCTGTGGAAGGGTAGATAGTGATGAAAGGATCAGAGAAATGCATAGGGATCTACAAAGCTATAGAGGTGGTGTACATTTTGGCAGTTGAAATTCAGTGCCAAAAAGTGCAAGATTATGCACCTAGGGAATAAAAACCCCAGGACAGAGTACTGGATGGGAGACGTAATCCTGAGCACTATGGCAGAAGAAACAGAAGAAAGGAACCTGGGAGTCATCATTGGAGACTCCCTCAAACAATCAAGTAAGTGTAACAGGGCCTACAGTAAAGGCTAATAGGATGCTGGGGTGTATTGTAAGGGGTACTGACAGCAGACAAAAGAAGGTATTACTGTACTACCTCTATATAAGTCACTGGTAAAGCCACATCTGGAATACTGTGCAAGTTCTGGAGTATTCACCTAAGGAAGGACAGGGACAGGGACAGGCTGAAGACGGTGCAACACAGGATGACCAAGATGATTCAGGGCCAACAGGGTAGATCTTATGAGGATCCTCTCAAGGCACTGAACATGGACTCACTGGAAACCAGGTGAGAGAGGGGGATGATATGATAGATATGATAGATACCTTCAAGTTCTGATCTCTGGTTCCTGAATCTTTACTCCTACTAAATAGTTCTCAGCAGTTCACCTTGTTTATTCGCTTCCAGGAAATGGGACAGTATTTTTTTTTTTTTATCATCGTGGACAAGTCATGGTTCGTGGGGGGCACTAGACTACCAAGACGAGGTGAATTCATACATATTGATGTTAAGGACAACATCGGGACTCGGGGATGAGGGGGCACTGGATCACCAGGAAAAGGTGGTTTTATAAATACTGATATTAGGGGCAATATCAGGACTCTGGGATGGGGGACTGGTAGTAGAGATGGGCGGATTTTCATTTTTTTCACAGGAAAAATTTCACATTTCGCACCCATGAAATATTTTGTGAAATGCACAAACTTCACAAAATACTTCATGTAACGAAATTTGTGGATTTTGCCATCTTCGTTTGATTTATTATGGATCAAGCACGCCTTTCTTCATCCATGTGTTGTGTTGCATTTATTAATTGTCAGACAGAACAAATTAGTACAGAGCAACATGCAGCTGCAGTTGCTTTTATATAGGAAAACAAAACATAAATTGAAGCTCAGGACTGGGGAGCAGTACAACACATGGATGAAAGGAATGCATCAGCAGTTCACGAAACACAGTGGCCCTGGACATCCATTTTTTTCCCAGGGCTTGGAAAAAGTTCAACAATCAATATGGGGGAAGGGGGGGATTGATCAGATGCTTCTCCAACGGGAACGTTTTTGGCAATATACTTTGGGAGCCCTGAATGGCATGCGTTTAAATGCTAGATTTCAACTTTCTCCATTCCTTTGACTGCATAGATAGTAGCCAGCTTGGGAACTTTTTGATACTTTGAGGGATATTTCTCAGTTGGGATATATACTGACTTATACAAACAATACCTGCATAACTTAACAACAGGGATGGTCCATTTCTGTTAGGTCTGCTGCCCCCCCCCCTCCATTTTACATAGAAACATAGAAGCATAGACTTTGATGGCAGATAAGGACTGCTTGGCCCACCTAGTCTGCCCATTTCCCTACCTCCAGGATAGGCCGCAGATCCTAGTTAACCAACAGCCTATTTCTTCTTACCCCCCCACAAGAATTGCCTTATGTCTGTCCCATGCATTCTTGAATTCTCCCACAGTTTTAGACCCCACAACCTCCTCAGGAAGGCTGTTCCATGCATCCACTACCCTCCCTGTGAAAAAATGCTTCCTCACATTGCCCCAGAGCTTCCAGTTTTTACTTATCTGCAATCCATATATTTTTTTAAATGGTGTCTCACTTAGAAGGGGTATTATGATGACAAATGGACTTGGGGGAATTTTAATTACCTAAATGAATTTAGACTGTGGTATCTAAGGGGACAATGAGTATTACAATGGAGTAATAGATTACGGTGTGTGAAATGCTTTGGGCCATTAGTGGTCTAATGCTAGGTTATATTGTATCACCTCTGTGAGGTGGACCGAGGTATAGATTGTCCATCATTGGACAACACCATGTCTAAATGTTCTGTGATGTATTGTGGATGGCTAGTTTTAATTAATGTTCTATTTACATTCCTGCATGCGGATCAAACTCTGCTACATGGGGTGGGTACTAGAAAAACTGTGTTGAATCTGTGTACCTGTTATGTCTTGACAAAGAGCATGAAGCTCAAAAACATTCAGGTGAATAGTGTGGAGTCTTTTAAACATGTTTTAATAAATATTGATCAATGGAAAACCAGTGTGGTCATTGCGATTCCTGTGGAGTGCCTTAGTACGGTCTCAACACCTTTTTTTTGCCTTACAAAGTAAAATGACTGGAGCATTGGACTCGGCTTGCCTGGTAGCCACCTTCCTCCTTTCTGTCAAAAGGGAGCAGAATAATAGAGGAGGATAAGCAGAAGGTAGTCAAACTTTTTTTTCTTAGTTTCTTTCTTCACCTGCGATCCCCAGTCCTGGCAGCACTACCCCCAGCCCTTTCACTGACCCTGTCATCATATGGGTTAACTACCACTTACAAAGAGCTGTATCCATGGTAGGCCTGCCTTGTCAGGTCATGTTGTGCCCATGGGGGATGCCAAGCAAGCTGGGGTGTTAGCCTCTGTTTTTCTTTTGGGGCATCTGTGTATGATGCAAGCACACACATACATGTTGGTGCACATGCGTGCTGCATCGGCACACACCCTCCCGTGTCTGCTGGTCCTGCTGGTGCTGCCACCCGGCCTCCACCAGGTGGTAGGCAAGTGGCAGGACTCAGAATCCCCCCTCCTTGTAGGAGGTCAGCCATCTTGGGAAACTCAATCATCCTCACTCAGCTGGTTCCTGAGCGACCCTGGTCAATTATCAAACCTGTGTCGCCAACTTGGCAGGAGGTAAGGTGCCAGTGCCTTTGCTCTCTACACCACCAGGCTGGCAAGTGGCTGCCATGCTTAATGACTACTTCTGCTCTGTATTTACTGTGGAGGATAGAGGGCCCTTGCCAGAAAGTGGCATAAAGGCTGTTGCAAGGGGATCTCCAAAATGGGGCAGGTTGTAATTTATTTATTTATTGGTTGACTGATTTAAAATTTTGGTGACCTGGAGAGGCACACAGAGCCAAGGCTCGTTTCCAGGTGCGACCTGTGGGAAGGGGAAAAGGGAAGTGCAGATGTACACATAGTAGTAGTAGTAAAATATTTATTCATAAAATGTTATGAATTAGGATTAACTCAATTGAGTTTACAATTCATTTACAATGAGGTCCCTCAGGGATCAGTCCTGGGGCCAGTCCTCTTCAACATCTTCATTAGTGACCTTGCAGATGGACTAGAGGGTAAGGCTTGTCTGTTTGCAGATGGCACCAAGATCTGCAACAGAGTAGATGATCCAGATGGGGTGGGCAGAATGAGAAGAGATCTGGATAAACTAGCAGAATGGTCAGAAGAGTGGCAACTGGGATTTAATGCAAAGAAGTGCAAAATCATGCACATAGGGAAGAGAAACCCTGAAGCCACCTATAGGCTGGGAGGGGAGTTGCTAGCAGTCACAAAGGAAGAAAGAGACTTGGGCATCATCATCCCTGATGACCTAAAATCATCCAAGCAGACCTCTAAAGCAGTAGGTAAGGCTAGGGGGGTGTTAGGGTGTATTAGTAGGGATCACAAGCCAAGAGGGAGGTATTAATCCCTCTGTACAACACACTGGTTAGGCCCCATCTGGAGTACTGCGTGCAGTATTGGAGGCCACACCTTCACAAGGACATTAACCAAATTGAGGCAGTCCAGAGAAGGGCAACCAAAATGGTGCAGGGACTGCATCAGAAGACATATGAGGACAGATTAACGGAGCTCAATATGTATACCTTGAGCAAAGGAGGAGAGAGGTGATATGATCGAGGCATTCAAACACCTTAAGGGCATAAACAAGGTGAAAGAGTCTAACATGTTTAAATATAAGAAAATAGCAGGACAAGAGGACACAGCATGAGATTAGAGGAGGCCGATTAAGGGGGATGTGAGGAAATTCTTTTCACAGAAAGGGTGGTGGATGCATGGAATGGCTTACCACAAGAAGTGGTGGCTATGAATACAGTGCAGGGCTTCAAACAGGCATGGGATAGGCATAAGGGAGCAATACAAATGACTATGAATAGATAGGCCACTGACAGAGCAAAGGCCGATGGCACATTTATAAGGTAGAAAAAGAAATGGGCAGACTGGATGGGCCTTGCGGTCCTTATCTGCCGTCAAATTCTATGTTTCTATGTTTCTATGAGGTCCACTGAGCATATAAAATGACACTGTTTCAAATACAACAAGCATTTGTCAATGCCGAATGTTTGCTTACTGGCATTGGCAGTGGTAGTGTAGAAGTTACAGAGCTGCGTAATAGGAATGGCAGTGAAGTACTGAACTGAAGCCAACCCCACCACCACCCTGCAGAGAGTGACAGGCATCGGGGTGTGCATTTGGGTTGTCAGGCGTAACGGCCACACCATTTCACCACACCCCACTCTGCAGAGACTGACAAGTGTGACGTGTTCCTTGGGGTCTCTGGTCATGCTAACTCCATTTCATTAGGAAATACGTGAGATGGGTGCTGATAGGAGAATGGGGTGAAGTTTGGGGCCAAAGAGTCCAAGGCATACCTCGATGCCTCTCTCAGTGACTGCAGGGTGGAATGGTATGAGCATCACAGGCAAGAATCCCAAGTCACACCCCTGATTCCTGTCATTCTCTATAGGGTTGGGCGATTTAGTTGAAAAGCCCTAATACCTCAGGCATTCGTTGGTATTTTAACTCCAAATTTTCAACATGTTTGTTTTGTGACCCCACCTCATGAACAGGGGAATATCAGTTTGGTAGCCAAAGCTGCTTATGCACAGTGACTACGGGATTTAGCACCACAGGTGCAAAATATTCGAACAGGCTGTAAAAATGACAGCTGTACTCTTTCTTGGGGAGGTGTAAAATGGCTATGTTGCAAATGTGTAGTAAAAATATTTAAAAAATGGTGAAGTCAATCGAATAGAAAACTGTGCAACGACACCGTTATATAAGTAGGTTGGGGATATTTTATAGCAGATTGTCAACTCAGGCATTTTGGTGCCTCCGATCATGAACAGTGTCACTGTGATTTTCTTTATCTGTGCCGAACAATGATTTCCCACAGCGACCACGCATCTCTGCACTGAAAGTGTGAAACACACTCCGCCATGTTGTGAAAATGGCAGCTGTACTGTTCATAAGGAAGTGTTGAAAATGCCACTAGTGAAAATCTGGACTGAAAATATTACTAAGTCATGAACTAACGAGGATGCGTGGAAACTGCACAATGCTCACTCATAACACAGTCATTTTATGGACTTTGTCACCAAATTTTCAACATAGCCATTTTAAGACCTCTGCTCATGAACAGTGTAACTGTGATTTTCTTAATCTGTCCTAAACATTGCTTTCGCACACCAACAGCACCATTGTGCGCTACATGTGCGATAACACATTTTGGGTGACATGAAAAATTGCAGCTGGACTGTTCATGAGGAAGTTTAATAAAATGGACATGTTGAAAATCTAGAGTGAAAATATTAAATTTGCAAACTTACGAGCATGCATAGGAACTGTGCAACGCATGCTCGTAAAAGTCATTTTTAGGCATTTTTTCACCAAGTTTTCAACATAGCCATTTTAAGACCTCTGCTCATGAACAGTGTCACTGTGGTTTTGTTAATGTGTCCCATACATTGAGTTTGCACACCGACTGCGCCATTATGCGCTACATGGGTGGAAACACGTTTTGGGCAGGATGTGAAAAATGACAGCTGTACTGCTCATAAGGAGGTGTGGAAAAATGGCAATGTTGGAAATCTGGAGTGGAAATATTGAAAATTCGCAAACCTACGAGCGTGCGTGGGAACTGTGCAACGACACCGTGAAACAGACATTTTAGGAATTCGTCACCAAATTTTCAACATAGCCATTTTAAGATCTCTGCTCATGAACAGTGACACTGTGATTTTCTTAATGTGTCCCATACACTGAGTTCGACAACGACTGCGCCATTGTGCTTACATGGCGGAAACACATTTTGGGTGAGATGTGAAAAATGACAGCTGTACTACCTATAAGAAGGTATGGAAAATGGCAATGTTGAAAATCTGGAGTGGAAATATTGAAAATTCATGAACCTATGAGCGTATGTGAGAACCGCGAACGCACTGTAAAACAGTCATTTTTAGAATTTTTTCATCAAATTTTCAACATAGCCATTTCAAGATGTCTGCTCATGAACAGTGTCACTGTGATTTTCTTAATTTGTCCCGTACATTGATTTCATACACCGACTGCGCCATTCTGCGCTACAAGGGTGGGAACACATTTTGGGTGAGATGTGAAAAATGACAGCTGTACTACTCATAAGACAGTGTGGTGAAATGGCAATGTTGAACATCTGGAGTGAAAATATTGAAATTTCGCGAACTTACGAGCCTGTGTAGGACCTGCGCAACACACGCTCGTTAAACAGTAATTTTTTGGAATTTTGGCACCAAATTTTCAACATGGAGGTTTTGGGCCCCCTTCTCATGAATGATGTCACTGTCATGGTGGTATTCAGTCCCGAAGGGTGATTTCGCAGTCACTGCACAGTCACTGCGCGAAATCACCCTTCGAGCCCGAATAACACCATGACAGTGACATCATTCATGAGAAGGGTCCCAAAACCCCATGTTGAAAATTTGTCAAAATTCCAAAATGCCTGAGATATGCAATAAGTTGAACCTCCTATCTAGCCCATCATACAGCTTACCGCATTTCCTCAGTTCAAGGTCGGCTTTGAAGAGTGCAGACGTGTTCCCGGTCCACGAAGATCGCCGCTCTGGAGTCCGGAGGTAAATATGGGGTGGGGGTGTGGGGAGGCTGGAGTGCGCGGTGGGTGGGTGCGGGTTGTGGGAGGGGTTCGGAGGCAGTGGACCGTTTTGTTTTACAGGGTAAACAAAAAAAGACATTGGTGGACGCCACGCCTGGGTGGGCTCCCAGCGTGGCACCAGGACTGGGGAAGTTCAGCCGACGGGAATTGGGCACCCCTGGCCGGCAAAAAATTTAAAAAAAAGCTGGAAGGTTTGCACACTGGGGTGGACTCCCAGCGTGGCACAAGGACTTTGGGGAGGGGGCGTCTCAGCCGATGGGATTGGGCATCCTGGTCGGCAACATGATCGATTGCCATGCTGGGGTGGGCTCCCAGTGTGGCATCAACTAATGGGAGGAGGGGAGGAGACAGCGCAGTTCAGCCGAGGGGATTGGGCACCCTGTCGGCTACTCGCATGCGACGAAGCGCATGCGCTGCGGCTGGAGGGAGCGGCGTGAGCAGCTTCTTGTTGCTGCTCACTCAAGCGTAGCTCCCCCTTTCAACTGTATGCCACTGCATTTTGGAGCGTGTCATAGACAGCTCCAAAATGCATTGGCTTACAGGGGCCGCGCCTGCCAGCATAGTGCCTGAATTGGAGGAGGAGGTGACACACCTCTGAAATCTCCGATGAAGGCACTATGTTTCTTGCACATGCGTGCAAGCAAGCATAAAAATGACAATAATAAGAGTATAAATATTACAGTAATCCATAAGGGAACAAGAGTAGAAAGTAAAGGCATTACAGTACCATTCTTCAATAAATACGGTAATATTAGCCTGACCCTAGGGCTGGTCTTTGTAATATATAATGCAACACTAGCTTATGTTATACAGCCAAGACTTTACTCCTTTCTAAGAGTTATTCCCGGCTGATATTCTGATCAAGTAATAGAACAACAATGCCTTGTTTTACTAGCTGTATAATTCAGCCATGATTTTATTCCTTCCCAAGTGTTATTCCCTACTGAAACTCTCAGGTTGGGTGGGATGTTATTCCATTCCAATGCCCCCTTATAATAGACAGAATCTCAACCCACCTCTAAATTGCATTTGGGAATTACTAAATCCATAGATATTACAGATCTTAAAGATCCAACTTTAATTCTGCACGCTAAGTTGGAAGTTATATAAGATGGAAGTTTACCACTCAAACTCTTATGTATAAAAGCAAATAAGTGCTCCTGTCTTCTCTCATCACATTTTTGCCAACCGAAATAATCATATAACTGGCATTTATGTGTTAAGCTAGGGTTACCACCTGTCCTGATTTTCGCAGGACAGTCCTGATTTGGACAGCTGTGTCCTACAAAAAAAACATGAAAAATGCTAAATATCCTGACTTTATAGTAGAAAAAATATTTTCTAACTTTCCACTAAATGTTGCAGAAAACTATAATACCCTAAGTAAAATACCTTAAAATGATACGAAACAATAGAATCAACTAAGAAACTGCAATACTTAGCCTTAATTCTGATTATATAGAGAAAACAAGTCTGTTGCATTGTTTGAGGTTACATACTGTCCTGCGAAAAATCATGTTTCAGTAAGAAATGTCCCACTTTGGGCTTCTTAAAAGGTGGTAACCCTATGTTAAGCGGGGTGCATCGAGAATAAACCTAGGAAACCTGCCATAACAAACATCCAGCCATGGAAGGTCTCTGTTGGATGCACTGATATCCAAGATGTCCCCATAGTCAAAAATTGGAATGATCATAGAGTTTACCACTTGCCTTCTAATATCCATACTAATACTCCATCTTACCCTATATAAGGCCACTATTCTTTTCCCTACATTCTTTATTAGACTATCTACAGTATGTGGACATGCAACTTAAGTGAACTGTCCAACCAAAGTCCTAAATATTTATATGAATGTACCTGTTGGATCGGGGATCCCCAAGGGTAACCATATTTAAGGACAAGCTCAGGCATCTCATTGATTCAAGAAAATAACATTGATTGTGTCTTCTTTGCATTCACAACAAACTTACTACTCTCAAAGAAAACTTGTTATTCATTAAATGCATTCTGAAGTTTGTCCTGGATCCTATTTATTGTAAAGTCAGATGAATAAATAATCGTATCATCTGCACATAGATGGAACATGACAGATGAGTCCGAAAAAGATAAGCTGTTTACATAAATATTAAACAAGAGAGGGCACAATATGGAACACTGGGGGACACCCAATACAACAGGTACCAATCGTGAGGCCAAGTTCCCAATGGAAACTAACTGTGATCTACCCACCAAGTATGAAGTTAACCATTTTAATCCACTCCCACTATACCTAGTGAGGCTACCCTGGACAGAAGGACACCGTGGTTCAAGGAGTCAAATGCCATGGATAAATCCACAAATATCACACCCACCGGTGTCCTACTGTCCACGGCTGGCTGCACATCGCCTACCACTTTAACCAGGGCAGAGGTGGTACTATGATACGGTCTAAACCCCGATTGCATGTTATTAAGCTTGTCCTGGGAATCCAAGTACTCCTTTCTCTGCAAGGATGTTAATTTTTCAAATATTTTAGATAATTGAGGCAACAAGGAACTCGGATGGTAATTCCCTATTTCAGTCTTCTTACCTTCCCCTTATAAATAGGCACTACTTTGGACTGTTTCCAAGCTGTAGCATGTTCCCCAGTTCTTAATGAGAGATAAAATACATACGTTAAAGTGCATGCAATTATGGGAGTGGCATATTTTAGCAATTTAGATGGAATGCCATCCAACCAAATGGCCTTGGAGGTATTTAACTATAGTAACTCTTGAATTACTGATCCAACGGTTATACTAGAAAATGCAAATTGTTCTACAAGACTAATGTCTACTGTTTGCTGGGCTGTAGCCTGAGAATTATTACTAGTAGAACCCATGCTACCCATTTTACTAAAAAAAATATTGAATTTGTCAACAACAACAACATGAGACATTGGGAGCATCTGGTCCTCTATATTAAATACTTTTGAAAGGTCATTTCCATGACCTTTCAAAAGTGTATTTACTGTTCTCCAGAACTCTTTAGGATGCTTAGTACAGGTATTATCCAGCAAATGCAAATAATGCTTTTGTTTTGCCCTTCCTACTTCCTTAACTTATTGGTTAAAACATTTTTTTGTATTTATCCCAGTCATGTTTATTGCCATTTCTTTTTGCCTGGCACCATGCTTTATCCCTATTTGTTTTTAATTTCCTTAATTCATTTAAATACCAAAGAATGTTATTTCATTCAATTCCAGCATGAAATTAACATAATCAAACCTTTTAAAACTACGCCATTTTATATATCTATCACTTTACCAGTTTATTATTTTATCCCTTATGCAGTAAATAAACTGACGGTCGGAAATGGAGTAACATAATGTAGCAATGGGCAGTTTGTTTTATGAGGTGTTTGGATCTTGTAAAAAGGTATGTTTTACTAAAATTGAATATAGGATATATACTGCTTAGTATTATTAAAACAATTATAACTGAACCAGGCTTAACCGAGACCCCCCCCCCCGGTGAACAATTTATTTAGTGGTCACTTACTATAAATAAAGAGAGTCACCCCTTGTTAAGGTAAAACAAACATTATTGATTTATTTTAGCATTTTTACAAGAAATATCTTGTTTTTAAATCAGTCCCAAGAAGGGTATTGATGCAAGCTTCAAGATGATATTTTGATTTGGTCATGTTTCTTTGCCTCTGATTGCTCCCATTTGTGGAATGAACAGATCCAGTTTATTTAAGAACGAATGATATGTTAAAGCATAAGGCTGAAAAAGGTGAGAACGAATCCTGGGATATTATTCAGCAAAAAATGGAAGGGATAGAAGCCAAAAAGAGGTATTCATGGAAGAAATGAAAGAATGAGGAAGGGGATATGCATAGAGAAACAAAGTGGTTATTAGGAGTAGAATGGACAGGAACAAGGAGGAGGGGGAGACTATGCAGAGAGGGGGCTGGAAAAATAGTGCCTGGAAGAGAGTTCCAGAGGGAGGGTAGATGATAGGAGAAGGCTGCCAACCCAGATCTAGAAGTAGGATGGGGAGAGAGAAGGTACTGGGGCATAATGGATAGGAAGAGTGGGATAAAGGGGAAAGAAGAGAGGAGAGATAGGAGGGGAGGGATCCAAGCCAGAATTTGTAGATGAGGGTGGTAGCATGGGGTTTTCATTGTATGTGCATAGGGGAAGGGAAAAGAAGGAGAAGAGGGAGGAGGAGAAGAGGGAGCAATGACGTGTGCAGGGCGGGACAGTCGAGGCAAAGCAGCAACGTGCATTAAAAAGGATGTCCAGTCTAGAGAGGGAAGTGGCAGGACCGGAGCCAAAGACCACTGTGCTGTAATCAAAGACAGGGAGTATCATTTTGGTGAGTTGCTCACAACGGACAATAAGAGAGAGGGAGTCTTTGTTTCGATTTAGGGCTCCTAGCTTGAGATGGAGTTTAGAGTGGATGTAATCAATGTGATAGGAGTAGTTCAAGTGAATATCCAACCAGACACCTAGAGAATTGAAGGCAGGGCCTACATCTAGGGTGATATCATTGAGAATGGTGAAGGAGGGGAAGGGGGAGGAGAGTTTGGATAGTGTTGAAGCAGTCCCAAAGGTCATAGACATTTTTTTTTTTTTTAGCATTAACTTTTGGCTGATTCACCTCAAACCAATGAAGAACCCTCAAGAACTCAGATTGTAGTTGTGTCACCACCCCAGGGGAGGAAGGTCCAGAAGCAAACAGGACAGTGTTGTCAGCATACAGGTGGATTTGGGAGCTGACAGAAACAGAAGGAAGGTCATTAAAGGAAAACTGTCTAAATTAGGGGCCTTCTGCCCCCAAAAGGCTTAACCTCCGGTTTAGCGTTCTACACTAAAAGCTGCATTTTCTCGCTGCAATTGACTGTATTTTACTTGTGAAAAGTCACTGCAAAAGTATAGCAGACACTGAGAGGACTCCATTAACTGTAATGGTGCGTCGCCACACCACTCACTTTAATACAAACGTATTGCAGCGAGCGGTGTGGCATAGCTCCATTACAGTTAATGGAACCCCCCAGCATCTGCCATACTTCCAGGTCACGGACTTTTCACAAGTAAAATACACTTAGTTGCAGCATGAGAAAAATGCCGCTTTTAGAGTATAAAGCTAAACCAGATGGTAAGCCTTTTGGGGGGAGGGACCCCCCCCCAATTTAGATAGTTTTCCTTTAAGGAAGATTGAAAACAGAACAGGGCCCAAGATGGAGCCCTGAGAGATGCCAACTTGAATGAGAAGAGGGGATAGCACATAGCCTGAACACATTGCATGCAGCCTGTGAGATTCAACCTAAACCAATCTATGACATGAGTAGAGAGACTGGCGGAGAGAAGCTTGGATATCAAAAGAGAATGGGACACAGAATCAAAAGTCTTAAGCAGGTCAAAAGATATGGCAGTTGTGATATGTCCATGGTCCATGCCAGTGAGAAAGGTGTCGGTGACACAGAGGAGGGAAGTAATAGTAGAGTGGTCTCTTCTGAAGCTGGATTGATATGGGGAGAGGAGGCCCGCAGAGTTAAGAAAATCAGGCAAACGAGAGAATACTAAGGACTCTTGTAATTTGGTCTGGGAAGGGAGAAGAGATATCTTCCTTTAATTTTCAGTAGAGGAGGGATCCCCCCTTTACGAAAGGGAATAACCCTAGCAGCTTTCCATGCCTGAGGAGCAGAGCCTAGAGAGAAAGAGAGATTCAGCAAGTGAGTCAGAGGTAGGGCAGTAGCAGGCAGAGATATGGACAAGACGGGTGTCGAGGCCATTAGGGCTAGATTTATGTGGGTTGAGTGAGAAGAGGGCATGAATAACTTCCTGCACAGAAACACGTGAGAAAGAAAATGCAGTAGATAAGGGGGAGGCAGGAGAGACAAGAGGCACAGGAACTGGGTTGGAAGGGTGGGCACAGGAGGTGAAGAATGAATGGAGTATGGAGGCTACAGAAGTGGGATCTGAGATGAGAGAATCATCAACAAGCAAGGTGGGGTGGGGGTTTTGGGGATCAAAGAGGGAGGAAGTGTCCACCAGAAGTTGGAGGGGGAGTTGAGGTTATGATGAAGGGCCATTTTGACGTAGTGTGCTTTAGCCACCCTGATAGCCTTAGTACAGGTGTTCTTTAGGGACCTGTAGAGCTGGAGATCAGAGGGGGAGAGAGGAAGGATTTGTAGCACACCCAGGCAGAATCATTGGACTTGCACAGCTGTATGATGTCCACTGATATCCAGGGGTGGTGGGATCATCTGACCCTGCACCTTCGATGGGGAGCGTGAGTGTTCCAGGCATTGTGTAAGTAGTATCAGAAGAGAAAGAGCGGAGTCCATATCTGGGACAGAGTATGTAAGAGACCAGTTAGAAGTTTGACGATCGTGGAGGAGGGCATCTGTATCAAGCAACCTGTAAGACCTAATCCAGTGGAAATTTAGGGGGAGAGGGACATATGCATCTTACGGATGCAATATGTAATATAATGGTCACTGAATGCATCTGGGAGTGTGCCAGCAGCAACTATACGGTGTGGATGGGAGGAAAGCATCCAGTCTAGAAAAGAGTGATTTAGGAAGATAGGGTTGGGCCTAGTGGGCTCCTTAATAAGATGATTGAGGATAAGGGACTTTATCTTGTCAGTGAAAGGCTTAAGGGAAGGAGAGGTCCAGTTAAGGTTAAAATCCCCAAGAACAGTTAGTTCACCTGAGGAGGCAAGGGAGACAAGGGGGGGGGGGTGATGATATTAACAAGGGAAGGATTAGGAGAAGCACACATTACTGCAACAAAGGTGGGAAGAGAGGAGCAGAAAGTAAGACTGACCATGAGGAGCTTGAGCAAGGAGGGAAGAGATTCATCTAGGGAGACAGAGCAGGATAGGTTTTGATGAGTGTAGATGGCCACACCACCACGTTTACTTCGATCTTGATGAACAGGGTGATAGTCAGGGAGAGCTAGTTGGGAATCAGAAATACTGAAGAAGAGCCAGGTTTCAGAGATGCAGAGTATGTCTGGACAGAATTGGGAAACTATATTCTGAGAGCATCTAGTTTGGGAAGTAAGCTCCTAGCATTAAGGTGGCAGCATCTAAGGCCTTTGGGTAAGGGGAAGAGGAGACAGAGGGGCCAGGGTTGGGAGGAGGAGGAAGAAAAGAAGGGGGAGATACTGGATAGGCTTACATTTCCTGGGACGGCAGCAGGATTTTAAAAATGATGAAGGAAGGAAGTATGGAAGGAGCCTGTGGAGAGCTCGAAATTAAGGGGAAAAGGAAGGAAGGAAGAAAGCCAGGGTGAAAATGGAAGATGTGGGGTGAGGTAGGAACGTGGAAGGGGGGGAAAGGTAGGAGAGAGAGAGAGAGAGAGAAGGAGGTAAGGGCAGATAGTGGACATTTAGTGGGTAGAGTAGCGGGGGGTAGATATCATAAGTGTTAGGAAGGAAAGTGAGGGGGATGGGACGAGGAAGGACTGGAAGGTAGAAAGCTAGGAGGAGGAGAGGAAGGATAAGGTCCATATGAGCAAAGGGGTGAAAATTGGTTGTAGGTGGAGGTATTCAGGTAGTGGTATCTGGGAGAGGGAGAGGAAAATGGAATGGAGGAAAACTTAGGCTGAAGCTAGAGGGGAGGGGGGCTAGAAAATAAAAAAAAGGGGGGGGAAGAAAGGAGACACAGAGTTGAGAAGGGGATGGGAGGGCAGGCAGGAGAAAGAGATGAAAGCATAGGGAGTTGTGTTAGCCAGCAGTATAAGGCTGCTTGGAGTCAGCTAAACGGTACAGTTAGAGATCAAGTTAGTCAGTGTTAGCTACTTCAGATAGCTGGACAGTACAGAGTTAAGTCCCAGGCATATGAACAAAGCTCCTAATTAAGGCAAGTAATACATGACATCTAGGATAGCAATGCAGGCCTACCTCAGATATTGTGTTTAGCTAGGCACCCAGGAAAACAAGCAGTTACTGAGGCAATTACAATTAAGTCTATGTGAGTTTTCAGTTTTTATATTCTAAAGCAGCAATACACCGATTAAATAGGCTGAGTGCTGATTAAAGAGTCATCACAGTTACTGCTTTACACAGAATAAATATATGCAAGAGTAGACCAAATTAATAGGAAGTATGAGAGGAAGCAGTAGGCAGAGTTAAATCTAAGACAATAAACAGCTGTATGCGGGAGTAGACTAGATTAAAAATGGAAACTATAAAGAGTAAATATATGGAGGCAGTATGCTTAGTAATCCAAGGCAGCAGTATGCAACAGATACAGACACGGCTCTAAATGAACTTATTTGCAAGAGTAGATCAGATTAAAAATAAATAAGCAGTAATGACTACATATACAGAATGCACATATTAACTAGACCATGCAGAAGGCTTAAACAATAGTAACACAGAACAACACTTCAGACCGGTAAGCAGATCGTACCATACAGAGCTTAAATATACAAGAGGCAAGCAGATACCTGACAGGGCAATTCAAATACAGGGCTAATATGCAGACAGTATAGCATGTTATGACTAAGATACTAGGATTTGAACACATGGGCACATGCAGGAATGGGGCCATAAGACCATAGGCAAAGTGTCCTGGGATCCTGGCATCTCCCCTCTGGAGACTTCCCTTGAGGACTCCCACTCTTGCTGTGCCACTCAAGCAGGAACCGCTCACACAGGACCGCTTTAGTTGCAGTGAGGAACAGACCACAAAGCCTGCCCACAGACATACGATTGGGCTGCTGATTGGCCCATTTATTGGAGTAGCTCCTGCTACTCAAATGTTCGAGTCCTGGCTGACTTGGGGGGAGAGCCCACAGGCAAACAAGTGGCTATTCCCTCTGAAGATGGTGGCTGGTCCTTGTGGCTGGGAAGGTCGGAGTTCCCACAGGGTGTTCTCACAGGGGAAATGGTCAGAGTCACAGGGGAAGTGGTCAGAAAAGAGCTTACTGCCCTGAAAGTCAAAAAGGCCATGGGGCTGGATGGATTGCAACCTAGGGTTCTTAGGGAACTAACATCAGAAGTGGCTGAAACCCTGGCAGAGCTATTCAACAGCTCATTACAGTCAGGGGTAGCTCCAAAAGATTGGAAGGTAGCGGAGGTAGTTCCACTCCACATGGGAGGGGACAAGGAGCAACTGGACAAGTACAGGCTCATTAGTCTTACCTCCACTTTCAGTAAATTAATGGAGACACTAGTCAAGGAGGATCAAGTGGACTACCTAGAGAGAAATGGGCTCCAGGATTTTATTTATTTAGTTTTTGTTTACTGGGTAAGTGCACTAGACCAGATATATATATCTATATATATATATATATATATATATATATATATATATATATATACACACACACACATATATGTGCGTGTGTATGTATATATATAGTTAATACAGGATAGTAAGCAGCATGAGTTCATGGCAGGAAGGTCTATTCAGACCAACCTGATAGTATTCTTTGATTGGGTTACTAGGGCATTGGATAAGAAACAATCAGTGGATTAACTCTACTTTGACTTCCATAAGGCATTCAACACAGTGTTAGGAGTGCTCTGAGTTTCTGGAATCCATTCCTAGAGCACAGCGCCTGAATTTTGGTGATTCTGATTCCAATTGCAATCTAATCTCGCTTATGGAATTGGAACAGAATCGGAAGCATAATCTGAATTTCCAGTTCTGCAACTGAGCTAACCCTCCCCAGAGCAAAATCCGATGGAAACCAGCATCCCACAGTTTCTTAGATATTTTCATTTCATTTCATTTTTATTTTTTATAGTTATTAGCCGATGAGCAAAATGCCCATTTTCACAAGTGACAAGTACAATAAATACAGTACGAACACAACCTACACATACAGAATACACAAACATTAAACATTGAATACAAGTACACTCATTCTTTGATAATAACCATTGTTTTAATCTAACTTTAAAAGATTTGTTTGTTGTGCAATTACCAATTTCATCAGGTAGCGAACTGTATTAAGTAGCAGCCCTATATAATACAGATTTTTGTCCTATTGATTTTTTTGAATAATAGAATTCTAAAAACATGCTTACTTTGTGACCTAGTACCCTTTAAATTAAAAGCAAAATGTTTCTGAGTCCCCTCCCACTCCACTTCCCTCCCATGCCTGACCTGAAGGGGTTTCCTCCTTTTTCTTGGACCTGGTGATCTCTCTGGGTGCCTGTGTAGCTCAGGGGATCTGACTGACTGTCTGACCTTGGTGCCCGTGGGCTAGTGGGCTGATGGTCCATGGTCACACAGGTGGTGGTTTGGTCTGCCTGGCAGCTCCATTCCTTCCTCTCCCCGATATGGCTTCTATCTCCATCTACCCTCCTTGTCAGGCTTTTGTTTTTGTTTGTTTCTTCTTGCAGGTCCTAGTCTCAGTCCAACCAGTTCCACTTGACTCACCACATCTCCCCTTACCTCAGTGGTGTGCTTAAAGATTAACATGTATTTGTGTGGGAAGTTAAAAACTGCTAAAATTCACATAGCGTGATGTGTAGTTCCACACTTCACATCTGACCGTCAAGTAATTGCAGAAATTTTATTGTGAATTGTCACACTAAGCTTGCGCAACACACCTTGTGGTGAATTTTACCCTACAAATTGACACACTACACATCAACAATTCATCTCAAAGTGTGAATTGCATCAATCTGAATAGTGAAATTTGCTGCAAGTGTGACAAAGTGTGTAGTGTGCAATTTGCAAATGCTACATGTAGAGGCCAAATTTCTCTCTATTCATAGGTGAATTTTAAATTTTCAATCTACCTAGTAACTGGCAGATATTGATAAATGGACATTACTGCTGCCACTGACCAATGACTTATGTGGCTACTGTAATGAGCTGAGCCCAACCTGAGGTGTCTTCTTGAGGAATTGATGGGGAGTGGCCAACCTGCATTACACCCTGGATTCACAGCAGACCAAGTACAATGTCTCTGACTCTGATACTGCAAGAGGAACCTAGGGAAGTAGTGTAGGTAGACCACCTCTCACCAGTGTCCTCATCAGCACAGTAGCACACGTCCAATTTGTGTAGCCACCAGCCTGGGAGGGACAGTGGATGGAGGACAATGGCGAGGAAGAGAAACTAAAGTCATAATGGGCAGGATGATGCAGCTGACTGTCCACGTGGATGCTGAGACCGGGCATGGGTAATCAGTACTGTGGTGTCTGTGTGGCAGTGGTGACAGCGAGGGAGGACACTCAAGACTACATGATGCTGCAATACTTACTGGGCTAGTAGCCCACACAGGGGCAGTGGGAGTGGGCTGGCCTGGCAGTGGCACTGTGGGGGAGTCAGAGGACTGAGTAAGTAGTGCTGGTGGACTGGTCAGTTCAGTTCTAGTTCACATGGAAAAGGTGGTCACCTGTGTGTGGAGTCAGATTGTGGAGTGGATTCAAGACAGGGCAGAGACCCACAATGGCAGCAGGCACAGCTCTATCAGCACTTAGTTAAGGGGGTGGGGGCAAACTGAAGTGGAAGGGGAGAACTAGTGTTGCTCAGATAGTGCTTTTGTGGATCCTACCACTATCTGTCAAATAATGCTGGTATCCTACCTAGGATCCTACCAGAAATCCTACCAAGGATAGATGAAGGATCCAGGATTAATAGCGATGGATTCAGGTTAGGATCCAGGGATCCTGGGTCAGATCCAGGGATCCTAGGTCAGATAGTTAAGATCCGGGGTCATATAGTGATGGATCCTAGGTCAGATCCAGGGATCCTAGGTCAGATAGTTAGGATCCAAGCTGGATCTGTTGCTAGGATCCACATGATCCACAATGTTTCTTGCTAGGAACCACAGGATCCACAGCGTTTGTAGGATCCATGCACTGGATCCTAGAGGGTAGGCTCCATGGTCAGATAGCATTGCTATCCTACCACAGCAACTATCTGGCCAAATGGGAGGTATCTGTTGGTATCCTAGTTTCTATAATACTATTTGAGCAACACGGGGAAGAACATTAAGTTTTGCAAACAGGTTTGCAATGCAGTCATATGCTGATTCAGAATTGCCAATTCCACATGCGACCCCTTTTTTTTTTCTTCACCTTTTGCCCAGACAACCCTCCTTCAGGGAGACACCCTAGCCTCGTCACCCTGACCTCCGCCGGGGCTTACTGTCAGCGTCTTCCCCCAGGGCTTACCTCCCTGGTGGAGTGTGCAGGGGTCCTCAAACCCCACCAAGGGCCAGAACCAGTTTGGGCTGGCAAGCTCAGCTAGTCAGGTGCGGGACATGCGGATACCCCCAACATTTTCCTTGTTCTGGTCCCCCTGGGAGGTGTGGTATGCAAGAATATCTAGGTGCATGTCATGCACTCCCACGTGACATGCATCAATGTCTGCCACACCTCCCAATCTTCTGGCCAGGCTGCCTTTCCCCTAGTTTCAACCAGGGCTAGGCAAGTGGAGGACTCTGCCCACCCTCCCCCTACAGAGAAGAAGATCAGTCCTATGGATACTCAATCCTCCTCCCCCTTGGCCAGCCCTCTGACATCTATCTTCACTTCTGAACCTATGTTATTTCATCATGAGTGGTAGTGCTACCACTGTGCCGGCAGGCCAGCCACCACGTGCTACCCCTTATTGGAATTTGGATTTTCAGCCTTTAATACCGAAAATCTGAATTTTGAAAAAAAAAAGCCAGAAATCTGATGTATTCTGTCAGATGGATTACAAGCAGCCCTTCTTGATGCCACATAGATGGCTTCTGAAGAAGTTAGAAGATCTGGGTGCAGCAAAGGATCTAGTTAGATGGGTGGGAAGTTGGTTGAAGGGGAGACAGCAGAGGGTGGTAGTAAATGGGGTCAGGTCATGTTTTCCTACCTTTGTTTGGACTAATAAGAGTTTTTCAGAACACAAGTTTTAAGCCCATTCAGAGTCCTTCTTCAGCTAGTTTTAGTTTCTACAATTCAGTAGAGAGTGCACTCTACTATCAGCAATTAATATACATAAGAAAGAATTCAAAGAGTGCAAAAGACACTTCAAAAATACACAAGAAAGGTGAGCTTTTGAGCTCAAACATATTAATCTTCTGGACACTAAAAATAATGAACTTAAATATAGACATCAGTTTCATGACTCCCTGCAAATTTTAACTGACAGCTACAATTGTTGAGGTGCTGGGTGCCTCAGTTGCTGCCATGCTACTAGCCTGTGTTCAGGAATGGACCTGGGTCACTTGGGGGTTGACTGGGAGATAGAGGGTTGGGCATCTGTAGGACAGCTCTCCTGCTGTGGGGATGGTGGAACATCTGTCCTAAGACTTGTCTGCCCCCTAGAGGGATCTGGGTGGCCGCATGATGGCACAGCAAGGAAAGGAGACCACACGCCCAGACACCATGGTGTCTGCAGAGGCGGAGCATGCACATTGCATCACTGCATGCGGGTGGGCCCTAGGGATAAAATGGAGGAAAAACTCTCTGACTCATGTAAGGTGACAGCCAGCCTGCTGGCCATGCACTGATGACTGGGCACCTTCAGCCCGAGTCTTGTGACAGAGCCACAACAGAGAAGGTAAGTCCCAGAGAAGTTGAGTGATGGGTCTGGGGGAACCCGTCCAGATGGGGACCCGTCGGAGTGACTGGAGAATAAACACAGGGTGGAAAAAAGAAGAAAATAGGTCTCTTTGTTTCTAATGATGTCCTGATGCTACCTATTTCCGCACCTGAGCAGGCTAAAGCACTGAGGTTTAGTAACTGGCTCATGGTCACACAGTGTGTATTTGGCTCTAGTGGGGTTTTAAAATGTGATCTTCCCCTTAGCAAGCAGATGACCACCAGACCACATTGCATCCAATATGTTTTTTTATGGGTTTGGACTGTAAGTGCTGACCAAGCTGAACCCTTCTGGGTCAATCCCCTCTCAAAATGATTGCCCCCCCGAGACAAATTGTTGTGAACCCCCACCCTACCATCCTCTACCACCCAACCTCCCACCTCTCTTCAGCCTCAAATTATGAGGATACAAATCCTCTTGACCTTTAAAAAAGGAGACCATTCAGTGCTGGTTTGACCAAGTGAGATGTCCTCTGTATTCAATGTCCTGCTGTAGAATGAAGGAATGATAATGTCCTCACCTATAGTGACACAACTGGTCACCCCAGCACTGAACAGTTTTCTTTATCACAGGTCAGGAAGGCCAGTATCTTTAACACTTGGGGCCAGGGATGAGGGAGACTGGGTAGTAAGTTGGGGCTTTGCAACAAATCAAATGACTCTGGGGGGGGTGGACAAGCATAGGGTGGTGGGAGGGAGGGGGTGTTTTTACTGATATGGCATGGGTGAGGAAATGGATATCCTTCCTTTATTAAATACTTTGTCGGAACTGTGGGGGAGGTGGGAGGTGGTTCAGTGCTAGAGGTCAGCGGGGTTGGGGTACTTCATTTAAAAAGCTGTGGGTGGTAGGAGGGGGTGGAACAGTTTGTCACAGTGGGAGGGGGTGGGCTTAACATTAAAGAACAGGGTTTTTGAATTACAAGAAATCAGTTTGCATAGTTTTGTCAGTAAAGCCCTACTTCGCCTGGTGAAGACAACACACAGTGGCACTTCGCTGACACTTTTGCTGGAGAAGTGTCACTGTGCATAGTCTTCATTGGGCAAAGGTGGGCTCTTCACCAGGTGAAAACTACAGGAAGTGCAGCTACAGGAGAAGTGAAGTTGGAGACAGTTTGTGAAGTTCCTTGAGGTTGCACATCTCTGCTGTAGATGGCTAGATATATAAGTAGACAGATACTGTCTATACGAAGATAGATAGACAGTCAGGCAAACAGGCAAACAGACAGAATATGGGTTGAAAATCCTAAAGAACACCAAACCCCCAATTTGCCAAGAGTCCTAAGACTCCAAACTCATTTTTTTCAGTTTCCTTACTTTGTCCACTTTGCATTCTTCAACTCAAATATTTGTGTTAATGTATTTTTTTGCAATGAATAGAGATTGATTAGCTAGACAGATAGATAGATAGATAGATAGATAGATAGATAGATAGATAGATATGAACAGACAGACAGAGTGATTGATTGATTATGGGTAAGCGTGGTATCATAAGCAATAAGACATGTAGGGGTGTGGCGTGTTGCGTGACCAATGTGAGCCCCAGGTGTCTAGTGAGGCATGAGGTGCTTATGCCATGTGTGTTGAACATCTGGGAAGTGAATTTACCGCATAACAGATCATGTCCCCTGGGTATATTAATGCTTTTTTTAAATGTTTGACAGGAATATTATTTTAAAAAGCCAAAATGCTCAAAATTTAAAAACAAATTTGAAGATTTTAAAAGAAGTGTATAAACATTGTAAAAACATTTCCTACTGTGCACCCTATTGTGCACTCATCTGCCCTTCCCCCCTCCTTACACAGAAACATTGAATGTGACAGCAGATAAGGGCTGCTGGGCCCATCTAGTCTGCCCACATTTTTAACCGTCATTTTTTGCTTCAGATCTTTACTTGATCTATGATGCCGTCTCTTCTGCTCCTTACCTTCCCCCTATGATTCCCTTGTGCCTATACCAGGCATTTTGAATTCCAACACTGTTTTCACCCCCAGTGCCTCCACTGGAAGGCTATTCAAGGCATCCACTGCCCTTTCTGTGAAGAAGTACTTCCTCACATCCCTCCTGAATTTACCCCTCCTCATGCTTCACAGCATGCTCCTCTTGTTCTAAAGCACCTTTTTCTCTGAAAAATATCACATCCTTGTACCTTATTAACCCCAATGAGGTATTTAAAGGTCTCTATAATATCCCTCTCCCTTCTCTCCACCAGTGTGTACATATTTAGCTCCTTTAGCCTCTCCTCATAGGGCTTTTGATGCAGACCCTCCACCATTTTGGTAGCCCTCTGGTGGACCACCTCCACTCAGTCTATGTCCTTCCTGAGATGTGGTCTCCAGAACTGGACACCGTACACAAGGTGAGGTTTTACCAGTGATCTGTATGGGGCAGCACATCTTCCCTCTTTAACACAGACACATAAAACTAACAGCAGAAAAGGACTGCTCAGCCCATCTAGTCTGCCCATGTTCCCTACCTACTGCAATACTGTAGCCCCTACTTGGTCCATGGCTTATCTTCCCTTACCTATCCTGAGAATTTTTGTATTCCCCCACTGTCTTTGCACCCACCACATCCTCAAGAAGGCTGTTCCATGCATCCACTACCCTTTCCAAGAAAAAAATACTTCCTCACATTACCCCTGAGTCCACCCCCATCCAGTCTTGTTTTGTACATTATTTATGCCCTGGAGGTATTTCAAAGTCTCTATCATATCCCTCCTCTCTCTCCTTTCTTCCAGAGTATACATGTTGGGATCCTCCAATCTCTCCTTATATGACTTCTGGTGTAGACCTGCACCTTTTGTTGCCCTTCTCTGAACTGCCTCAACTATGTCTATGTCCTTCCAGGGATGCTGCCTCCAAAACTGGAAACAGTACTCCAGATGAGGTCTCACCAATGATTTGTACAGTGGTAACACCACCTCCTTTTTTCTGCTGATGATACCACTCCCTATGCACTCCCACATTCCACTGGCTTTCTCCACAGCCTTTTCACATTGGTTGATCACCTTTAAGTCATCAGATATGATTATCCCCAGGTCTCTTTCCTGTTTGGTGGCCGTCAACCCCTCTTCCCCTATCATATACTCCTCTCCTGGGTTTCTGTGGCCCAAGTGCATGATGTTGCACTTTTTTGCATTGAACTTTAGCTGCCACACTCTTGACCACTCCTCAAGCTTTCTTAGGTCCTTCCTAATTTTTTCCACCCCACCCAAAGTGTCAACCCTGTTGCAGATCTTAGTGTCTTCTGAAAAGAGGCATACCTTCCCTTCCAGCCTCTCTACAATGTTGCTTATGAAGACATGAAAGAGGATCAACCCCAGAACTAATCCCTGTGGCACCCCACTGGTCACCCTTCCCTCCTCAGATTGAACTCCATTTACCACCACCCTCTGTGTTCTATATCTCAACCAATTTCTGACCCAGTTTACTGCCTTAGGACCCACTAGCAGACTGCAGAACTTGTTTACAAGCCTCCTATGTGGCACGGTATCGAAGGCCTTGCTGAAGTCCCAGTGCCCTTTCCTATGCACTCCAGCATCCCACTAGCCCCACTGATTTGCCTTGTCACACTGCTGGCCACCTTTAAGTCATCTGAAATTATTATTTCTAGGTCTCTTTCCTGCTTGGTTTTTGTCATTATCACTCCACCCATGTTGTAATGATAAATTAATCGATTGTTTTTAAAATGTTATTATTTTATGGTTTATACTGTAATGTTATACTCTGTACGGTGCCTTGACTATGAAAGGTGCTATATAAATAAAGTTTGAGTTGAGTTGAGTTGAGTACTCTGCTCCTGGGTTTCTATGGCCCAAGTGCATTATTTTGCACTTTTTTTGCATTAAAACCAAGCTGCCATACCCTTGACCTGCTTCGTTGTCTATTTTTGTGCTGTTTGAATTGACTTTCTCAGTTCTGATATGTTGCCTAATTTTGTATACTAGGTTGCAATTAGTTTTAATTGTAGTGCAGGGAGAACTGGAGCCAAAAGTCGATGGTGAAGCATGTTTGTTTTGGAAAACCTGCCAGCTCTTCATGTATGTGCACAGGCACCTGATCACTGTGATTTGTAGATGTATTTTAAATTCTAATGTGCTGGGTGGACTATATCAAAGGTGTCTGGCTCTGGTTTGTGGGAAACAGTTTGAGGGAGAAGGTGCGGACTCTTGCACGTGGGAGACAGGGGTGGTACTTTCAGAAGCTTGGACTTCCAGTTTCGTAGTCACAATTGGTGATCATTATTTGACAGGTGCAATTCCTTTCTGAGGGAAAAAAGAAACTTGCTTTCTCTCATCTGTGCACCTAGAAAAGTAGTAGTTGGCTTGAGTCAGTATGCCGTTGCTGCGGCGACACCTTTTCCACAAACGACACTACAGCAACAACAGCACCAGTTTGCTGTAGTGTCCGCACGGGACCCCAGCACTGCTTTCCAGGGTATTGCACTCTCCTGGAAGCAACTCCGACTTGGAGTTAATTATTTATGTAGTGGGAGGCGCAAAGCCCCCACAGAAAACAAAGTCTGATATGACTCCCTTTATGCTGACCACAAATGCGGTCAACATAAAGGAGTCGCTGTAATGTTGGTCGACAACAAAATTGTTGACCGACTGTCATACAGCCAGCTGGAGTCTATGAACCTGCAACCAAGGATTATAGGCCTGCAAAGAAAATAATGTAAAGAAAATATTAAAACAGGTCAGTTGCTGTTCTGAAATTGTTTTTGATTTGTGTTTTGAAGTTGAAGTTTGTTTATATTTTAACAGGATTGGGTACTAGGCAGAAGCCTGTTTTCAGGACTGTCCTGTATTTAAGTATACAAAGTTACAGTAAACAGAGTAATAACATATATAGTCAAGGGACAATTTATATGAATATTCAAGTATAATCACATACAAACACAGAGGGCAGGATTCACAAAAGGGATGCACCCAGCATTCACAAAGTTGTGAATGACAGCATACAGTACACGCTGCAAGCCCATTGGATCGACATTGTCTAGTAATGCTCTGATAGCCATACATTACACTGTCATCCACAGACAGCATAGTCATCAGGCAGCCATGGTGGTGTGTGGGTGGGTTGTGTTGTCCGCCGTACTGCTACATATGCTGGGATGTAGGAGCGGGCTGGGGGGTGCCTGAGTGGGTGGAGGAGTGGGGGAACCACTGGACCACCAGGATCTTGAAAGGCAGCGTTTGCAATGCAGTTGGGGTGGGATGGGGAGGGGTTCCACTATGCCACCAGGGAACAGCTTGGGTGTATTTATGGGGGTTTGGAGCTACGGGTGGGAAGGGGGGATCACTATACCACCAGGTTGGGATATTGAGCTCTGGCTGTACTGATGGCTCTACAGGGCACCCGGTGCAATCTGCCAGGTGCATCTCTGTGGAATGCATGCAAATGGGGCCATGATGACATGCAAATGGCCCCAATGCACCTTGCATGCCTAATGGCCCCATTTGCATGTCCGTGGCTGTGAATGGCGATTCTGGGCACAATGCATCCTGAGATGCGCTGCCCCATTGGATTGCCAGCCCAATGTGGGGGTTGCGCTGGTGCAGCCAGGGCTGGGAACAACTGTGGTGTTCACAGAGGGGATGTGCCAGGGGCATTCCCCCGCACATCTTACGTGAATATCTCAGTTTGTCCTCAGCGCATTAGGGAACAGTTCGGGTGTATTTATGGGGGTTTGGAGCTATGGATGGGGAGGGGGGACCACTATACCACCATGTTGGGGTACTGAGCTCTGGCTGTACTGACAGCTCTGCAGGGCACCTGGCGCAATCTGCCAGGTGCATCCCTGTGGAATGCATGCAAATGGGGCCATATAATGACATGCAAATAGCCCCATTGCACCTTGCATGCCTAATGGCCTCATTTGCATGTTCGTGGCTGTGAGTGGCGATTCTGGGCACAACGCATCCTGAGATGTGCTGCCCCATTGGATTCCCAGTCCAGTGTGGGGGTTGCACTGATGCAGCCAGGGCTGGGCGCAACTGTGATATTCACAGAGGAGTTGCACCAGGGGCATTCCCCTGTGCATCTTCTGTGAATGCCACAGTTTGTGTTCGGTGCATCTCCTCTGCACCAGGGCAGCCGAGATGCACCGAGCACAAGTCCTTTGTGAATCCTGCCCAGACTGTTTAACAAGTGCTATTTTAAAACTATTACAAGTGGGAAGATATCAAACAGTGCAGTGCAGAGTAACAAAAAAATATTCAGGACCTGTAGGGCAGAGCCTGTGAGGATTGCCTCAAGAAACTAAGTATGTATTCACTGGAGACCAGATGGGAGAGGGGAGAGATGATAGAGACCATCAAATTCCTTACAGGAATTAACAAGGTAAAGTACAGGGAATTATTTACCCTTTATACCAACTCGAGGTTATGTGGTCATGAGTGGAAATTAACAGGAGGGAGGTTCAGGAGGGACGTGAAGAAGTACTTCTTTATAGAAAGAGTGGTGGAACCTTGGAACAGTTTGTCAGCTGAGATGGTGGTTGCAAACACAGTCAGGGGATTCAAGCAGGCATAGGACAGAATGACGAGAATAGTGCAACAAGACCGAAGAGGAGAATAGGGATAGGGCAGAGAGGGTTAGTACCTTGGAGGAACAACTGGTTCCAGGTAAGGTTCCAGGGATTATGGGGACTATGTGCAGACTAGATAAATCTCTGTTTTTTTCTGCCATGATGGTCTATGTTTCTCTGACTAGCTGGGGGTGATACACTCCATGTTGTGGTTGCAGTAAATGACACTGCACCATATCTTGACCTCATTTTTGAAACTACAAGTCCCCTTCAATTCACTTCCCAAAGGAAATGTTTTCAAGAAATTGGGGTTAGCTTATTCATCAAATAAGGTGGAGCCTGACCTGCCATATATTTGTGTTTTATAGTTGTGGTGCGGGGATTGGTATTAAAGTGTGTCAAAATGTTAGTTAATGAATAAGGGTAAGTTATGGGTCATAAGTGTTTTACACCCTACTAACATGTCTGCCAGAAGTTTTTTTTTTTTTTTCAAAAGTTTCTGGGAGGCATTAATACGTGAAAGTGCTGTGTCCTGGTTCTTTGAAAAGTACCTGGTGTGCAGTTTATGCCTCCATAAGAGAGATGGATGGCTTTCTTTTTAAATGATAAGCTGGACTGTCAGAAGAATAGATCACACAGGCAGTGATATGGCATTTGGCAGGGTACCTCACAGCCAAGCAGGACTTAGGAGACTCTATGCCCATTTTATATAAGGACATAGATCCATTAAGTGGATTACTAAGATCATAAAATTATGAGTCCGAACAGTATGATTATGTGTTCTAGTTAGCCATCTTGATGGATTTATTTCCCAAAACATAGAAACATAGAAATTGTTGGCAGATAAGGGCCCTCAGCCCACCTAGTCTGCCCTATTACCACTAACAATTGCGCTCTATCATGCACTGCTGGCATTAGGTTGCCCCCCCCCCGACTACCAGCAATCCTCTATGCCGATCCCAAGCATATTTAAACCTATAATCATTTCTGCCCCCTCCACCTCTGCTGGCAGGCTGTTCCACTTGTACACCACCCTCTCAGTGAAGAAGTACTTCCTCACATTCCCTCTGAACCTCCCTCCCTCCAGTTTCATCTTGTGCCCCCTCATCCTTGAGCATTTTTTTCTTTGGAATATAGTATTCTCCTGTACTTTATTCTTCCCTGTGAGGTACTTAAATCTCTCAGTCATATCCCCCCCTCTCTCTCCTCTTCTCCAGGGAGTACATATTTAATTCTCTCAGTCTATCTTCTCCAACTCTAAATGTGACTGCGGTATCTAATTTCCCGGTTGCTCGCTACCTTGAAGCTCCATCTCATACTCATGCACTTACTAGCTGACCACTAGCACTTTATCTCCCTCTCTTAACTGATTTACTACACTCCCTCCCTCCCAACTACCCCCTCCTCACTTTCCCTCAACAAGGCTTGTTTGAGTTGCTTCTCTGCCCCCCAGCTTCTCCCAGTACTTCTGCTTGTCAGCCTGTTGTCTCCTCCACTCTCTTTCTCCCTCTCCCTCTGTTTTCTCTTCTAATCTCTGCTAATTTCCCAGTTCCTTTGGCCCCTACTCTGACCCTTTATCCTGCTACATAAGTAAATGCCTATGACTACTATTTCTGAAGTTACTGTTACTTACTGTTTGTGCAAATATTACTTACTGAATGTAATTAATCCTTACATTTTATGCACATTGTGACTATGTTATGTAAGTTTGTCTCTCTCTTTGATGTGGACCCTCTGTTTAAGAACTTCTAGCTCAAAGGTATCAAAATTGGAGTATTCAGTACATAAACAAATGTAAAAAATCCTCATAGGGCTTGCGATGTAGTCCCTGCACCATTTTGGTTGCTCTCCTCTGAACTGCCTCTACCCCATCTATGTCCTTATGTAGTTGAGGCCTCGAGAACTGGACACAGTAGTCAAGGTGCGGCCTCGCTAATGTACTGTAGAGTGGAATTATTGCCTCCCTTTTTCTGTTAGTGAGTCCCCTGCCTATGCATCCCAGCATCTGGTTTGCCTTTCCTGCTGCCTTGTCATACTGCCTACTACCTTTAGGTCAGCATGGTGATCACCTCCAGGTCTCTTTCTTGCTCGGAACATGCTATTTTCTACCCCCCCCCAGTTGATATGTAGCTCCTGGGTTTTTGTGCCCTGTGTGCATTATCTTGCACTTTTTCACACTGAAATCTAGCTGCCAATCCCTTGACCAATCCTCCAGCTTCCTTAGATCTCCCCTCATTCTATGTACTCCTCCTGGTGTGTCCAGCCTGTTGCAGAGCTTAGTGTTGACAGCAAACAGGCAGGTTTTCCCTTCCTGGCCCTCTGCAATATCACTGATAAAGACACTGAAGGGGGCTAGACCCAGCACTGATCCCTGTGGTACCCCACTGGCAACTTTACCCTCCTCAGAATGAATGCCATTTACCACCACCCTCTGGGTCCTATTATCCAGCCAATTCTCCACCCACTTCACTATCTTCTTTCCCACCCCATGCTGCCCAGCTTGTTTAACAGCCTTCTATGCAGCACGGTGTCAAAGGCCTTGCTAAAATCCAGGTAGACCACATCCACTGCCCCTCCTCAATCCGCCTCCCTGGATACCCAGTCAAAGAACTCCATGAGGTTAGTCTGGCACAACCTCCTTCCCATAAAACCGGGTATAGCAGACTTACCCATCTTTTGTTTTATATGTAAGCAATAAGGCATGATGGGGTGTGCGTGGAACACATTTTACCGCATGACCAGGGGCGTAATAAGGCAGGAGGCTGAAGGGCGAGGAATGGGCTAGTTTTTTGAAAAACATTTTATGGTTGGGAAAAGCATGTTTATATGTAGAAGCAATAGATTTACTTGTGTGCATTTATGATAAAATAGTCCTTCCACCCACTACAAATGATGTCTTTGATGATGATGTCATTGTATTATTAACTTCTTTCTTCTTCCTGTTTTTTTTCCCTACATTCAAGATGTGGGGTGTTTATCATAGAATGTTTACCATGGAATACATGGATTCAAAATTCTGCTCAGTTCCACTGGCAGAGTGTTTCTCTCCTAACACTCTGTATACACAGACAACAACGGCCTTTGTTACAGCTAGAGACTCAATTATCTCACTGTCAGGGCAAGAAGAAGACAGTTCCCTGATGAGCAGGTAGAGACAGAAGGGGGGGTTTTCACTGTCAGCAAAGAAACAGTTGTAGTGAAAACTATAAACAATACTTAGTGTTTCTAATGTGTTTATGCATGTAAGGAGAGTGTGATAATCAGGGAAACAACATTGAACTAATTTGTTTTATTTTTTATATAAGGTAGTTTTAATTTTAGGGCCCAGATGAAGTTTTTTACAGTGTAAAGGTAGCATCCATGTTTGTGGTGGAAGATCAGTTCTGGCGGTAGGGGGCTAACTGAAATGCCTTTGTTCCAAATGCCCATTGATCTGGGTTCCAGACCCTTCGCAATCCTTTTTTTAGCCATGTGTAAACCATATTTTATACATAAATAAGAGGCAATCAGATTACATGATTTTACCCTGCCATTTTATAAAATACATTTGGATGTTTACTCTTGTTTTGATCACAACTGTGTATACAGGGAAAAGGTATACAGTTCTACAGGGAAAAAGCCACATCAATGTGTGACACCAACAGGCAGATAATAGCCACTAACTGTGCATATTTTTTATTTACAGATAATTCCCAAAGGAGACCTAAGGTGGACATGTTTATTGTTACTCTATTTTCTATTTTCTGCATGCATTTAATTTCACCCTTTCATTTCATTTACAGCTCACACGCTGGTGTAGCAGTCTGTTTTTGTGCTTATAATTTATTTTAAAATTCCTTTTAATGCCCAATGTGCTGTGCAGTTATAAAACAGTTAGTAAGACATGCCAAGGACAATTAATAAAAATACAGAATATACATCTGTTCCAATCTGACAAACACAATGTGCAATATACAATACTCAGCAGACTGATTTCAAGACAATAAAAAATGTATTTTGATTTTTGCACACCAGGATAGCCTCATTTGATTTAGACACATATTCTTCATAAGGATCCTGGGGGACAGATACGGCAGCAGAGGTAACACGTGAAATTTACAAATGTGGAGATTTCAAATCTAGCTAAATGCATAAAGTTATAAAAAGTGCAATAAAAATACATATTTACATATTAACATAAGTACATTCTTGACAGTAGGAATGATCAGAATTTCTGCTTCAAAGTCTCAATGTAAAATGAGGGACAGCACCAGCATGGCTCTGCCTTTTATGCATTGTCTAATGTGAACAGGGGAGTAGCAAACTATTCCCAGCAGGGGGAGGTGTGGTGGCTTTTACCAAGCCAGCCTAAGTCAAGGCAGAAAAAGAGACCGAGAGACAGAGAGAGCATTCTTACTCTGCACTGATGAACTCTCTTCATTTTGGAATCTGAGGATGTCTGTAGTCCAGGCTATTTATAACACAAAGATACCATCTGTCACGTTACAACCTTCGCTGATGTGATGGAATAAGACTTGGGTGTTAGTGAAACCATTTATTGATTGGTAGATTATAAGGAATATTCCATTTCTTAACCTGATTTTCATGGCAGTTCCAAAAGATTGGGTTTTTAGGGAATTCAATAGCTACCCTTACCGAAAAACACCTACTTGTGAACCAGGTGATCACAGGTTGAAACCTTACTAGAGAAAATTCACTGAGTGACCTTAAGCAAGAACCAGTGCTCATGTACACCTAGCTACAGAAATGAGTTGAAGCAAGACCACACTGAAAATAAGATGCTGTATCTCAATTGGGCTGTCCTGGGTAAATCAATTGTAAAATAAATATAAAAAGACTTGCAAGAGACATAAACATGACCTTTATGAAGTTTTGCAAGAAACATCTGCACCTGAGTGCTGAAGCATACCTTGTATCCTAAAGGCATAATCCTTGCAGGACTTTGTTCTCAGCTCAGTCTTCCTGTACCAGTGGAATAATGCAAGGATTATGCCCCAGCGATATGAGGTATCCATAGATTTTGTACTTATCCTTGCAGTTTCTTTGTGAACCCTCATGGTAACCTTCCAGTGCTTCAGTACTTCTGGCTATAAGACTGAGAAAAAGCAGGACCTCACCGAAAATGAGATGTTGCATCTCAACTGACCCGTACTGTTGCTATACACAATAAGTCCATTAGACACCCAAGCACCTTAAGCACCTCAACACTATATGCTGTATATATGTATATATAATATATTATAGGGGCGTGGTCACACCCCTATAATTAGTGTTATGAAGGCACTTCTATGTTAAAACTTGAAAATTTGCACGTTAATAACTTTGGACCCATTCAACAGATTTGCATGAAATTTGGTATGTGTGGTGGGGCTTGGTAGATGTCTTGATTAGCCAAGTTGTATTTCAGTCAGACTTATGGTTTTTGCACACCAAAATGCTGAACAATGCACTTTTTGCCAGTTCTGTGGGCAGTTTGTCAGATTTTGTCCGTGGTGCTGCACAGCCATCATTTGGTCTGCTGGTCTGAAATTTGGCATGTAGAAAGAGCTTTGGAAAAGAAACATGCCACTTTTTGTTTGGTGAAAAAATATTAATCCATTCAAAAGTTATTAAACTTTTTAGCTCCCATTATTAGTCTATGGGAAAATTTATACGGTTATTTTGTGAAAGAAGAATGGGGTTTTGGCCTTCACAATCAAAGAATTTGCAGGCTCGCGATCACAGAATTTTTTATCGTGAGAAATTTATTGATCGTGACAGCCACCATCTTGTTTTCAATTTGGGGTTGGGAAAAAAGTTAATATTTCATCCCACGGGTGACTTGTGAAATAATTGAGGCATGGGTTTAGATCAGCTGGCATCCCTGTATCAACCCATGCCTCTGGTTCATTTTAGTTTTGTCAAAAAATAGTGTTTTTCACTTTTACAATCTTTGGCCATGGCTCGCTAATGATCTTCGGCCATGAGTCTGCAAAATCTTCGGCTGCAGTCACGGCCGATTATTTTGCAGCCTCGCGGTCAAAGATTTTTAGTGAGCCACGACCAACCGCATGTTATTATTTTCATATTTTCCAGCTCACCCAAGAAAACTGGCATTAATAATCTCTGATTGTACCTTGTTACCAAAATAAAACAAACAAATATGCATCCGAAATGATTTACTTTCGCATTTAGGGATATTTTCCTGAAGACGACCAAATGGCTAGAACCTTAATTCTGACTTCAATGTACATTTCCCATGTACAGTATATGAAAACTATCTATTCCACAGTATACAACATGTTTCAGACTAAATGTTTTTTGGGGTGTTGGCTTTTTTTTTTGTCCTTTGCAAAATAGCTCCTGACAGTAAAAAAGACTTTGGTTTCTGTCTGGTACACTGTGTAGTGCCTGAGAAATATTGCTTGCTGTTGTAAAGCTACAGTACATGCATCACACAAAACTGTATTTTCATTATACTTGTTCTACTTCTGACCGGAATTCTGTCGCACACCTGATACAAATTATCTGCTCAGTCGTGGTTTGCAAACCAAACCAATAAAAAGCACCCATGTGAAGAAATATGTATAGCATTGCCTTACCACTGCAGAGTAAGTTGCACTTATTTCTGCTTATCTTTAACAATCTGAGCAACACTCTTCTTTTGCAATGGCTGCTGGTCAATGCAATATTTTTAGCATCATAAATATCCATATTATCTTCTTCAGATGATGTTTCATTGCCCTTCTGTATTTCTGATAAAAAAAGGAACAAGTAACAGCACAGAAAGTTAATAAAAGTTTAGGATTCTGTAGATGTTATTTGTTTTTCATTTTAAATACAAAAATGGTAATTAGAGTCAAAGCGTTGTGATCCTCGGTATGTGGTAAACAAATAATATTGTGCGGAGAGAAGCCCGATGTCTCATGCAAGATAAATGTAAACACAGTAACACTTGTACAGTGCATGGCTATGGAACTATAATCCATGATATGAAATTAAATAGAGTAAAACTCATAATAATCTGCCATACACCAATTGGTTTGTAGTGCTGTTGACCGAAAAATGCATTATTCTCAGGTGTACATCTACTTTCTTGGAATTGAAATCCAGTAGTATTTCTACAATTTCACAAATACAGACTAATTCTAATGTTGTTTTTTTATTATTATTACTTTACTTATTCATTGTTACTTTAAAATGTGTTCAAAAGGCAAGGTAAAGCCCTGTAAAAGGCACAGTCGGGCATCAGCTCACCTGATTTAAACCCTATTTTAAGTCCTGTATCTTCTTCTCTGGTTCTGGACAATGGGTCCTCTTCAATTTCACTACTACCCAGGCTCTCGCTAGAATAAGAAATCAATTTTTTACCAATCAAGGTCATATAAGATTCCACCCGGACTCTTGACAATTCCTTCTGAGAAGGTTGTAAGTGATGTAAAGAATCTTCATTTTTGGATGATTCAGAAATTCTTTTCATTGGCATTTTCATGCCAGGGTTCAAACAAAATTATAAGGTATTTATTGTCCGTGTAACTGGACTTTTGCCAGATGAATTCTTAATCCCTGAATTTACCATGCAATGAATATGTTGTCATTCCACCTCTCAAACATAAAAGTTTCAACCAGCAGTCTTACTCTAGAACTCTATAAAAATGTTAGATCCAGTGTGTGATCTCGTCCAATTTAAATGCCTGAATAAAGTTCTAGGTATATTTAAAATGATCTTATTATTGAGGTACATATCCATCTGTGTCCATAAAATCCACTGAGTTCAACATTTCCAGCTATTAGATTGCTTTTCTAGGCCAGCCTAGACATTGCCACAACTTATTGGTCCCCTAGAACACACACACACAGCTGAAAGCAGAGCTGCTATCAAAAGAAGAGCAGTCGGTAAACATCAGGGTTTGCGGTTGTGATCCCAGGTACTTTTATTGTGAAAAAACACAAGGGCCCAGTGTTAATTAAAGACCACATGACATCATAGTGATGAATTGGGTTTATTTATCATCTCAGCAAAACACAGAGAGAGCAGAGACCATGTATTAATGGCTAACTGACTGGAACAATCATTTCTAATTCTATCTCTCATGCTGCTGTTTATTGTGGCCTTTTGAACATGGATGATTGAACTCATGGTACAGTGTCAAGTGGGTGTTAGACGAATCAACACACTGTTGACTATACTTCTATTTCATTTAAACTAGCACTGACCCATATGTATTTCCTTTCAACCACAATGAACAGGCATTCAGTTTTCTGAATTTACAGCATAATGGTGCTGATCACGTGCTCAAAAATATCTGAGTTAATACATAAAATGTCTATACTCCAAAAGATACAGAATAGAAAAACAATGTCACAATTTAAATAAGTATCAAATAAATACTAAGTGCACTGTTCATACTCCAGTCAGTATACAATAATTAATAGGCACAATGTCCACAATAATTCAGTGTGAGCACCTAATAATGCTACACAATATCCCTACTATAATAATAAGTACAATGTCCTTCTCCAACAAGTAACTACACTATCTGTTCTTCAATGAGCATAGACTAATTATAAAGGTAATGGCCACGAATTCCTAAAGAATATACTACTTACAAACTACAATATTTGCACACCAATAATAATAATAATAATAATAATAATAGGAGTGTAAGTCGTAAATAAATTCAGAGTCTAATACATTTATAAGCACAATATCTAACAAGTGTATCACTGAGTATATAAATATTACTTGTATAATGCTCCTGCTCTAATAAGATAGGGTACTTGCACTGCAAAGCAAATTATAGCAACTAAGCTGTATTTTATTTTGTGTGTTTTTCTCATTGTGTTCCACCTGAAAACGAACCTAGGCTCACCGCGCTTCTCTCGGTTACCAGCATATTACATAAATACAGTACTTTCAAATAATTATTAAAATGTCCATACTCCAAAATTCAAACTGCTATCATGTATCACCTGGGGGCCAGAAACCCGGGCCAAGTGTACACCCTGGGGGGGGAATGCTACAAGTCTCGATGGCTGAGAGGGACCTGGGGGTGGTGGTGGATGTCAAGATGAACAACTCTGAGACTTGTAGGAGGGCAGCAGCCAAGGCCAACAGGATGCTGGGATGCATCACTAGGGGGATCACCTCCAGAAGGATGGAAGTGATACTCCCTCTGTATAACTGCTTGGTGAGGCCACACCTTGAGTACTGCATGCAGTTTTGGAGGCCACACTTAAAGATGGACATTAACCTCCTGGAGAGGGTCCAGAGGAGGGCAACCATAATGATTTGGGGCTTGGGGGACAGGACCTATGAGGAGAGGCTCAAAGAGCCAAAGATGTACACATTGGAAGAGAGAAGGGACCGGGGGGACATGATAGAGGTCTTCAGGTACATGAAGAAGGTAAATAGGGGAGGAACAGTCAGGGTGCTTTGAAGGAAGGAGGAGGGGGCCACTAGAGGGCATGGGTGGAAGCTGGAGGGGGGAAGATTCAGGGGAGAAAGGAGGAGGTGCTACTTCACTGAGAGGGTGGTGGAGCCATGGAATGCGCTGCCTAGGGGCTGGTGGAGGCAGAGACAGTGGAGGGTTCAAGAGGGGTGGGACAGGTACAGGGGAAGGGTTCTGGAAGCAAAATCCAATGCAGCAAGAATATCCGGAACTGGGAAGGGAGAAGCCAGAGAAGGCGAGGGGGGCAGCAAGGTCAGCAACCAGGGTGGGGGCTGACCAAACGAGCAGACACGAAAGACCGTTAGGCCTATTCTGTTGGCATTTTAGTATGTTAGTATGGCATGCTTAACAAATTTAACAGGATCTATACCTGTGAGCACTGCACCCAGACTCTCTTACCCAATCCCTAGCAGTTACACTTGGGAATTAAGAACATTGTTCTTCACAGGACAGAACATGAAAAAGGTGAGTATGCTGCAAGAAATAATTTCACCAGTTCTGATTTGATCGCATAGAATCATTTGTGGCAAAAACATTGCTGTTTCCATAAGCAACAAATGTCTTTTTTTGTTTATGCCAAAAAGTAGTTTTAGAAGAACAACATATTGTTTTGCTATTATTCTTTTATTTTAACATGGTTCTTTTTATTTTACCCATCCCCTTTTTATGTTTGCTTGCACGCATGTGCAAGAAACATAGTGCCATCATCCGAGATTTCAGAGGTGTGTCACCCCCTCTTCCAGTTCAGTCAGTGTGTTGGCAGGCATGGCCCCTGTAAGCCAATGCATGCTGGAGCTGTCTATGACAAGCTCCAAAATGCAGTGGCATACAGTTGAAAGGGGGAGCTACACTTCAGTGAGCAGCAATAAGATATTACCTGCTCATGCGGAGCTCCCCTTACACACACACACACACACACATATGCACGCATACTGCATGCTGCTCCCCACACACACTCTATAGCCGACGGGGGGTGCCCAAATTGGCTGTGCTGCGCTCCCCCCCAAAGCCTTCCAAATGCCATGCTGGGTGCCCACCCCAGTGTGGCAACTCCAACTCCAATGTTATAGCCGGGAGGTGCCCAATCCCCGTCGGCATCTCTATCTTCTCCCCAGTACTGGGTGCCACGCTGGGGCCCACCCAGCATGGCAACTGATCCTATGGCTGATGGGGTGCCCAATCCCCATCAGCTCCACAATCCCAGCCATCCTTGTGCACGCTGAGGCCCACCCCAGTGTGGCAAACATCTAATAATATCTTTTTTTTTACCTGCAAAATAAAAGCGGTCCCCACGGCACTTCTTCAGCCTCCCCACCCACTCGCCTCTGCCTCCCCACCCCCACCCCATACTTACCTCCGGAGCTTGGCGTGACGATCTTAGCTGGACGGGAACACGTCTGCACTCTTCAAAGCTGACCACAAACTGAGGAAATGCTGGTAAGCTGTATAATGGGCTAGATGGTTTTTTTTCAACTTTGTTGCATATCTCAGGCATTTTTTAGAATTTTTGCACCAAATTTTCAACATGGAGTTTTTGGGATCTCTCCTCATGAATTCTTGCACTGTTATGGCGTTACTCGGGCCCGAAGGGTGATTTCGCAGCCACTGCACAAAAACACCTTTCTGGAATGATTAACAAAATAACACTGCCAATGTTCATAGGGTGGGCTCTCAAAAAGACTATTTTGAAAATTTGGTGGAAAAATTCCTAAAAATGACTGTTTTACGAGTGTGCTGCTAAGTAGTTCCCACGCATCAGCCCTAAGCTCGTGAATTTTCAATATTTACTCTAGATTTTCAACATGCCATTTTACCACCCCTTCTTATGAACAGTACAGCTGTCATTTTTCACATCTCACCCAAAATGTGTTTCTGCCCATGTAGTGCACAATGGCGCAGTCGGTGTGTGAAATCAATGTATTGGATACATTAAGAAAATCACACTGACACTGTTCATGAGCAGAGGTCTTAAAATGGCTATGTTGAAAATTTGGTGAAAAAATTCCTAAAAATGACTGTTTTACAAGCATGCGTTGCGCAGTTCCTACACACACTCATAAGTCTGCAAAATTTCAATATTTTCACTCCAGATTTTCAACATTGCCATTTTACCACACCTTGTTATGAGCAGTAAAGCTGTAATTTTTCACATCTCACCCAAAACGTGTTTCCGTCCATGTAGCGTACAATGGCGCAGTAGGTGTGCGAAATCACTGTATGGGACACATTAAGAAAATCACAGTGAAACTGTTCATGAGCAAAGGTGTTAAAATTACTCTGTTGAAAATTTTGTGCAAAAATTCCTAAAAATTACTGTTTAATGAGCCTGCGTTGCACGCTTCCTACGCACACTTGTAAGTTTGCGGATTTTCAATATTTTCCGTTCAGATTTTCAACATTGTCATTTGACCACACCTCCTTATGAGTAGTACAGCTGTCATTTTTCACAACTTGCGCAAAATGTGTTTCCACCCATGTAGCGCACAATGGCGCAGTTGGTGCATGAAATCAATGTTTGAGACACAAAGAAAATCACAGTGAAACTGTTCATGAGCAGAGGTGTTAAAATTACTCTGTTGAAAATTTGGTTAAAAAATTTCTAAAAATGACTGTTTTATGAGCCTGCATTGCACGCTTCCTACACATGCTCGTAAGTTTGCAGATTTTCAATATTTTCTCTTCAGATTTTCAGCATTGTTATTTTACCACACCTCCTTATGAGCAGTACAGCTGTCATTTCTCACATGTTGCCCAAAATGTGTTTCCGCCCATGTAGCGCACAATGGCACAGTCGGTGTGCAAAATCAATGTACAGGACAAATTAAGAAAATCACAGTGACATTGTTCATGAGCAGAGGTCTTAAAATGTCTATGTTGAAAATTTGGTGACAAAAATTCCTAAAAATGACTGTTTTACGAGCGTGCATTGCGCAGTTCCTACGCACGCTCATAAGTTTGCGAATTTTCAATATTTTCACTCCAGATTTTCAACATTGCCATTTTACCACACCTCCTTATGGGCAGTACAGCTGTCATTTTTTACATCTTGTGCAAAATGTGTTTCCACCCATGTAGCGCTCAGTGGCGTAGTTGGTGTGCGAAATCAATGTTTGGGACACATAAAGAAAATCACAGTGACACTCTGCATCAGCAGAGGTCTTAAAATGGCTATGTTGAAAATGTGGTGGAAAAACTCCTACAAATGACTAACAACTGTGTGTTGCACAGTCCGTACACATGCTCGTAATTTTGAAAATGTTCAAGATTTGCAGTACACTGCGTTTTAAATACCTACACAGGACATACATGTGTTTATTATTGAAAATGTTGTATTTTTGCCATAAAGGGTGAAATTGTGGCAATAATAGACAGTTTTGGGAAATTACTGTCGAATGCACGAAAGTGTTGCAAATTGTACTTTCGTGCATTCCACAGTGTCGCAAATTACTTTCGTGCATTCGACAGTGTCGCAAAAAATTACTGTCGCAGTGCGAAAGTGTCGCAAAATTACTTTCGTACATTCGACAGTGTTGCAAATTTAGAACTTGGGAGTGCCAAATACATTCATTATCAAATCAGATTTGAGTGTGTTTGACTGACAGGTGGTCCTACTAATGTAATACAAGATGTGTTAGGCCATGTCTGACAACCAATCAGAGACGGAAAACACTGAAGAAGAAGTCAACAGCAGCCATCTTAGTTCTAACTGAGACAGAGCAGTTTCATAACTGTAAGTACAGTATATTTTATAAATCATTTTTATAGTATGATAAAAAATGTTACCAGCATGTAAATACTATTAATCAAAACGTTTTTCAATGCTGAATTTGATTATGTAACTTGTTATTATCTAAAATGCTGTATTTAGAAAAAACAGTTTAAAGTCAGATAGCATTTTAGTACTCATTTGTAGAGATACAGCTGCAAATAGAGGGAGCTAGGAAGCTGCATGTGGACCCATAACAGAAGATGTAACCAATCAGACATGTTTCTGCTGTTGTAATTGTTTAAAACTGCCTAAGAAAAGGATGCATTTTTCCCACTTCTCAATGTTTGCAGATTTTAGCTGGAACCGAAGTCTAGTAATAGTGACTGCATCACTTAGATTGGTTAATGAAGCCACAGCAGCAGGGAATGTTTATTTTAGATTTGTGTGTTATGTCTCAGCCCACTGGAGCTAGCTTTAAATAAGGAGGGAAAATATCAGTTTTATTTTCAGTACTGCCTGGTCACTGCAGGGTGAACACTGACTTTCTTTGTAGCTCTCTGTACAGTTCTGAGTGTTAAAACTTAGAATGGCAGAACATAGCAAAAGGACTTTGTGGATAGTTGGAAGCAGTTTTGTAAGACGAGCAGTTGAGTTCGCAGTTCATAGTAATTTTGGGAGGGACCTGCAGCTCCCCGATTGCTATGTAAGATGGTTTAGTCGTGGTGGCATGAGATGGGAACATCTTATGCCAACCATGCACAGACTTTTGAGAACTCACTGTCCTCCTGACATACTGCTAATACATCTTGGAGGCAATGATTTGGGCTCAAAACGCTGGGTAGATTTAGTTACAGAGGCAAAATTGGACCTTGCTTCCATCATGTCTATGTTGCCTGCCTGTATTATCATTTTTTCCGATATTACAGAGCGTAAGGTCTGGCAAGCAGAACATCATATGTATCTGATTGACAGAGCTCACAGAAAAGTAAACTTACAAATATCTGCTTTTCTACGCATGCATGGAATGTACACCATACGTCACCCCGAAATTAAGTATTGTTATGATTGGCTATACCTACCTGATGGTGTGCACTTCTCGCATGCTGGCAATTACCATTTCCTGGCAGACCTTCGAGATGCAATCCTCAAAGTCCTCTAAGAATGTCAGACTGTTTGAACAAAAAAATAAGTGCAAACAAAGGTTCTTTTCAGAACCAAGAAATGTTGGTCAAAAAATAGAACAGGTGTAAACATCACTCAACAGATGTAAAAGATGAGTTGGGATTATTCAGACCATTCCAGGGTGTGGAAGAACAGTGGGAAATTGCAGCAGGATTGCAACAGACTGTAGTCAAGACAATCCCCTGTCAGCTCCACTGTCTCTCCCCGTTGGTCATGAATTCTTGCACTGTCATGCTGTTAATTGGCCCCAAAGGTGGGTTTTGCAGTTACTGCCTGAAATCACTTTTCTGCACTGATTAACAAAACGACACTGCCAGTGTTCATAAGGTGTACTCTCAAAAAGCATATGTTGAAAATGTAGGGCTGGATATTCAAACTGCGCCATTCTGTGCTGCAAGCACTTGTGCTGCTCAAAAAAGTTCTGCTGGGGTGTGGCCGGGGTGATATTCAATGGAGTTGTGCTATTGAGCAAGTCCTTTGAATATCCCCCCACCACACTCACTGTGCATGGTGCAGTGGAACTTGTGCTATTACAAGTGATCAGAGTGGATTATTCAAGATGCGGTGGTGCAAGTTCCATTGCGCCATGTGCAAATTTCCGATATTCAAAAGGTGACGTGCAAATGGGCCCATAATTCATGCAAGGTGCAGGGGAGTCCATTTGCATCTATTTATGGAACCATTTGCATGCCATTACCATACAGGTGCATCGATCACGAATGACTTGCGCCTGGCACCCTGACAGGCAGCAGCCGTCAGGGACCGATGCACCCTGCAGCACCATCGCGGGGAAAACAGTGGTAACCCCCCCTGATTGGCCCAATTGTGGGCAAAACAGTAGTAATCCCCTTCCCCGACTGGTCTGATCATGGACAAAACTGTAGTAATCCCCCTCCGACTGGCCCAATCGCGGACAAAACTATAGTCACTCCCCCATGACTGGCCTGATTCTGGGCAAAACTGCAATAATACCCCTCACTAGCCCGATTGCGGGCAAAACAGTAGTAATCCCCACCCCCCAGTAGCCCGATTGCAGTCAGAAAAGAGGTCAACCTCCACCCAAGACCAATATTCTTGATGGTCTGCTGAACTGCAAAGCATGATCGCTGGCATTACAGTCAACCCACCCAGGTCCAAGTACCCTGGTGATCTAGTGGCCCCCCACCCCACCTACCCATGGAGCCCAACCACCCCACTCCCCACCCCCATCAGACAGTGTGCGGCAGCACCCCACCTGTCTGCTGTCCCGTCACCCACTGACTGACTGCTCGGTAGGGCTGCACATTCATTGGTTCAGAGCAAGAGCCAATGGGCATGCAACCCAAACCATACAAGGCAGTGCAGATATGTGAATGAATTTATTCACATATCTGCACTGCCTTGTCAGGTATGGGATGCATGCCCATTGGCTGTTGCTCTGAACCAATGGGCGTCCAGCCCTACTGAGCAGTCAGTCAGTGGGGTGGGACAGCAGACATGGGTGCTGCCACCCACTCTGCTGAGGGGGAAGGGTGATGGGCTCATGGGTGAGTGGGGTGTTACTACTAGATCACCAGGGTACTTGGACCTGGGGGGGCTTGACTCTACTGTCTAAAAATGGCTGTTTCATGAGTGTATGTTGTCCAGTTATTATGGCCGATTCTAAGTTTGGAAAATTTTTATATTTGCACTACACTGACTTTGTACTTAACAGAATGCTTAAATGTTATTTTGAAACTATTTTTTCTGTATGCATGTAAAGATTTGTGATAATGATGACAAAAGTAATAAGATACAGCTGTAAAGATTTAAGTAGTTTAACTTAATAGAACAGAAATATTTCAGAGAACATGGCAATAAGTACTATGATTTGTGTGTGTTTTTTTCAGAGTCATGAGTATCTGGAGCGTCAGAGAAGTGTGTGCGCTGTTCGAGGCAGTACAGGCACCCGGTAGTGCACGCATCCTCCTGCGTAGCACTAACCATAAGTTGGACAATATGTGGAGGCGCATACACAATTATTTGTATGCAGTTTTAAAAGTGAGAAACAAGACGCCACTCCAATGTAAGAAGAAGTGAAAGCTGTTGCGGCAGCGATTCTACCATCTCAGGCAGAGGGAGGAGATACCAGATCAGGACACGTGTTGGTACTACCTTAGCTATGAGCTGTGGGAGGCAGCTGGAAAGCCACAAGCTGGGGAGCGTGCTACACAATGTAAGTAAACTATCAATATTTTCATGATAATAGTAGTTGTGTTGTGTAGTGGTGTATGACACATTCTGCAACCAGTATAGACCGAATGTAGCTGTGTTTATGTTAGGCTGTGTTTTGGTGGTTTGCTCACACAGCAACTGTAATGTTCGATCCCTGTATACACTTACTTAAATGATTTTCTTGGTGTCTTAGTGATGTGTACACCCACCCAAAGCATTATTGCAAACTCTCAGTAGTTGCACAATGACAGGAACATTTGCTGTTGTAGTGGTGCATGTCCCTGCTCAGATCTGTCCTGGTCATCTTCCTGTGTAGAACATTGATAGATCGGTGGCAAACAGGTCAGGACTCTTCTGAACACTACAGCTGTCTGATTAATGTGGTATGCATTACTGCTACTGCAGTCGCTAGCCAGTTCTGATGGTGAGAGGAGCACTGACCTGCTCGTCAGAGCTGTTCTTACTGTGTGTATTGGAGGATGGACACTGCACTTCAGGTTTTGGGGTACTGAAACACTAGATATTGCTGTGATATTTGAGTGCTTTGAGTAATGTTTTGTGGTTTGGGGGCTGAGGGAGTACTATTTCGCCAGTTAAACATTACTTTCTGATGCTGATGTGTTTGAAATTGCAGCGGTGGGGTTGAGTGTTCTACTGGAACAGCAGGTATATTTTGATGTTAGCATGTCAATGTAGGATTATGATCATGCTTACTGGATGGGGGAGTACCAGTACAAGTAGAGGGTGTTCATTCATTTATGTGCCTACATGGGTTAGAAAGCATGATTGGTGGTGGGACACAAGAACAAAACTGGCTCAATCCTTACAAAAATGTGGATCTGAGGCTCAGGGATTGCAGTTGGCGTGTGGGGGAGTAGAGGCACTATACTGGTACAAAAAAAGAAGAATGTTAAATGGTACAGGTGACAACCATAGTGAGATCATGTGTACTGGTTGCTAGGTTAACTGTTACTGTTTTGTGATGTGCTATCAAGGTTAACTGACACTGCAGGAACCACTTGCCGTAATGTAACAATGCTTATCAGCTGTATATCTTGTATTAGTGTATATATCCCTAACTATTGTTATATGGTTGTGTATACTGAATATAGAGTAGTATTATGTTAAACAGCAATGGTTATTATATTTATTACACTGCTGAACTGATGACAATTTTAATAATGTGAATAATTTGTTTGCTTGTAATATTTATGATAACACGTGACATTTTACATGTCTGTATGATGACTGGGAAATAGTCAATAAAGGAACATGTTAAGTAGTAGAAATATGTCAATTATTTATATTTAAGTGTTTCTACATAACTGATGATTCAAATAATGCAGTAACTAAATACCCTTTTTTTATGTTAATTTAACAGATCATCAGAGGCACTCCCCACCTCTTGCTGAGGTAGTACCAGCACGGGCTGAAGCTGTGGAGGCTGTTAAGTCTGACTCCGAAAGTGTGATTTTTGTGGAGTCAGATGGCAAGAATGTACCTGTTTTCATAATGTTTAATATCACCTATGAGTACTTCTTGGGTATCGTATAAGTAAGCCATTTTTATAAGTGAGGAACAGAGATTTAACAAGTATTTTCTGTGGCTATAATTAAGCAATAATGTGAACAGTGTGTGTGTTGTGGTGGGATTATGTCACGCCTCAAGTGCTTGGGCAAAAGGCCGCAGGCCAGGTGGCTCCGACACCTGAGGCGTGATGGTATCCAAAACAACACACATCCTGGAGGCCATTATTGCTATTATCCAAAGGTTTCATTGGTATTCAGAATAAGAAGTATCATTGTAAAGATGATTGTGTGTAAGACAAAATCTGCTTAGTAAAAAGAAGATTCAACAATGAAGCTGATCATCTAGTACAGCATCAAGCAAAACTTAATGTACAGTTTTACAGTGAGGTTCAGATTAGACCTGTGATGTTGTACAGATTAAGATCATGGGAACATATGAACACTGAACAATTACAAACCAGGCAATATATGATGAGTAATGTCAAACTGATAAAAGAATGCTGCAGCAGAAACAATGGCATTTTGACATTGAATAGGTCATGGGAAAGAATATAATAGTGCTTGTGATTACTTCATTTGCATTACTACTTTAACACACAGTAAAGTTTAAACACAAACAAAAAAACAATGACTGCTAAAAGTGAGGTAAGCTTCTATATTACACAGTGCTAGAGATGACGTGGTCCCTTTGAATAAATCTGATTTCTGGTACTATTCTGTGTTGCCGTGATACCTCCCCCCCACACACACACATATTAGGACAGTGTACTAGACTACAGTGTGAACAGTCACTGTTCATCTTGTGTATAGATTAGAGTAGAGCCAAAGTCAGTGCTATCAGTTGTTGGCTGTGTACTTCTTTGCCAGATGCTAAGCTGTTATCTGCTGGTGACTGAGTGAGTGGGCAGGTTGTCAGGACACAGTGGTAGGGTTGCTAGGTGGGTATGACTATCAAGCAGTGTAGTGGCTGATTGTATTTGCTGTAATTTCCCTAAATGCAGCCACTGGCCCAAGAAGCATTTTCATTTTTCAATTCTGTGTCACGATGAGGTTGTGATAAGATTCCAGTGAACTTCAATGTTTAAATATAGCATGATAAGTTTGCATTTGGTCATGGGGTGGGCGTCAGCTGGATATCGCAGTTATATATATCATAAAATACCATGAGTGAGTGATAGGTTTTGCTTCACTGCATCAGTATAGATATTTCCGGAGAGTAACTGTGTGATTAGGTGAATAGTTGATAGTACTTGACTGACAGGGAACATTTCATATAGTAAGAGTCTGATCAGGTGACGTGGTTGCCTGCAGTGCTCTACAAAGGAACATTTTTATGTTGAGAGGATGTAATTCGGTTATGGGGTACATTGACGTTAAAGGTCATGCCAATCACTATAAAGTGCTCACTGTAGCAGGGTAAACAGTAGCAGCACTGCAGCCATACAGGTGATAACACACAGTTAACTGTTAATTGCCTTGCTTGTATACTAAGTGTTCCCCATTAACACAGCAATGTTAATATTTGTAGTTCACATGTACTATGTTGATATGTGGGTGTCCGTTGCTGAATATTATAGTTTGTGTGTGTAGTAATACACCACTGGTACTGTGTAGTTGATATACTATTGTCTGTTGACTTACAGTGTCACAGTTCCACTGTGCAACGCATGGTGGAGCTGATGAAAGTGCACATTTAGTTGTAGTGAACAGGTTACAGCACTGCAGCATTTTTGCTGTGTTGAGCTTTGTGAAACACCCAGTACTGTTACAACAAGGATTGCACCACTTTGTGTTGCAGTGCGAATATTGCAGCCTTTCTGTGTTTTGCATTTTTCAGAGTACTATTTTATAATGCTGTACTTTAGCTATTTAGAATGTAAACATATACTTGGATGCTACTAGTGCAGTATGTGATCTTTATGTAATACAGTAAGAGTTTTGTTAAATATCGAAATATTTCAATTATCATCATTACATACAATTTTGATATTTTTTTATAGTGCCTATGGGAGGTGTGGTGACACCACTGGTGCAGGTGAAGGAGGAGGACAGTGGTACTGTAGAGCGTAAGTATGAAATAAGAAGTATATACTTGCAATGTATTGATTAGTACATTGAAATTAACAGTTATCTCCTATTAGATTATGCCCATAAAAATGAAGTGTGACTCTTCTGATCTAATTGTCTGTCTGAACAGCTCTGCGATTTTTAAAACTGCAATCAGGACATCAGAAGACGTGGTAAACAGGTGTATCTCTAAAACACTTGTTACCATTGAAATTCTGAAATAAAACTACTATCTTGAACAACGCTAAGCTGCTGTCTGCTAAAGCTCAGTAACAAAATACAAACACCCTTTACTTTCGTAATTGTACTGCTAGACAAACTAAGATGACAGCCAGGCTTTTAACAGATAAGTGCGTATAAATCAGTCTGACACCCATCTCGATTCACTTGGGACAACATCTCTGTCACTTGCATATACAGCTAGTTCAGTATAGAGAGGACAGTGTTTGTTAAAAGGAAAGCTAATGGGTACTTCATTCGCATTAACAGACAGAACCTTGCAAACAGCAGAGTGCTGAAAAACTATCACCAGACAATCACGTCTGAAACATGCTGTCCAATCCTGTGTTTGGCATGTCAATTGGCTGCTTGCTCATAAAGTGTCCCTTGAAAATATGATGAAACTGATAATAATGATACAAATCTACACAAGCTCAGTAGCAGGGCAGTGTAGCAATTAGGAAATATTTTTGGCAGTGCAACAAGTACCACAGTAACATTGCATAAATTTACTGCGTTTTTTAATTTACTTAGTTCTTTCTATCTTACCCAAAAAATAAGCTAGTGTATAATTCCACTCTGCCACTTGAGAATGTTGGTAGTGGTAGGATTCTCTGCAGATGCTGTGTTTACGGCATTGTAGTGCCTTGTTGCCAAACAACACTACACTACATGGGCAAATGATGTCACCACCAATACCGTTTGGTGTGATATCGCTTAACTATATGGTTGTTGAATGTAGAATAATTAGAACTGTTTGAATACTGTTTCTGTAAATATCATTGTAGGGTTAGTGACGAGTATGTGTTCTGTGATATGTACCAGTAACTTGTAACTCCGTGTTACGATTTTCCACTATTAAACTGTGAAAACATGTATTGTCGATACTGAGAAAAAGAGTAACATTTTGAGAGATAGTCTGTACATAATTGTAAGTAGTAGTTGTAAAATTTACTGTTGCTTTATATTCACTATGTTATGATGTGTAAATATTTAAAATCAGTTAAGCAATAATGCACAACGGGGTGTGTGTTGTGTTGAGATAACATGACGCCTGCGGTGATTAGGCATGATGGCCCACCAATGTCCAAAATATCTGGTGATGAAGTGGATCCCCACCCAATGCATACATAAAGCGCCACCACCCTGCTCCTCCCCTCAGCTGGTGGGCGGCAGCACCACACCCACCTGCCACCCTGCTACCGGCAGACTGACAGCTTCATAGGGCTGCACGCCCATTGGATCAGGGCAACAGCCAATGGGGATGTAGTATAATAGACAGCAGAAGTCAAGATATGTGAATGAACAATCATATCTGCATATCTGGACTGACTTACGGTGAGGAGACTGTATGCCCATTGGCTGTTGTCCTGGTCCAATGGGCATGCAGCTCAGCCAAGTTGTTAGTAGTGGGTGAGGCAGCAGGCGGGGTGCTGCTGCCCACTGGCTGATAGGGGAGAGGATGGTGGTGTCCGTGGGTGGGTGGGTGGGGGACACTACATCACCAGTGATATAGTAGATTAGGGGGTTGACGTTATGCCCATGATCAGGCTTCACGGTACAGTGGAACACCAGGGATATTTGTCTTTGCTGGGGGGTTGAAGTTATGGTCGCTATCGGGAAGGGGTAAATAATGTTATGCACACGATTGAGCTGCTTGGAGGGTTACTGATGTGCATGTGATTGGGCTGGTTGGGGGGTAATAATCTTATGCATGTCATTAGGCTGCTGTGGGGGGGTTTACTGACGTAATGCCTCCCATTGGGATGCTCAGGGTGGTTTACTAATCTTATGACCGTGATCAGGCTGCAGGGGGTGTTGCTCCCTGATGGCTGCTGCTTACCAGGGTGCAAGATGCAAGTTGTTGGGGATCTGTGCAACCGCATGATAATGCCATGAAAATGGGGCCATATTTACATGCAAATGGCCCCCGCTGTTCCTTACATAAATCGTGGCCTCATTTACATGTCACCTTTTGAATATCGCAGGTTTGCACATGATGCAATGGAAATTGTGCCATTGCTACTGAATGGTCCACTCTGATCACTTGTGATACTGCAAGTTACACAGTGCCATGAACAGTGGCTATGGAGATGGGTCAATATTCAAAGAAAATACTCAATAGTGCAACTCCATAGAATATCGTCCTTGCTACACAGCTGCACAACTTTTTTGAGTAGTGCAAGGGCTTGCATCACAGAATGGCGCAGTTTGAATATCTGTCCCAGTATTTTAATATCAGTAGAAGATTGTTGTTCAATCTTGGTAGTAAACAGTTACAGTACAACACTGTTTTTAACTTGTTCCTATGTAAGACAAATCATAGTTATTAACATTTACTAATATGTACTACCTGATGTAACAGTGTCAGGGTGCACAGCAGAAATGTTCAAATAGGAAATAGTTAACAAAAACAGTACATCTATATTATGGTAGTTGCACAGACTTTACTTTAAGACTGTAAATGACATTAGTTTGATCAATATCTTACTGTGCTATAGATAGTTAGCAACAATTGTATAAATCAAAAATGTGATGCAAAAGGTTATTTATAATGTATAATATAAATATATTACATTGACAATTTTTAATATTTACAGTACTAATTGAGTAATGGTTCATCATATGTGACTAATATAATATATTGAGTAAGAACAATAAGTTTTAAGAATGACTACTTAAATCTATATCCCTAGTAGCAGTGATCTGTGCCTGCTTATGACATATGAAAGGAAAAGATAATATAATAATTAGATACAACAGAAAAACAAAATGGTATATTTATTACTATATATTAATTGATATTTTATTTGTATCTTTACAGAAGAACACCGCGAGAAGACATGCACTGTGCACTGCTGCTGTGTCCGCAGGCTCGAGCAGAAAATAAATTCTATTAAAGAAGAAACTGCTGCGCTGCGGGAGGGGCAAGAGAAATTGTTGTCCCTCTTTGCAGCACAGCAGGCAATGATTAAATTGCTGCTCGAGCCTGTGGACACAATAGTAGGTGTCAGTGTGTCCAGTACCACTGCCTCATCTGCACCAGGAACAAGTGACGGACAGACACAGTAACCAGCCTCCACAGCTTCATGTGTGTCTCCCCCCTCTGCTTTGCCGCAACAGCTTCCACTTTGGTGTGCCTCCACACATTGTCTAACTTGTGGACTGTGCTGCCTCGAGCAGTGCCACATCTCTCTTGATCATGGAGAGTCTGCTATTTGTATATAGTTTAATAGTTGTATTAATAATAATCATGTTTATTTGAAATGTTTAGAAAATTATTATTTCTTCAACATATTTATTTTTCAAATTATTTTTGTAAAAGTATAATTTATCATTTTCTTATTTTTTATTTAAGAATTATAACTTATTTTTTGTATGAAGCAAAAATTTTATTTTTTGTATAACGTGATTTTTTTATATTTGTATATTGAAAGATAAAAAATAGAATATTTTCTTTAACAAAACATTTCTTGTGTTTCATTTTACCTTTATCCATAGCATCTGTGGAAAACATGATTCATTAGAAAGTCTTTCCTACTGATTCTATTACAAGGGTGTAACTGTTGATATTCTGTTAAACAGTGCAGGATTTGAAACAGCCTTATGCTAATCTCTTATTTACTACATTAGTACAGTTTAGCAATATGCTATTCAATATTTTCTAGTGTTTGATAACATATATAGTATTATTACAATGCAGACAATGACAGATTATGATCATGGTGAGTTCAGCACTGTGTGACTAGATTTCATACTTCGGCAGATCTTGTGGTACAATACACTGCTACAAGGTTATAAGGATAGTATTAACATAATTGTGTAGAAGCCATTATTGTCTAATTAACAAACAGTGAAATTTGTTATGCAGTATAAGATTACAGACACAGCAGAGTTTAACATACTTATATTGTGAAACACATAGTATTTCTTATCACTTTCTTTAGAAAATATGTTAACATGAATACAGTTATCTGGACAATATCTTTAAAGTCAAGTTACACAGTTACAACATGAGGAAATATTGACAGCAGTAAGTAGGTTTAACACAAAAATGCTTGCATATGGCCTTTAGTATGAAAATTGAACAGTTACTGTAAAATCTAAGAATTTGCAATACCAGCAAAGATTTCTTGTCTGTGGTATTACACTGGCAAGTAGATAGGAATGAAAACCACTTATGGAAATGCATCAGTAGATATATCCCCAACACAAAATACTATGTGCTCATAATACCATGCAAATATTTATCTGTCTAACTTTGCATTTCTGTGGGTGGAAATGTTAGTTTTTTTTTGAAACTTAACTTTCATGTTTCATACATTAAATAGTGTGGCTCTTTAACAGCATCTCAAACGTGTGTACTTGCACTACAAATCCATAATGTAAATGATTAGCTGGTACTGTGGGGTATGTAAACTATTTCTGTATTACCACTGTACTCATACACCAGATTATGTGGTGGGAGTGTGACGGCAAAAGGTTAGGCAGTAGCAGCACTGTAGTCATGCAGGTGATCATGTGGTGATACTGTACATCTTGAAGGACCCGTCCCTCTACCACCACATGTATATGCCAAATCAGATACTGTCACTATATGGGTTGTAGAACATACACTAACAGAACAGTATAGATATAACAAATGATTTTATGAGACCGTAGGAGCAAAAGGGTCCATGGTACCACATCTGCATTCATACAGTGAATGATTTGTTGCCATTGTGTGACTGCATTGCCATGTCTGTATTTACTACTTATACTTACCATTCTCAAAAAGAAGGGAAAGTCATAGCAAAAAAATCCATTTAGTGCATCAGTTAGGGTTGTTCCACAGCCATAAAAGTGAGGAAATTCACTGTTAGGGTTGAAAACCCTAACTCTGAATTCACACCCCCCCAGCACCACACACACAGACACACACACACACATATGCAAGTATGGGGGAGGACCAAGGCAACACGACCAATGACAGACAACCAGCAGCAGGTGACAGAAATAAGAAAAAAATGTCTAAATGTACTACAAGACATCCCCACCCACCTGACCGGGTACTGCATGCTCAGTGGAGATCAACAGCAAAACTGAGGCCATGTACACCAAATGTACACATCTCTGATTGCAGCTGCATACAACGTACCGCACTTAGTAGTTGCATGGCCTTACCTACCGATGCCCCACACCACAGCACAACTGTTACTGTGCCGTTAGTCAATATAAATGCTGAAGGTGCATGATCACAGTTGTACAAAGGTTTTAACACTAGTGAGTATACTTTAATTAAGAGAACTACATAAATTAAGTACAAGGCACAGCCATGGTCAAGATAAAGGCAGTATTGCATTTAGTATCTGATTTACATAGTAGTACATTTACTGCAACTGTTTACTCAAGATAGAGAGGCTGATGTAAACGTATGGAAAAGCATTGCCTGTTCAATGCTGTGAAATATGTACTGCCAGTATCAGATGCATTCGTACTGATGAAGGTGTACTGCTCATGTACATACATATACCTTCAGTGTGTTTGAATACTAAAGATGCAGTAAGTATTCGTTGCAAAAAAAAAGTGTAATTGTGTGGATTAGGCCAAGCAACTTCTAAATATCGTAGCACTACTGAGCCAACAATGGTGTAGCTGTATCAGAGATGTGTATAGGGTAGATTTTCCTGTAGGCACTTACTGAGTATGTTGTACCTGATAAAGACAATTTCATTGCATCTGTTATGACTAACTTATTGAAATAGTGATACATTGACTATTGTTGCAATAAGTGATCTATGTCACTTATGGACACAGCCTAATTTTTTAACAGTTGTTTCATACTCAGGCTGTATACCTAGTGTTTGGGTTTGCCACAATTATGTCACTGATGCTATCAAAGTGATAACTATATTAATTGTGCTACAATAGGAATCAAGTAGGTATAGTGTAGATATAAATAGAATGTCTTTTAGTATAGATTTAACTCACAATGGGTAAGTGTACGAGGACGGCAGGGGTTATTCTCTATCATTGACTGTGTCAGTTATAATCACACTAAGGTTTCGATGATCTTCATGAGTTAATATTCGCAGCCATTCTCCAGTAACTAGACAGTGGATGCTGTAACTGGGTGGTACACTGTGTTGCAAAGCTCCTGCAGTGCCTACCAGAGGGAGAGTATCTACACATGAAGGTAATTAAGCAATAAGGCATGACCAATGGTTATGTAAAATGATCTGTTAATCACCCTGTAGGGGTTTAATGTTGAATGAGGCATAGCCGAGTGCCACATGTCACTAGACAGTGATAAACTGACCATTAACATAATACCTGGGAGTGACTTATTGCTATCATAATAAAACTGTTTTTTAAACAACATTAAACCATATTCATCATATGGTTAGGCTCTACATGTATGTTAATAAAAACTAAACATAAGGCAGTTAGAATGTTTACAGCCAATCAGAAAGCTGCATTTCTCAAACCCTTGTTATAATCAGAGATATTATACCTGTACAACTCCTTGATTTTGATCAACTCTATTGCTCAGGTGGTCCTCCACATGTGCTGTGGTGTGGGGCATCGGTAGGTAAGGCCATGCAACTACTAAGTGTGGTACGTTGTGTGCAGCTGCAATCAGGGATGTGTACATTTGGTGTACATGGCCTCAGTTTTGCTGTTGATCTCCACTGAGCATGCAGTACCTGGTCAAGTAGGTGGGGATGTCTTGTAGTACATTTAGACAATTTTTTCTTATTTCTGTCACCTGCTGCTGGCTGTCTGTCATTGGTCGTGTTGCCTTGGTCCTCCCCCGTACTTGCATAAGTGTGTGTGTGTGTGTGTGTGTGTGTGTGTGTGTGTGGTGCTGGGGGGGTATGAATTTGGAGTTAGGGTTTTCAACCCTAACACCAAATTTCCTCATTTTTGTCGCTGTGGAACAACCCTAACTGATGCATTA